>OX459113.1:17866921-18033778 GCA_949775065.1 Brachyopa scutellaris | reverse complement strand
TTCGGCAATCACGCAAACTGCCAGGAATTTCAGTAGATAATATTCCCAATAGCAACTCAATCGATTGCCTCAAATTAAGCGATTTTTTGTTTGCCAAACAGAGTACATACGAAGTTTCGAAATAATCTTTCACAAATTCGACACTTTGTTAAAGTGTGTACTTTCCCAGTATTTCATGACAGGTAAGCGTATGACGAAACACAAACGTCAAAAAATGGCAACACTGTAATTTTAAAAATAACACTTTGCATGGCTATTGGACAGGTTCAGTGTTCTTGATGACTAAAATTTCAGTTCAAACTTCGAACTTGAAAACATTTACCCTATCACTGGAAAGAAGTAGACGTAGTCATTATCCAGGAAAATACTACTAATATATGACTAGCTAAAATATGAGTCCAGAACATCAATTTGGTTTCAGTGATAGACATTTGATAAGAACATCGAACTACCATTGTTATCGAAAAAGATCTGGAAAATAATAGGGTGTTCTGACCCTGTTTTTGGATGTCGAAAAGGCATTTGACAAAGTCGGGCTCAGAATAAGCAGAATAACCAGAGAATCCATGAATGATTATCAAAAAGCCTCTCTATCCAGTGGATAGTATCCACACCGGTTTTTGGGTAGGTGGCATCATTTAGTCTTAATTCTTCGAAAATGAAACGGATGCGACCATAACCGTAAATTGAATGCACTTTCGAACAATGATCAATAAATTTCTATGGCCCATACTTGAGGGTATAGGTGTGGGCGATGTTTATTAAAAGTAGCGAAATCATTGCTCTCTTGGGGGAAAAGTTTCCTGGCCAAGCCATTTCTCGAAACTGTAATCAAAATTGGCCAGTCAGTTCATGCGATTTAACACCGTGCGACTTCTTTTTTTGGGCTGTGCGAAAGAAAAGATTTATGCCATCGCTACCTAATCTATTGTGAGCATCGTGGTGTACTGGTAAGTGCCTTGGACTACAATGCAATGCTGCCCGGGTTCAATCCCAGCCCAGGCCCAACTAGGGTTACCAGATTGAAAGTGACGAAAAGGGGGACATCGCGAGACAAAATATGTTTTTCAAAAATATAACACCAGCGTAAAAATGTTAAGTTAAAAAGTTTAAGTAATTTAAACATGTCCCATATTCAGGACCTTCTTCCCTTTTTGTTGACCACTCGAACCAGTTTTCCCAGCACTGATTATATGCACACTTTCTTCTTTTATTCGCTTTTTCAGACACTTTAGATACTATTAAACGCAAAAGAGAATAATTTGTAAACAAAAACTGACAAATGACAGATAGCAGGACAATCATAAACTGACAGATGAAGGAAAACTTTTGCGCGTGAAGTGATATGTAGGTCATTGAGTGGATGCGTTGATGCCCAAATTGAAATGTTGAATATGTTTTATCGCCTTAAAGTTTTTTTTTTAATATAATTTCTCAAATTTAAATATTCCAAATGTATTATCGCCTTAAGGTTCCTCCTGACGACACTGGCAGGCGGCCGTCCATGGAACTAAAATGCGATGCCATTTTGAAAACGAATGCCATTCTAGAAAGTACACAATTTTTTTTTAAAGGAAACCATTTTGTTTTACTGCTTCCAACGCTAAGAAATTTAATCCATGAACGACCAGTCCTCCCATCAGGAAGAACGAAATTAAAAACATCAACACCAAAGGCAAATTGGTTGTTTAAATTATCTTCGAACGAGGGTCGTCTTGGTAAAATCTGACGACGCTGACGCCATTGAAGCTGCAGTTGTCCATGGAAACAACAGCATGCGTTCAGCTTTGAAAGGATTTCGAACTTCAAATGGATGTGTTTACAGAGAATCTTTTTAAAAATATTTAATGAAAATATTTTAACAGTTTTAAATTGAATGTTTTCTCTTTTTTAATTTTACTTAATAAGGGGGACAGAGGTTTGTATAGGAGGGACAAACAGCATTTTCGTATGATAAAGGGAGACTGTCCTCCCTAAAGGGGGACGTCTGGTAACCCTAGGCCCAACACCTAAAAAAAGGTTTTTCATGGTGCCACCTCTTTCGAATGTCTGACAAGCAATCAAAGAGTATCATTTGTCAATGAGCTTCTCAACTCGCCGTTCATTTCGCAACTAAAAATTAGATTAAACGATTAAACTTGCGGAATAAGTGTTCCGTACTATCAGTTATTTTTACATACATATGTAACAGATTTACGAGTATTTTGGTAGATTTATGGACACAAATGTATGCAACTTGATAAAATTACCAAGCTCAATGCTGATTTTTGGGGCATATTTCAAGGATCAACTATCCAATATTTACTCTAACACATACTACTATAAAAACCCTATAAAATCATAAGTCTTAGCTCAATGGTTATACGTTATACCACCCGAAGCGAGTTTTTGGGGCATATTTCTAGGAGGAACTATTCAATATTTTTGCCTTCACACATACACATTTCCCGTCACTTCAGGATATGTAAACAGTAAGTTGGGAAGGTAAAATCACAAAAAAAGTAATAAAAAAACACCGTCGAACGGTCCTGATAATTTTGGTTTAATCTTTACTTTATTCTCAATGTTTGTGACTTTATTCAGATTTTTCTGAGCGATATTTTTTGGAGATAAGCTAGGGGACAGCAATTTTTAACGTTCGAAAAGGTGTTAAGATAATAGCAACACAGAAAAATATTTTATACATTTTTGTTTTCATGCTTTAGGTAATGAGCTTTCACCCACACACGATACACTCAGAATTAATTTTTTTTAGCTTCCCATTTGATCCTCCAGAGTCGAAATTCAGCGTTTTAGGTCCCGATCTGTGTTTGAGCCACTAATTGCTACAACTGTTCCGAATTTCAATAGCCAACGTCAAATAGTCTCTGAGAAGAACGCCTGTGACAGACTGACAGACAGACACTGAACTAATTCCATTACTGTTCCGTTTTTGGGTACGGAACACTAAAGATACATGTTTTCTTAATAAAACCAAATATAATATTTGATTTGAAAACCCTATGGTTTCAGTGTCCTGAATGGAAATAGAATTCAAAGATCCAAAAGTCAGTTTTCTAGTTTTTAATTTTGCAGTCAAAACAAGGTGTCTTAGCCAATTACATTAATGAGGTTAACATGATATTACTAGAATACTAAGCATACTCATAAAAGACTGTTTGGCTTTTTAAGTATTTGACAGTTCGACTAATTCACAATCACATTATGGTCGTAATGCGACAAGCTATACTATACTCTCTATATAAGAAAATTAGTAAAACAGTTACTGAGTCAACAACTCGCTAGTCGGTTGGAGCGATTGCTTGGGCTTCTAGCTAACTAGAATAACACCAGTGCTCCCATCAAGTTGTTCCTATCCACACAAATTAAAGGCAATTTCTGAATTTGCCTTTTTATTAAGGCGCCCCCCTCACACTGAAAATGTCGATTTGTCTCCAGCAATCCTCGCCTATCCATCTTTACTGATCAAATTTAGCTTTCAACACAACTGCAGCTATGAGCTCCATTTTCTAATTGCCAACCCCTAAACTTCATCACTCACCCCTCCCTCAAATGGGACAAACGATTTGTCACTTTCACAACTGCAGATTGTATATTCGTACAACAACAACAACAGTAATTAATCAACGGCATTCATTTCCATTTGTCTATGCAAACAAGTTACACATTATCACCGACAATTGCAAACAAATTAGGTACAAATTGAACTCAATTGAGGCATAATGATTGTAAATTATCTAACCAACCTACTTTAGGCTCATTTCCATAGAGCCTAGCACACAAAATGGGTAATTTTCAATTCTATTGTTTGTGTTTGGCCCCCCCTCCATCCCATACAGCCTCTTTAATTTCTTTGCTTCACCCTGTGAACCTTCAACTGTCACGGTAATTTTGCCATTCTCATTGTTCTACTGGCAAAGAGGAGAATTTAAATACTCAACTGCCAGTGGAGGAGGAGTCATTCAAAGTTTCCCTCAATTGTGAACAATTAAATTTTAAAGTATGTGTTCTTTAAAGAAATACACACATTTGAAAATATGTATGTATATGATTGCTTGCAGGTTGCTTCCCGCCTCACCGCCCACCGGGAAGACACTTCAAAAAAGGTACCCTTTTCTTGGTTTGATTTTTCTTTTTCAACCTTGTGATGTGAATCCCTTTTCGCTCCTTCAGGACGATTTGCCTTGATGACATTATGAACCTAATTAAATGGCATCATTCATTCTCTTTGGTAAGATGTTTGGAAACGTTGACGTGGCCACAAAAATTGCAAAAAGCCAAGCAGCCATCCATCTATCTATACACCTGTTGGCTTCCCACCCCCACCCCCATCTATCTATGTACGTAATCTTTTTCTGCTGGTGGGGTCGCCCTTTTCGTTGTCACCTGCATATCCTGCAGCTATCCCATTCCATATGTGTGTTGTGAACACATGAGCAGGGTAAGCGCTTTCAAATTCCTTTTGCTTCTCTCTACATGATGTCGACGACGACGTTGTGACTAGTGACAGGATGAAATGTGTTGAAGAATATTTAAGGAATTCGCAGAAAGGTTCTCCGCGACAAACATGACAGAACGACATCCCGACATGCATAAATATTGACACAAATACTTGAGGTAAATGTTTGACTACAGATGTTAAATATTTTTCAACGGGAAAGGGAGAGGCAAGGAGACAGCTTCTTCTTACGATAAAAGACAAAAATACTCGAAGGGTGTCAAGGGATTTAGTCGGAAAGAAGGACTTACTGGCCATTGTCGTGGAAAATGTTGATAATAAAATTTGCACAATCCCATCCCATTTAGTTTGGGTTTGGGTTTCAGTTCAGTCCTGCTGTGTGAAGTACACTGATGATTGACAACAATAGATCCTTAAATTGACTTTCCTGTGGGCGACTATAGCCACCTGTGAATACCCCCACAATACAATAGACACAAATGTTTTACTCGTCTCTAAGGAGACGCAATCGTAAAATATAATCTTACAGAGATTTTCTAAAGAAAAACCGGCCATTGACTTTGAAGGACGAATAAGATGTGTCATCTTCTTGTGTTAAAGTCTTTCAAGTGAAATCCTTACAACTTAATCCTTTTTCCCAGCCGCACTGGGATGAAAAAACCTTCCGTTTGTCGTTGACTTGAATTAAATACTCCTTCAATGACGGTAGTAGTTGACATTTCTGCTGTGACACTTTTAACTCCATTCGAATGTTGCAAATGTGTCAGATAATTGTAAAGTGTAACCAGTAATGACTGTCGACCAGCTTAGAAGGCATTTTCCCTGCTTGCCAATGTGTCTGTCTCTCTGGTGGTCGTTGCTATCGGTACTCGTATCTTCTTAACTGGCTTTGTGCCGCCTGTATACAGATACTTGAACTCGTACTCGTACAATACGAACTTTATCCGGGGCGAATCTGTAATTTAAGTCCTTCGACCGCAAAAGGCGATTTAAATAAATACGAAGGAGCAATGTGTCAGCGGTGGGATTTAGTTGCCCGGAATGCATTTATCTTAAATGGACAATGGGAGTGGATGATGGCATTTTTGGTATATCGATTGCTTTCGTCCCTATTCGATAATGTATAAGGGCTTTCATTTGATTTCATTTGAGTCCTTTTAAGGTCAGAACTTTTAGTTTCGATTTTACATTAATTTAATCTTATTGTAAAAAAGATAAAATAAATAAATGAAATCGATTCAATGGATCTTAGTAATATTCCGACATTTTTTTGTTTAACAATTTTCTTAAGTATTTTCTTAGAGCATGGAGCTATTTCGTCCTTTTTTGGATAATAAACTTTGTGAATCTTTTCACGCAAATGCGCGGTTGACTGTCGTGCTGAGAAGATTAACACCGCATTTTACTCCATCTGAAAGTCCATCTGAAAGTCGTAACTTCAAATCAACTGACAACGGTAAGTTTTAAATCGACTTCAGGACGATATTTGCGGGTGAATTAACAACTATGGACAGGCCTCACTCGGGTATATTTGCAGAATCTATCAGTCTCTTCAGCTTTTTTGATTAACTTTGTAGTGAATATCCTTTAAAGAGTTGAATTAGTTCAAATATCCCTGTAAAATTTATCCAAATCTGTAAACTGGGTCCAATATGTATTGCCCAGCATTGTACATCAATCCGTTTGTCCAAATGTACGTTTACATCCTGGCAGAAATACTCCTCTATTCTGCCAATATGCCTTATTATTATGTCTTTTAGCTCTTGTATTATTTCTAGCTTATTGGCATAGACCTTACTTCTGAGGTAACCCCAATGAAAGAAGTCCAGTGTGCTCCAAATTGGACCAAATATAATTATGTCCCAATTATACTGCTGCATGTATTCGAAATATGTACATACAGTAGAATCCCGATTATCCGGATCAAATAAAACCAGGGGTACTCCGTATAATCGAAAATCCGGATAATCGAAATGTAACAATAGGACTCACGAATTCGTACACATTTGAAAGATTCTCACGAATTTCGTGTTTGGTAACCCAAAATACACATTCGTAAAAGAGAGAGCCAAATGACAGTTCAAAAAATTCCCCTCAACTGAGAGCGTACAGAATAGGTCTGTTCCCGTACTTTCTGCTCTAAAATTTATAGATTCTCAAATTCCAAGGAGTGGGGTTAAGAATCTGTCAGAGAGAGTGAAAAGTGTGAAAAAGTACAAGAACGCATTAACAACAAAAAACGAAAAATGTATGACGTTTGACAGATTTGACAGTTTCATAAAGCTGCTTAAAGAAATTTCTTGGGCTCAAATCGGCAGCCTGGGGAAATCTCTTCGAACGGGAACAGGATTTGACTGATTTTCGTAGTTTTGCGCTTTTTGGTCAGGTACCGGAACAGACCTTCGCGTAAGGTTGAACAACTCTGTCAAACCAGCCATCTGACATTTGTGAAATGTCATAATCGTCATTGTTAGTGGAAAACAAAAACAAATTTACAGGTTTTACGCACAACGTGTTTGGTTACTTTTCTTACGAATTTTCCACTGCTGAGAAGATTTTCACCCACTTTTAAAATTATTTATTATTTGACATTGTTGTTAAGTTTTACACAGAAAAGATATCAAACAAACCTACTATCGCGCAAAAAAATTACCGGAGGCGGAAATAAACTCGTCGCAACATGTCTCGTTGTGCCGTAAAAACATTTATAAATTGGCAATTAGCGCCGTAATGAATGAGTCCGGATGATCGGATATTCGGATAATCGATGTTCGGATAATCGGGACTCTACTGTACATATACGGATATAAGAAAACTCCATATAAGAAAAAAAAAACTCTTATAAGAAACGCAAACGAATTCCAAATGTCCGTTCCTATATTAATCCATGCAAAATAAAACTTATATAAGAAAAATATAAAGAAAAAAAATAATTTTTAAAAACCAACTTTAATGAACTTAAAAGTTCAAGTTCGCTTGGGGCGCGATTTATTTGTTCGGTGAACAATGAACGAAAAATTGGATTTTTGTTCAAATGATAAAACAATTTTTTTTTCTTTGTATCACAATAATAGAAAAATAAATACAGTGGTGGTCCAATATAACGAGTGATATAATGTCCAGTTGTATTCGCTTTATCGAAAAATTCGTAATATCGAACACATTTTTCTTGTACGAAACATTAAATAAAAGTACAAATACCTACTGTTTCTGATTCATAACACTTTATTTAATTTATTCATAAAGTCAACAAACCAAGTTAAAAAGTAAAAAGTAAAAGCAACTTAAACAAAATTAATTACTTTCCTTTCCTTTTCAAAAAAAAAAAAACAATCTCCAATGAGGACATGCTTTTGCAAACGTTCAATGCAAAAATTTGTAGCTATTTCCCGTAGACTTATCAGAACAAGTTTTTCACAATTTCCAACGTTGTTCTATTTGGCTCAGTTAATACTCTCTCAACGGCATCGAGTGGGCTGATACGCGTTTCTTCTTGAAGAAACATTTCAGTATTGTTCCAAAATTCCAAATCATCGTCTTAGTTTAACTAAGCCAATGGTTAGAGTTGGATCAAGGAGCTTATCTTCCGTTGCATGTACAACACCCAAATTTTTTTATTTACCGTTTCCTAAACATTATTGTATCTCCTAGGTAAATTTGTCTCTTTCTATTTTTTAAAGCATGTACACAGATTTTGTAGCAATAGTCGTTATATCGAATATAATTTATTTGTTCGTTCGCTGTATACCTAGAGCCGATAATGCATTTCAGAAAAGTGTACGTTATATCGATCATTCGTTATATCGGCATTCGTTATACTGGACCACCACTGTAATACAATTTTCATTTTGTGGTTTACTTAGTTATCTACTGGTTACGGTTACGTGCAATAACCGCTTTTTTAAACAACAATAAAAGGCTTACAAAATTTAATAAAAAATATTAAAACTTATATTTACTGTTCTTAACGCATTTGGCAAAATTGATAGGTCCGGGAACAAAGGCACGTGTGCGCGATTTCAGCATGATGGGATACCTGTGTAAAATCGATTCCGAGACTTGGCCCTCATAGAAATTTCACAGAAATTGAAGCAAAAACGCGTCCGCCATATTGGATTTACAGCGTCATCAAATAACCCATATTGTATTGTCCGGACATATACACGTGTGTGAAATTTCAGGCTGATGGGATATCTGTAAGTGTGTGTAAAATCGATTTCCAGATTTGACCTTCACAGAAAGTGAAGTAAATATAAAGCTTGTAAAACCGTTTATAAAATAAAAACCTGAAACTTTTTCCAAACACCACATTTTCCCATAACAAAAATGCTTGTTCAAACATCAAATGTGTGTAGCCGTAGCCATTTAGACATTTGCAATTTTGTGTTTTAATTTTTTTTTGTTATCGTCCGCGCTAGTTTTTTGTTGTCTTGGATGTTTTTCCATTCGGCCCCAATGTCCAAAACCCAGAAAAATACACACAGTCCCGCTTAAAAGTAAAATTGAAATTTTTGGAGAGTTAATTTGTGTGTAAATAGAGATTTCCAATAAATTCAAGATTTTACAGAGCACCCCATGCAAAATTATCAAAAATGCTGAAAACATAGAGGAATATAAATTTTCGTGCAAAAATTAAAACACAAAAAGAAAGGAAATGTGCAACACTAAATCAAACGATTGCTATAATGTAGGTTAGGAAGTTAAGTATGTCTGTATGGTATGGCGTATCTTGCCAAACATGAACCGTGTGCGTGTCATTTTGTTGCCACAGCCTAATTTGGTAAATTATATGTGTTTTGGGGATTGACTACTCAAATTCACCCTGTGGAGATGAGGAATCTTATGAGGTACAGATTTCTATGTCAGAAATTTCTGAAACGTCTTTGAGGAAGTATGCCGAGTGTAAGCTGTATAGCCTTACCTACGAGTATGGGCCCCGATTGGCCAGTAACCTGTACTTATTGCTACGATTCTGGCGATCTCGACTCGTGATCTGTAGATTGGGTCTAGGGATCCATTTTTGTAATAAACGTGCCAAGTTGACAGTCTTCCATTTAGAAGTCCTAGTGAAGGATTAACTTCCTCTGCAACGGCAATGTCAACCGCGTTTGGCTAGCATGTCGGCAATGTCGGCAGACTTTATCTTTTTGTACTCCTCCTGACATTCTTTGCAATACTTTACAACTTCATTGTAGAGTAAATATTTGTTGACTTAAGTTCAGTGTTTCATTGAATTGATAATGAATGTACTGTGCGCCGGCATCCTCCACAGGAAGAATTTTGCTTCCCACTAGTGACCTCTCCAATATCCCATACCGTTTTATTTCTGAAAGCAATTTAAAGACAATCTAAGATTTTTTTATGTTTAATCCACCCATATTAAGAATTTGCCTTGTCATCAAAAAGAAAAAAAAGAAAAATCGAATATGAAAATGTATTGGCATTTAAACGAGTTTTTCTTTCAAAACAAATTTTTGTACATAAATTACTTTTCTTGACATATTGCCAGCGGCCGGGGAAATGCAGACACAGCATTTTTTCGATATAATGTTTGAAGTGCGGTGTTTTCGCGTAGAAAGTTTTAATACCAACGAAATGAAAATTCGAATAAAAATAAAAAATGTGCAGAATACAGGGTAGTCACTGTCGATATTTATTAAATGGTAACAATCATGGTTATGTCTAAAAATTGAATTAAAAATCGCTCATCAACTACGAGTATAAAACAATGCTCTTGCTTGTAATAATTTAACTTATTTTTCAAAATGCATATGGATTTCCAATGGTTAGTAGTGCCTTCTCGTTGTTGCTTACCAAATTTCAGTAGGCCAATGAAACGTTTATCTAAAGTAAGTCAATCCGTACCGTAGCGATCATTTCGCTTATTCAAGAAACCACTGCAGGCGTTGGGAATGATATCTGACAGAAAACTTAATGCCAGTAATAATGGTTTTTATGTATGTTTAAGGATACCTTCGCTGATAAAATTGGCTACCACCTTAGCGTCTAAGCAAATGCATCCTGGAGCTGCAATTTTTAACCACTCTTACGAGCATTTGCAGCCGTTTCTGACGAGTGGTGCGCTCGATGTTGGCTTAAAAGACCTGAATCGTTGGAATCTGTGAGGCGAGGCCACAGGTCCATTTCTGGACATCATGATGTCATCGAAAACTTATGTAGTTCAATAAATCGATGGTTTCGTAGGTAGTACATATAGTGGCACCATTCTGTTGAAACCAAATGTACTGCAGGCCATTTTTGAAAACCAAAAATAGTTGATCATGGCTCTGTACCGGGCAGCATTGACAATGATATCTCAATTTGTTCTTCTTTTTTTTTTGGGATGCGTCACGTCGCTGGTTATAATGGATATATATTTTTTTTAAGAAAGATGGAAAGCATCGAAAACCAGAAGGACCTTAACCCTAACAAAAACCACCTCTGCTTCCAACCCCATTTCTCAACACTGATACCAAAAGCATATCGTTTACCGTGGGGGTTTTTTAGCCGTGGACTGCATAGTGTTCAAAAGCATACCAATCAGAAAAACACTTCTTGTTATAACAACTGAGAAGAACTCTCATCCAGTAGCTTTTCTCTAATACATCAATACCTCGGCTTGCGTCATTCCGATTCGTGGTTTCGAATCTACGTCGTTTTTATTTCGTTCACAAAATTGTGTGGTATCGAAGTTGCGCCGATGTTATTTCGGTTTGCGTTCTTTTGTTATTGCTTTTTTTTATTTATTTTTTTTTTTTATAAAGGGGCAATTTGTTTTCACCGGCAATGGAATCTGATTATTTCACAGGCAATGAAAGCGTTGTTTAGAAATTAAAAAATCTGTGGCAGATGCTATCAATGGGTACAAAAAATACTTGAAAAAAAAGCAGTATAATTCAACAAACCATGGACCAAATTTTAATTAAACGAACACGACAACCAAATCAGTCGACTGGAATATCCATTGAAATTTTAAAGTGAATTAAATGTCCAAATAATAACACAATATTGCAGTTATATTTTCTGTAGAACTTATTGATTTTTTAACTAGCTTATATAGTTTTCTGAAATATTTATTTTCTTATTTTTTTAATTTAACATTTTTGTTGCAATCCTTCCCTTCCTACCTACCTACATATACTTATATTAAAAATAATAAAAATTTGGATTTTTAACAATATATTCAATTCTGATACCAATTAAACTATATGTAGTGAAAATACATGGGAATCGTTAATTCGACTTGCATCGTATTTTCCGGCCCCAATTAACAACGCAAGTCGGGGTTTTGGTGTATATTATAAACGTAACTATCATGGATGTCTTTTGCACTTTATGATAGCCCGGGAAATAGTTACGCAGTAACTAAGCGCCTGTCAATCGTTTTATGTACTGATGTACTACGTAATACTTTAAAACAAATACGAGACTTCAAATCCACATTCGCAATAAGTTAATACGGGCAATGGTTTCCAGGTTGAAAACTCAGTTTCTTGCATATCCAAATCTATATTTAATTCTTGGGCTAAATAGAGCTAAGAAGAGCTAACTGCTCCTGTTGGATATGATATTACAAGTCATTTTTTTAGACAGTTTTTCCTCCAGCATTCGTAGGACTTTTTTCACATAGTCCACCTGGGGGTTTATAGGCCCCTATTGTGAGTGTCGATCAACGATCGTCACGACAATTGTCGATTGCGTCGATTGATTTTGGCTTTGATATTGTGTAACTCAATCGACGGAAGAATAGGATATTGTGAATATTGTGAATACATCATACTTTTGACAGTTGTTTGCCTATTGGGCTATTGTTTTCATAATTAATTGTTTCCAATTCTATTAGAAGTGATTTATTTAAATAAATGAGTTGCATTAAGTTGTGGCTTAACGGTGGTGGACGAATGGACGAATGGTGAAAAAGTGCATTCAGCATATTACGAAGAAGACATTTTTTGCAAACGACAAAGCGGTAGAAATCAGGATTGTAACCTGCTTCGCACTGGACTCGAATTAATAATTATGTTTTTTTAACGTATCATTTCTATTAAAATAACTATCATTTCTATGTGCACAAAACTCTTTCACATTTCTCAAAAAAAAAGCATCGATCAGAAATTTGCGATCGACTACAAGCGACTGTCAAATCGACAACTACCGATCACAATCACAATAGACAATACCGAATTCTGCAATCGACGATCGATGATCGTTAGTTGTCGATTATCGATCATCGATCGACACTCACAATAGGGACCATAGTCTTTAAAAAGAAAGGAGCTACTCTTGTTTCCAGTGTAATAAGCAAGATAATACTAAGCGTTTGCCCATAATTATGCATCATATAACAAAATACATACATAGATTCCGACACTGCTTCAAATATTCTGAATTAACAACATTAGTTTGATCGTTTGCATCGTTTCGGCTTTTGCGAGTTTCATCTTCAGATGCTTTTCCATACTTACATTTTTGTATAAGTAAACTTGAATGTATTTAAATTTAATGGCTTCAATAGCTTCTCCATCATAGCACCATTTTTCATTCCCATTGTTCCTTTCTCCTCCCTTTTTAAAGATCATTTCTCCAGGTTCCACAAACTGCCATAACCGAGAGATGATTTATCATAAGTACAAGCAGCACTATGTCGTCAGTGAATATAAATTGGATTCAATGTAAAATTGCTGGAACTAGAATTTAGCGAACTCAGCAACCTGGTATTTTCAGCCCCAGGCTAAAACCATGCTTTGATCTCCTTCATTATTGGCAAGAGATGACGTTTCTATTGATTTCATCAACTGAAGATCCTACTTTATTAATCCAAATAAATTAAATCGTTTAACTGATTAAAATTTATCCTGCCATGTGATTGCCTCATTATATAACATCAGCTTTAAACATATTCCTACAAGCTCAACTATAATATCAAGTCTGGTCATAATAAAGTCCACTGGCTACCTGTTATTATTAACCATGCAGCAAAACGAGGACTGTGATCCATGTAATTGTATCATAGACGAACTCGTACTTCGTACATGTTCTCAAACTCGTGTATAATCTGCAACCACTCGTTCTAACACACTTAAAATACATATTTTAAAATGCAACGTGTCAATTTCCATAGCGGACACACACACATACATTATGTAGTTTCACTGCGCCATTATAACTCATACGATGCACACATTATACCGAGTATCAGTTAGCTGGACAATTTGTGGCCAGTGAAACTTTCAGATTTGCATGAAATGTCTCATTCCTGTGTGGTGATAGCTATGGCACCCGAAATTTGCAATGCAAAATATTGTATATTTAGGTCCCACTGACATGTGGGGCTTTAAAGACCATCCCAGCCAAGTGGTACTTGAATACCCACAATGACACTTGACGGGAAATCAAAATCAATAATTCAGGCGAAAAGTTCCATTTAAGGACAAATTTCAAGACCGGCAGAGGCTAAGTGAACCATTGGATGGAAGATGATATTTTTTTATTCGCAGATCCTGTAAACATAAGTTCGATGTATGGATACGTTTCGTTTTAACTTCGCAGACGGGCTTTTGTGTGATTCTTGGAAAAGTACTCTCCCGGAAGCACAATGGGTAACTCGATGCTATTCATTTATATATGTCAATATTAAAATTACCTGTCAATTGAAATTAAATATACTGAAGACGCAAAATAATTCAAAAGTTTTTAATTGGAATTAAGTGTAATTCTATAAAATAAATAACATAATGTATAGATTAATTATTAACAAAGGGAAATTGTTGAAAATTCATTATAGTCAAATGAAACTTTAATAATTAGGTTATGGTTCAATATTATTCGAAATACATAATTTTTTTTACCAACATTTAGTAATTTTTGTTACTCTAGATGGCATCTCGTAATCGGGGTTGGATGCTGTGTATCAAAATACTAGCTGATGTACCCGCTTCGCTGCGCATACAAAAATATTCTCTTTGTATGTAATATGGGTATTTGCAATGAATTGTCTACTGGAAGGAGACCTCCAGCTTAATGCTACACTTGTCCTTGCACCGTAAAAGTTGGCATAACTCCTTGCTCCACAATTTTCATAGCACCAAATGAAGTCATTTAAAAAGAATTATTATAGGATCGTATAGACTGAATGAATTGCTTGGATAAAGGATTTTCTATAGATATAAAGAAAAAAGTGGCTCAGGTGGGATAGCAATTTCTTCCAATCTAAATTTTCCGCTTTCTTACATATTACAGCACGTTCTGACCGCCAAAACATCAAAACATAATACATATGTACATATCTGTATCTGTTCCAAGCCCTGCATCTTACTTACTTAGTTAGCGCTACAGCTCGAGGTGAACCGGAGCCTGCTTCTCGCAACCATTTGTGTGTGCGTGTTATATTTTTTGCACGAATGGCCCTGCATCTACTCATCATAAAAAAAATTGCAGCCAAATTAATCCAGTCATTGGATTAGAGTTGATCGAACAATTACAATACATATACGTTAGCACGAAGCAATCCCAATCACTTATACTACACGCATGCATCGCTTACACGCATACCCGCTGCCGCTGGCTGGTGCATTGACGGTGACAATGGTCTCCACTGATCGTTGTCGCGAAAGCATACAAACAATATTTCTTTATGTTATTACTTTTCTCATAGAAAATGTACAAAGACGATGGATATATCAAAATCTTTGTTGTGAAATAATCTAAACAAATATGTAAGTTTTATTTTAATACGTTTTTTAAGAACTAAGATAGAGCGAGAAAAATGCCCAAAACTAAAATATAAACTTTTCTTTTTCTCATTTAGAAGTTTTTTATTGAAATATATTAATTTTTTTTTTTTGGTAAATTTTATAGATTGCAAAAAACCGCATTGAAATCCGTTCAGTATTTTTTTTGTTTTTGCGGCCTATATAAACATACTTTTTTTTAAGACTTCCTTTTATAAAAGTACTGACTGATGATGAACAATTTGGGTGCGAATGGCGTCCAACTGCCTTTGAAGCTCTGCCCAAAACATTTGCATATTTTTATATTATTTTATCCTCGCAGCTAGCGCTTATTTTGTTTATGTATTATTTTTCTATGTAATTTACTTACATTATAATATCAAAATATAATAATAATTCAGTGAAATCTCTATTAAGTGGACACCGGACGGCCATGAAACTTGGAGTTTTTTGTCCGGTTATGAGAGCTGTCTGTTTATAAGAACGCATTAGAAATTGTTTCCCCAAAAAGGTGTCCGTTAATGAGAGTTGTCCGCTAAACGAGGTGTCCGCTAATGAGAGATTGCATTGTTATAATAATGAAAATAAGAGGTATTTTTGAAAATATACCACAAGTGCTCTTGTCTGATTGGCCATTCTAATGTTTCGAAAGGCTATTCGCTGAGAAAACCCTTCGCTACTTGGAATGTGTTTACGTCTTTTTACATTTCTGAGCTCGGATCTAGACTCATCAGGCCATATAATTGAATCCCACTAGCTTTGAGGGTTGTCGATAGCGGCTCCCTTAAATTACGCCAGATTTTTTGTTGGCAAAAACGCCAGAAAATATTCTATACAAAAGTCTGGCATTTTTACCCATTTTTTTTCAAATTTTTCAAACTCTTTTCCAAAAAGTTTTCTGTCATTTGTTCCATAATCAGAATTTGAAAAAATAACGCCAGAAAACAACTTCTTGAAAAATGCCAGAAATTCGCGCGAATTGTATAACCAAACAAGTATAATTTAGCACGGAATGGAGTGCTTTCAAGAAGCAGTTGTCAACAAAACTGACATAAAAAACCATGCCCAGGCCGATAAAAATAAAATAAAAAAAATGAAAATAGCTTGAAAATAACTCGTAGACTTTAAAAAAAAAATATAGAAAAAACACGTGGAGTGCTCCCAGATTGTTGGAAACGTTAAATATGGGCTCTGGACAAAATTTGTAGTAATAGCACAAAAATCCAGGTTTCAAAACTTGGCAGAAAAAAATCTGTCCGATTTCAAATTAGCGTTGGGGTAACATTTTACCCCAGTCCCTGTACTAGGGTTAAGGAAGATTTTTTTTAATTTTCGTGTCATTGAAATGAAAAAGTATGAACCCTGGAGCGTAAAAGTGAACAAAGGACCTGGAAACTCTTAGCAGGACTGCCAGTGTCACTAAATGAACAAAATTGTTAGACGAAAAAGAAAACAAACATAAACGAAAGAACTACGAAATTCTTTGTGTATCTCACGTCTGATTCTGTGGTTTCTTATATCCTGCCAATTCCCTTTTGCCTCGGAGCCACTTTCTTCCGCAAGGTAAATTACATTAGCAGGAGAGAGCATACCAACTGCTCACAAAAGACATTGATTGTACCATAAGTGGATTATACTTCAATTCTAGATAATCCACTTGGTTTATGACCCATAAACACTTACCGCAGAGCTTAGTGCGTACTTAAGTTATAAATAGATGCATTCGAATAAAGATAAGTAGCCAGGAATAAACCAACATTATCAAACATTAAACGAACACTCCTACAAATTAGCGACCACACCTTTGCAAAAAGCACTGAAAAAAAACCACCCTGCTGTTGCTGGCTTTTCGGTTTGGCGATAAGCTTAAAATGGTAATAACATTTAAGGATCCCTCCATTCATCAGCGTAATTTCCTTTTTTTGCGTTAAATTAAAAAAAAAAAACCTAAATTCCACAAGGCAAATCTACTCTACCGGGATATAATTACACGCAAATAAATCCACGCATCCCTTTTTGATTAATAAACCCAATTCGTAAGCCATTATGCGACGGCAATCTTCATCCCTTCGTTCTACCTACTCTCCGTCTCTCGCTCTCGCTGTATCCTGCCTCGATTCGAATAACAATCTTGGAATGTAAACAGACTGATTCATAGCACCAGAGACATACACGAGGCAAGAAAAAGGGAACGAAAAAACGGAAAATCCTTTTTACGATGTGCGTTCCCCAAGACTCTCAACATCCTGATGTACATATACATACGAATATGAGCATACAATCCGCTTGTTTCCGCCGAAGAAGTGATGTAATTAATTTCTTGTTCCTTCAAATCGAATAAAAGGTACAAGACACGAAACTGAATTTATTTCCGAACGCGAAAGCTCCTCACTCCTCAGTAGCAGACGATGTGGCAGTAACGGTGGTAAAATTCTTTCGAGTTAATTAATCCCCTCCAGGATGTGGGAACGTCGACGACGACGATGGCGGTCTATCCGCCTCGCAATACGTAAACACGAAATAATGAGATGATTTTTATTACTTTTACTAAAATTGTATATAATTACAGAGCTGATGGAACGGGTGGCCATCCTGGATAATTAAAGAATACATACAGTACATAAATATGTATGTATGTATGTACATAAATGCTGCCGTCGACATATGATTTTGTAACTTGAATTTAACCGGTTATTCTAGAACAGTCCTAAACTGTTACTGTGTGGGTTTCCCCAACTGGCGACGATGAAAAAGTTGGAGCAGTAACTTTTCAGTTAAATAACAGATTTTAACAGTTTATTGGCACCATGAAGTGGTACTTAGCTCGTTTTAGCTCAATCACGCTAAACGATGATGGTAATTTACAGATCCTTATGACGAATCGTTTCGAATGGAAATTAAATGGATCCGAATTGATGGAGTGAGAAGACGGAAGAAATGTGGTTGTTTGGCTAATACAAAACAATATAACAGAATCAAGGATACTCGTGTCAATGGGCGCAAATCGAGATGGTATTGGATTTTGGTTGGAAATTAAGCAGTTAAGCCGTGCTATCGCTTGTACGAGTATATGATGTGCATTTAGTTGAGTGTAAACCATTTTACGGAAGTGCCATTATGGTCAGGAAGGACTGGAAGGACTTGCTTTTTATTGGTATTCCTTACATCATTTGCTAATGTAATTTTATTAAGCAATACGAAAGCTTTATGTGGTCACGATTTTGGTATAATGGTGTATTATGGTCAGTCGGCACCGTGGCTCAGTAGGACTACTGCGCTGGCTATCCAAGTGCAATCCGAATGTCTGATAAGCAGTCAAAAGTGTAATTGGACGTAAGGAGACGATAAAGCAATATATGTCCCTTCCATCCATCCATGAAAAAGAAAATACGCAGACAAATGGTTGCGAGAAGGTAGGCTTGGTTCGAACCGTTGACGCTGATTACCTTTTTTATGGTCAGTCTTGGGTCCACACTTGACTAAAATAGAAAAGATTTAAAGTCAAATGACACGATCTTGTTCTTGATTAAGACACCTGACCCGAGCGTGACGGTGAAGAGTTTAGGCATGAGATAGAGTACTCTCCAATTCCTTATACTTATAGATGATCAGATTTTCGGTCTTATAAAAGGAGTTTCGGTTCACCTCAAACCTAGGGTGTCGGATTCGAAGACTTAAAATCTTTGCTCTCCAATGTGTTGTCACCGGTCACGATTATTTTCTCCTTCATTTGCCATCTTCCGATCAGACGATCAGACATCATACCCGTCTGAAGGTTCACGGTTCAAATTCAGATGTCGCAGAAAAATGTATTTCTCACGAAATGAAAATTGAGTCGATCAATTTCAGAAGTTGATGTCAAAACTTACTGCAAAGGCATAGCACTGGCCTGAAAACAATGCGATCGAGCTTACGATTTCGCTGTTGTTAGGTGCGTTCCCGTGCCGAAATAAATAAATCACGTACTTCTTTGTATGTTAACGAATCTCACACTTTAGGTTGTAGCGGTAGAACGCTTTACTGTTCCAATGGCCATTGTTGATGACCATTTGGGCTCTTTTAACCCCATATTCAATCGTTTTGGCGTGAACTTCGGGCCATAAGTTCTCGCACTCTTGTCGGATATTCTCTTTGAGAGCTTCCAGAGTCTGTGGCTTGGTCTGATAGACTCATGATCTTAAAAAATCCCAAGAAAAGAAGTCTGTAGCGGTCAAATCGGGCGATCTTGCCGGCCACTGCAAATCGTCAAAACGACACATTAGGAGACCTGGTAACGCATCCTTCAAAATGTCTATTGTTGCTATTGAGCTGTATGTGCGGTTTCACCGTCCTGTTGAAACCACATGTCCTCCAGACCCAATTCATCAATTTGCGGCCATAGAAACTCCTATACCTACTATGGTTCTGTATTCTGTATCGCTCACCAGTCACAGTAACGGTGTTACCCATATCTTCAGCCACAGCGGCGATATTCTCGTTGGAATGACCACTATGAAGTCTTCCAGCCCCACCTGTCACGTATTATTCCAGTCTCTTCGAGGTAGGCCTTAAAATGTGTCCAGACCGAGCCAAACATTGCTTAAATATTTTTTCCCGACTGTTTCCCATTTGATGCAGAAACATTTCAGAAACATTTCAGAAACATTGCAGAAACATACGCTGAAAATGTTTTTGAAATGTATCGTTCGGTCTGGACACACATTTAGAGTTTGACTAGTTGGCCTACGAAGGTCGGCAAATCAGCGCCGAGATAAACGCTGTGCCAAAATCGATGACGAATTACTCCGTAAAAAATTGTCACGAGTATTCCTCGATCATGAGAAGTTCTGTTTACTCCACAAATATAATATTCAAAACTGACAGTTGCCGCCATTTGCAAAATGTATAGCATCTTCCAATAGGGTGATACATTTTGGGCCACCCTACATATACTTAAATCGCTGGCGCATAAGCTTCTGATTCCTCCCGAAAGTTTATTTCTGCACCTATTTCAATGATTCCAACACTATTATTATTATCAACTGAATATTGTTCATTTGAAGATAATCAAATGTTTAAAAAGGTACAAATTAGTAAAGTAGTAGATTTTTTTTATTTTTTTTTTTTATAATCTACACACGCTAAAGGGGATATGAATACCCTTATAATGTTATTTCACACAGCGCGAGCACATGAAGAACAAGAACGAGAGATAGACAGATCGGCGTAATGATAGGAAACTCAGGTGTTTTAGGTTTCAAATAACTCTATGGGTGGTGTCCAGGATAACTGGAGAGTTTTTGTGTATTATGATTCACAGTAGTTTTTTCCACATGTTTCCTATTATTGTTTGTGCGATCAATTTCTTCAGCCATCCCACCAACCTACGGCCTTCGCAGCAGTTTTTGACATTAACTTCTGAAACTGATCAACTTATTTTTATTTCGTGAGGAATAAATGTTTTGGCGACATCAGGATTTAAACCGTGAACCTTCGGCGCGACAAGAGATAATCACCAAAAAACATTATTTCAACGTCTGTATCTATGTTTATAAAAAAAATGAATGAAATGTCCTGCAGTGACGAATTGGACTCTCATTTTTTAATTACAGTCGACTCTCTCTAAGTCGAATTTTCTTGGTACATATACCACGATTTGTTCGAGTTAGGGAGAGTTTTGGAAAAATTCTAGTTATAGAGAGAAACATTTATTTTTGTTTTAAAACGTTTGTTAAATAAAGAAAAGGTTAACGTATCTACTTCCAAAAAAGTTAAAAAAAATAATATAGCTTTTTACTTAGTTAAACAAATCTAGCTGCAAACATACACATAAAGACTGCTTCAGTTTTGTTGAACTGCATAGAATCAGCTGATTTTGAAATTCCAGCTGGAATCTTACTAAAATAACCCAGTCGCGGATGGCATGCATTCCAGAACTAGTTCTAGAAGTACTTCTAGGAAGTCGGAACTACTTCTCAACTCGATTACAGTACGTGTAAAAAAGGCATTACATTTAGCATTGCACGTCATAGGACGGAAGCGATCTCTTCTCCACTCTGCAATACCCAGAAGTTGTCTCAGAAGTACTTCTCGAACACATTACAAGGAAGTTGTCTTTTTTTGCACTTACCAGTCATTTACATAAGTTTGAAAAAAAATTCTATTTTTTGGGTAATTTTTGTTTTGTTGAAAATCTGTGAATCAGAGTTTTATAAAAAATCATTTTACATAGCATATAGAACGTTGCAGAGCATAGTTTGAGCCGAGAACTTAGCACTTTCGCACTGAAAATCTTAAATCAAATGATTTGCATTGGTTAACAAACAAACGCAATTCGAAATGCGACAACCAGGTGACAGTCATAAACAATGCGGTGAGATCATTTTACAGAAAAGTATAGTTGTTGAGTCCTTCCTTGCCGCATTACCTCGCATTCGTACTGTAATGCCCTCAACTTTTCTTAAGCATACACCAATTCCATTCTGCATTACTCTTCACTAGTTCGGTAATGCCTTTCATTTCACTAGTTTTAGGTTGAATGAACAGTATTGCATTATGGAAGGACTTCTTTTATAATTTTTTATTTTTTTCCCGAGGGTAGGTGAAAATCTTCCATAGACACTATGAGAATAGCAAGCGCGTGCTCATAGTAGTGTCAGATTCTTACTGACCAAAAACACCACCCTTCGATATAAATTTGTTAGATACTGCAACTAAGTTATACTACTTATCAAGCAATTTTTCTATCACGAAATATAAACGTTTGGCAGGTTACTTTCCAATGAAAGATCCTGCATGTTCCGCAATTTAGATGCGGTTAATCCTTATCTCGCCAAGTCGAAAGGTTTTGTTCTTTGTAGTCGGCGCAGTAAATTGCTCTCATCCAAAATAAGTAGGACTGTATTATTAACATGTCCGATTAGTCGGTTTCTATGTTTTCGCGCGAAGTTTCTAGTTTCAGCTTCGATTGTCGGAATTCCGAGATCCCTGTGGATATCGTCGTTTCTAGCATACCACGTTGCTTGGACAATTTCTCTAAGCACTTTATTTTGAAAGGTCTGTAAAATATTGGCATTTATTTTCTTGGTACAACCCCAAAGTTGTATACCGTAGGTCCACACCGGCTTTAGCACTTGCTTGTATAAAAGCAGTTTGTTCTCGGTACTGAGGTGGGAATGTTTCCCGATCTCTATATTTGATTTCTAGTTCTTCAAGTTTCATTTTCACATTCGAATTCCACCTAAGCCTTGCGTCGAGTGTCATTCCCAGGTACTTGGCTTCATTGGCAAAGGGTATTCGGGCCGAATTTATAAAAATTGGCAAGTCATTAATTTTTCTATTAGTGGAATTCACGTGAACAGATTCCATTTAGGGCGATCCGGCAGTCCATCGTCCATTCATTCACTTTATTCAAAGCGTTTTGCAGTTTGGCAGTCGTTTCCTCGATTGTTTTACCTACTGCTAGGATAGCGGTGTCGTCGGCAAACGTAGCAAGCATAGTGCCATCTTCTTTCGGTATATCACGAGTATATAACAGATAAAGAAGCGGCCCCAGAACGCTTCCTTGCGGTACGCCGGCCGAAATTTCTTTGAGCTCTGAGTATTCGTTTCCATCTCTAACACGGAAGAGTCTATTTCCGAGATATGAATCCAAAATCTCGTATAGGTACACGGGGAGTACTTGTCGTAATTTGCATTTCAAGCCATCGTGCCACACCTTATCAAAGGCTTGCAAGACGTCAAGAAATACGGTTGAGCATATCTTTTTTTCTTCTAGTCCTTTTTCGATTACATTAGTAATTCTATGCACCTGGTCAATAGTAGAATGCTTACTTCTGAACCCAAACTGGTGGTCAGGGATGAGATTATTTTCTTCTATAACCGGTTGAAGACACCTTAGTAATATCCTCTCGAAAATTTTGGATATGACTGGAAGAAGCGAGATTGGTCTATACGATTTTACTTCATATGACGGTTATCCTGGTTTTAAAACCATTATGACTTCCGCAACTTTCCATTAGCTCGGCACGTGTTTTAATCTGAGCGCAGCACTTATAATATGGAGAAGCTTAATTAATGCTTTTCTAGGTAAGGCTTTAAGAATTTCTCCGGTAATCAAATCATAACCAGGAGCTTTCTTAGGTTTTAGTTTCGCGATCTCACGTTCGAGTTCTCTAAGCGTCGCAGATGTGAGCGTTAAATCGTCAGATGGTGGAACTACCATCCTCGTGATGTTGATGTTGTCATGAACCACTTGACCATCGTTCGGTTTAAAGGTTTCTTCCAAATGGGCGGCAAAAATATCCGCTTTTTCTTTATCTTCCCTTGCCCATTCATTTTGATTTATTTTAAGTGGCGGCGCGGGGATTTTGGGCCTTTTGGTGCCTTTTACGGCTTTACAAAGGGAATAATTGCAATCTTTTTTCGTTGTTAAACTTTCAAGGTAAGAGCCTATCGCACGATTTTTAAAGTCCTTAATGCTATTCTTTAGCAAATTGCAGAGACGATTCAGATATGTTTTATGCTGTGGAGCACGACTCTGTGCCATCTTTTACGCGCTTTTCTTTTTTCCGTGATTAATTCTTTTATTTCAGAAGGATATTGTAGACCGTATTTGTCCGGCGTTTTTCTTGTATTGGGCGTATTATTCCAAGAGGCGAGCTGTACTATCTCAACGAAGCGATCAACTTCAACCTCAAGTTCATAGGGTGTCGTAAGCGGTACGCTCAGTTCAACATTTACTTCGATTTCGTTCCTAAAGCCTTCCCAGTTAGTTGTTCTACCAGTTAATTTCGCTGGCTCTTTTATAATTGAAACATTTCATTACCTGTAATGCGGCCTAATTCTATGTTCAATACTTCTAAAAGTAGTTCCAGAGGTAAGGCCTTGCAAAACCGCGACTGCAGTTCTTTTTACATACAAACATAATAAATATATACATACGCAGATAGATACATTGAAAAACCAGTTTTGAATACAACCAACAACACAATTTTTTTTTGTTTTTGCGTTGCAACTTTTTGCTAAACAAAACTCGACTTAAGGGATGAAAAAAGATGCCAATAATCGAGAGAATGTGTTCGAGTTAGAGAGAGTTTCGACTTAGAGGGAGTTCGACTTAGAGAATGGTTTTTGTATGGAAAATTAAAGGGAATGATAAAATATGGCGAAAAAATTCGAGTTAGAGAGAAATTCGACCTAGAGAGAGTTCGACTTAGGAAAAGTCCACTGTACTCTTATTCTTATTTCTTAATATTCATCCGGATCAGGATCACGAAAAGTATCCATTTTATTCATAAACCGTAAGTATTTCTCGCTCTCTTATAGTACAGATTAATTGCCCTCCACACTAATGTGTCACAAGCATTTATGTATTTAAAATAAATTTTCATCTCGCATCTATTACCCAACCCACCTTTTTGAATCTAAACGAAGCTGTTATATGAGTATTTTCATAATTTTCTTATTAATAAAGACATTAAGGCAAAAATGTTTATTTCATTTGCCTCTGGGCAGCAGACTCTATGTTTATCTAATTTCCTAATTAACCTCAAGTTGACATCTGAAATTAAATTCCGCACATCAGTTTCAACTAAATTCATTTGTTTGCATTCCCAGACAAGAAGTCTGCGCCGCCCAAAACCACCAGGAGAAGAGTTGTATCCAAGTTAAATGAAATGAAGCACTGCCGACGGAAAGGACTTTGATGGTGAAATTCGTGGAGAGTTTTTTTTTTTATTTTTTTAGTTTCCCACTGCCGCGCAACTTAATTAAGCTCATTTTCGTTCACATTTTATGCCTGTGTTTAGTGTTATCATGCTTTATAGTCTGTCGCCAAGAAAACCCGTTTTTTTTTTATTTCCAACTTAATGGTTAAGTTCACTGTACTCTATCTGAGACTTAGATGACCACGGATGTATTACACTAGACTATAGGTCTGGGTTCGTCAAAGGACATTAGAGGCTCCTGCAGAAACTCGTTGAAGCGCTCAGCCCCCACCCAGCATGGCAAATGGCAAATTAACTATACAGAGATACGGGGCAAGTATTCCATCATTCTTTTGAGTACACACATTTTTAATATCGATAATACGCTTGGCGTATATCTCGGGCAAACACAGATTGCCGACATTCTCCCACCCCCTACCCCCATTCAATTAAATAACATTTTTGTTCGCTGGCATAAGAGCCCCTGTGCATGCCCAGCGTCAACACGTTGTTTGTTCTTTCCTCTAGGCTTACTCGACTTACAAAACAAAGAGATGTGGAAAAAAAGGAAGAATTTCAATTGTATCGATATTTATAGCCAACGATTTTTTCTTCTTTTTTTGTTGCCTGTATCTGGATGTCACCGATATGTAGATGTAGACGGGATGATATCACTGTTTATGTTTACTTTTAGCGCCCCACATCGACGGCGAGGACGAGATTGTGGGTTATCCTCTTTAGTTGGTTATTTTTTTCTCTACAGGTGCGCACATTTGTGTGTAGCGCAGCTAACGCTGAGGCAAAGGAAGAGCTCCTGTATAGTAACAATGAATCATCCAACAGATGACAACAGGAGCGTTATTATTCTTACACTCTGTGTACATGAGTTATGCTTACCAGCACCACACACCCACGCCATTATTTGAATCTCTGTGTTTGTTTCAGCGCTGCAACATCGTGTCGTCGTGTTAACTTCTGGCGCCCGGAGGTAGGCAATGACGATGCATTGGGATACGGAGTGGTATATCCGACACGATGTCATCATTTTTATCTGCACACGTCACATTATCCTTTTTCATATGCAGCAGGATGCTGCTATGTTAAAACCCTGACTGCAAAATAGAAATCGAGACAAGACATTGGAGATATCGAGAACAATTTTTTTATAATTATTTCTGGATGATTCCTGGATTGCAGAGAAGAGTTTTCCAATTGATAACAATTGAATTACGATTCAGAGTTCATAGTTCGATGACGATGAGGGAAATGGAAAATCAGAACGGAAATCGCAGTGAAATAATTGGCCGACGGCGAGACTCGTTTATTTTCTTCAATCACTCGCCAGTGTCATCTAAAAATGTGAATGCAATTCCCGGTGGATCAGTAAAACAGACTGGCAGACAACAAGATACAGGAGGGCTTAAAAGTATCGTAGATGTATGTTGTAGTCTTAAACGTTAAATAAGTTTCGTTGAATTTATAGCTGTTTAGGGAAATCATGCAAAATTGTATTATTTTTTGGACCAGTGCTGCCAAATTAATACTTTGATCATTCATTTTGGTATCCAAAGAATGTATTTTAGCAGTGCACCCAAAGTCTGAATGTTTCGTGATTAAAAATATATTTCAAAACATCACTGACTTCCGTCTAGGCGGAATAGGGCGCCCAACCATTTATTGAATCCACAACGCTTGTTAGGATAATAACTATACGGTATTATGTCTATGAAAAGGAAGTTTTGAGTGATTATTGGTTTAATGGAGATGATGTTCAAAAATAAAAAATTCAATACGGCATATACTCCACAAAATCAGAAGTTAAAACACAGAGATCGCAACACGGCTTGATAGAGCGTCTATAAGCATCATTTCTTATCCACCAAATTCAGCGGTAACAAGAAGAAAGTAGGAGCAGCTTGTTTGGGCCTTATTGATGAGGACATTCTTTCCATTCATAACACCGAGAGACATTTTTGGAAATTCCATTCAGTTTAAAATCCTGCGGAAACAACTTTTCAATCGTTCTGCAGTGGTTGCAGTGGATGAAAACTAGAATTAGAAGAACCGTTAGCTTAAATACGTTTACTGCAACCAAATAAATTGAAACGCACTCTTAAGTATATCTTTCTTAAGGTTTTGTTTGCCCGGCAAGTTTCTTGCACAATATATCCAATTAGCTATCCCGCCCGGCTTCGTCCGTGTCAAAAAAAAAGTGTTATTTACAATGCATACATTGAGGGCGTTCAGGATCCTGGATGACAGTTAATCAACGGCCTCTGATTGGTCGAGAGCCCGAAATTTTAGTCAACTTTTTTTGAGGTCGGGACTGGATTTGTAGTCAAGAAAATCTTGGCTAAACGTCAAAAACAGCTGACTGATTGGTTTTGTTAAATTACGTCCTTGTTCACTGACACTTGCATATTCGAAAGAAAGCGCCATTGTTCGAAAAAGAGCGCATTCAGAAATCCGAAAATCGATTTTCTCATAGTCGAAGTAGCATAGAAAGAAACCTATTAGTGCTCGGTGAATACCAACCAAAAATTTAAACATAAGAATCTCTTAACTTTAAAAGCAATTTTTAGGCGCTTGATAACTACCGGTCTAAGTCTTCCATTCCTTTATGTTTGCTTGTTTTCGCTTTTCTTTTCTTTAAAAATAGATTTGTTGTCTAGACACATACATATCTTGCAATAGCAATTCTCAAACATTTCAAAGCGAAAATGGAAAGTAAATGACGATTGTGACATGAGAACTGGACTAAATAGTTAGTCAATTTTGCCGTTGAATATTCTAGAACTAGACTAAAGAAGTGTGGATTGTATTTATATTTTGAATAAGTGACATTTCGCCAGGAGTGTAAGTGTTTTTATTTTCGAATTAATTTAAATAATATTAAGTATACATCAATTTAAAAATCGGCCTATAACCCGCACATGATGTTAAAGAACGGGAATATGAAGTTTTTCTTCATTGTGTGTATTAGTTTTTGTGTTTATCATTGCGGAAGATTGACAGGTAAAAGCGTGATATTCAGATTTATATATAAGTATGAAGTATGATATGATCGCTTGAGGTGATATTCGTGAACTAAATTTGAGATCGCTGAAGGTAGTCATTTCCTGTAGCTACATAGCGCAACCTACATATGTGTTAACCCATTTTCTATCACGCTGCAAAAATTATCAAATTTCTTTGTGTAAAGAAGCCCCCTGATTCCAAATCTATTATCAAAAAAATGTTTACTCCCATTACATTACACAATAATGTCCAAAAAAAAAAAGTTCGGTTAATCGAACGTTGGAGCTTATCCCATATCATGCGAAATTTTCCCACCAAGTAACAAAGTGCTTCCCATTCACGATATTCACAATAGTGGATTTATTTTGTGCGGGTTTATACTATTTTTACTTTTTGACGGCTTTTGATCCTTTATTTCATGATTTTATGTATGATTCTAGGAACCAGATCACTCTTTGTCGCTGGCAAGATAATAAGGAAGTCACCATTGCTACAAACTACGACCAGATTCTGCCACTCCACCCTGTCCGACGTTGGAAAAAATCAAATAAAGATTCTAAGAAAGCCCCGGCAGAAGAAGGCAAATTTTGTCAACGTCGATCAGCCTGCTGTGCTTCGCAGCTACTTATAACAATGAGATGGGTGGCGTTGATCTTTACGATAATGCCGTTCAAAATGATCGAGTCAACATCCGTGGAAAGAAATGGTACTGGCTACTTTGGGTAAACACCCTTAATTCTTCATCTGCGAACGCTTGGAAGTTTCACTGCATGGTTGCGAATGAGTCAGAAACAATTCAAGTTGTCCGTCACTGAGTCTCTTTTATTGACCGATGATGAAGAAGGAATGGAAGTGGATAGTGATCTTGATTTCCAGAATCCACGCAACTTACCAAAAGTCAATAAACAATATTCTTTTTACTTAATTAATCTTATCTATTCACTTATATTACGATTCATTAATTTTCATGGGATTTTTGTGTATGGGATAAGCCCCAACGTTCGATTAATCGAACACTAGTTTTGCCCCATACCTGTGCTATTCAGGTGGTGTCTGGTGTTGATTTTTTGGATGTAAAAGATAGCTCCACCTTTTGGCTATAAAACCTCATCACTAGTTTTTTTTCTTCTGTAATTATATATTTTTAATATAATTTACTAGAAAGGCGTATGGTTAGGGTATTTTTCAAACAACCCCCCGCAATTACGGGTGGGTGGAGGGGAGTGTTAAATATCATTTTATTAAAAACCAATAATCGCAGTAATATATGATATTAACTATATTTACCTTTACAATGAAAAAAATTAGTAAAAAAGGACAAATTTTACGTTCGATTAATCGAACACCAGTCGAAAATGGGTTAAACGATGTTCAGCTAATGTATCTTGTTTGGTGATACAAGGTTCCACTAAACTTACAAGTTTCATACTCAGCTCACTCATTTTTCATCAAGTTCTTATAGTACTCGAAAGAACGAATGAATCACGACAAAACCCAAAATAAAATGCAAATCGTATGAAGGGTATGCTACCCGATATCGGTACAACTCAGATCAGTACGATAATTATATCGTGTATTCCCTGGAACGACTTTAAGCATCCATGGTCTTACGAAGTGCTCATTCCAAAGCAGAATTTGAATAGATACTCGTATCTATGAGTAAATGGCTTTTTTCTTAGTTCTTTCAAACATGTTTGCAAAAATATTTCAACAACCAAAAATAACGCTACTAAACCGATCAAATGCCAACAAAAATTATCTTATAAAAGCGAACAAAGTTGTAGAACTTCATTCAAAGTAAGATACAGTTTTTTTAAGATAATCGCTGAACTTCAAAACAAAAACTCACCCATTCACTTCGGCATCATCCTGTACTTGTTGTCTTCTAGAATTTTCCTTATTCTTCCCTTCTCTAAGATGATTTTCCTTCCACAGCCCACGATAATCATATCCCAAGGGATTGCAAAAAAAAAAGTAAGCATCAATAGATACTTCCTCCCCAGTGTAACTATGTATTTTTCGTTTGTTACGCGCGCCGTTCGTTGTCGTTTTTCCTACCTCGTTACCTCACTAAGTGGAAAAATTGCTTAGTTTTGCATCTGCAATCTAATAACCCAACTTCAACTGGCAACTCATCCTTTTTTGTTCTTTAAAAAAAGAAGTACGAATAGATGACTGTATAAAGGAAAAGCGCTATCAAAAGCGTAGCTGCACAGGAAAGCAACAAAAAAAAAAAGAAGATAAAAGGACATGAAAAGCGGATGCTTTTTTGTCCCTACTCATTCTGCTCATCTATAAAAAGGAGTAAAGAGTCTTATATACCGATACTCCTGAAGTAGCAATCGACAAAATGCTTTCTCATGTCTCGAGTGTCAATAAAAGAAGAAGGAAAAGTAAAATCCTGAGAAGGGTTGAGCGTTGAGCAGCACAAAATTGTTTCATTTCACTTAATAGATTTGGAAGGACCCTGACTGTGATAGTCTCATTCTCATTCTCATTCTCATCAACGGCCCAATAAAGGGTAGCTACTAACGACTCTGTCATTCAAATGAATTTTCAACGGAAGATGCATTGTAATCTGTTGGCAGATGGAAGGATATGAGGGAATTTCAAAACTGCTTTAGGATGTTGAAATCCTTTTTAAATGGTACGAGTACCATGTGGGTGGTTTAATTTTTTCATAGAAGGAGCTGTTCCAAGTTGACAACAAACGAGTGCAGAAGGTGGATAGGGAACAGCCGAAGGGTGAACTTGTTTCCTTTTTAGTCTAGGCAGTCGGTTAGCCTTTTAAAAAGATAAATCTCGTTCCATTGAAAGCCTTACCTCTCTCTGATAATAATTAACCACTTGCAAAACGTTCACCAAGGTGAAGTTCTCATTTATCAGGCTTTCTGCGAAAAGAATCTCAAATAATTAAAAAAAAAACACACGCACTTATCCAAGTGCTGTGCAGCACAATACACTCGAGCCCTTTCACCCACCTACCACCTTTATTATCGAGTTCACAACTTTCACCTAAACCTTAATTGTACCTCTGAACTTGAGTAACTCGGGCATTCTGCGAAATGCGAACTTTTTAGTTAAAACAATACGTTCAACCCCTTCGCCACAGTGCGCGCATCCCTCAACAAAAACCATCCTCCTTACTTCTATAAATGCATAATGTTCATGCCCTGGCGCTCAGCTTTACTCCTTGATTTTTTGTATTCGTAATTAGCTCCTTGTGCACCTCATGAAACGTATAACCCAACCTGAAGGGTGAAAGTATTATGTTCTCGCCAGAGTTTTCCTCGGTTCCTTTTGTTCGCCACCTCTGTTTATGTAAATTTTAATGAGTTCATGGGTGCTTCACGGTATGTGCACGGGGAGCACAGCACTCAGGGTGGGAAATTTAAGAAAATGAAAGTTAAGATGGGAGCGAACACACATGTTGAACGCTTGCGACGCGGACAGATTAAAGGAAACAGCAAGTGAGCGGCAAGCGGATGCGGAAAGCAGTCTTCGCTCGTGTTCACATCTCAGGTCGGAGTTTCGAAACGTGAAGAAGATGAATCGGCAATGTTGACTCGCATGATAGCTGGTAAATAGGCGGGAGTTTATTGACTCAAATTAATTTGCGACGAAATCGAGACTAATCAGGGCCAAGAGGCACCTGTTAAATCGGATTCAACAGGTGGGTTAAGAATTATGTACATCTGTGGTGTTAATTTACGGTACACAGACAGACAGGCGGTGTAGATTTATTGATTTGATTCGAAAAGTTTGGATTGATCTCTTATTCGGATTTAGATTTAATTATAAAACTTTGTTTTCTTTCTCGGAGTTCCGACACTGTTTGAAAACGTCTGAACGGATTTTTATGAATTTGTATTTATTGGTGAAGGTAATATCAAGATATTGGATTCATCACACTGTCCTGTGCTTCAAAAGGTGTCAAGCTTATGGTTCTTATGTTGTTTGCATTGACAATTTTCTTCAACTGGAATACTAAGATGCAATATTGGCCGCTGTTGGGTAATAATCTGAAAGAGATCCACAGTACCCTAGCCGTTTCTATTCAGGTTCTTTCACAGAAAGATGAGTAGAATAAGAGCTCTCCTACAATATAATCTCCAAAGTTCTGCAATTATAATACCGGAAAAGTACATACAGTGGACTCTCCCTAAGTCGAATTTATCTCGAACTCGAATTTTTTCGCCATATATTATCATCCCCTTCAATTTTCCATACAAAAAGCACTCTCTAAGTCGAAACTCTCACTAACTCGAACACATTCTCTCGATTTTTGGCATCTTTTTTCATCCCTTAAGTCGAATTTTTGTTTAGCAGAAAACAAAATAAAAATACATACCTTCGGAATTCGTATTTGAGTATAAACTAATAACCATCAGGTACCTATAAAGTTCAATACCCTAAATATCTGTAGCATCGCGTATCATCATCGTCAGCTCGTCGTGTTTCTTCCTATTCATATTCTTGGTACCTCCAAAAAAACAAACAGTTTTTATAAAGTTGCAACGCAAAAACAAAAAAATAACAACATTCAAAACAGGGTTTCAATGGATCTATCTGCGTCTCTGCATATAGTCGTTCGGGGCGAGAGTGCGCGTTTTGGACTTCGGGCTAAAATTCTGAAAAACTTACAACAAATAACAAACAAAAGAGCCTTTTATTTGGTAGCTCTTTTTTTTTAACAAAATTATACAAAAATATTTTATAAATTTTTTCATAAGTTCTGATCAAGAAACCAAACTAAGTCAAGTTGCGCACTCTTGCCCCGAAGTCAGGGGAAGACTGCGCAGAGGCAGTGCGCAACCAGTTTATGTCACAGTTTTCGTAGTTGAAATGGTTTGAATTTGCGCTTTCGCTCAAAGCATATTCTTCGGCAGCGTTTTATGGGCAGCTTCCATTTTAAATCAGTTCCCTAGACTCGCAGATTTTCTTTTGGGCTATAAATACCCTTTCCGTTGGTTTGGTAGATACGAGGCATTTTTCTGAAAACAAAAACAAAAAAATAGTTCAGCTACCACCTACCGCCTACGACTGGGATGTGCTCGTTGCATCTTTCAGTAGAAAGTAATAGCCTAAAAATTGTTATTAATAATAAAGGAATCTTGCGAAACCTGGATAGTGGACATTTTTGGATGCCAATTTTGATTTCCTTCATACAAACTCACTCTTATATGGTGGAAACCTGCGAAATCTGAATACTGGACAATTTTTCAATGAATTTTGTTTTTCCTCCATACAAATTCACTCTTCAATAGCAGAATCAAGATATAAATGCGCCAAAATTCATTGACATTTTGTCGGCTTCGTTTCCTTTTCCGAGAATTTTGACATTTCAACTGTCTCTTTTCGTGTGTGTCTCACTACTACTAGCGGCTACATTCAGCAAGTACACATTCTGAATTTCGATATCAAAATTGATCGAAAGATAATAAAAGAAATTAGGTTGCCGATTGTGGAAAAAATTGCGAATAGTAGAAAAGTTGCGAATAGTGGAAAAAAAATGAACACCGCAGCATTCCACTATTCGCAGGTTTTACTGTATTATAAAAAGTTAAATACTGGGTAAGGCCCTGGCTACACGGTCAATGGCATACTAGGTATTGAAAATTTCCCCGTGGCTACACACAAAATGTGTTGAGGGAAACACTTTGGAAACAGAACACACAATCTCCGTGCTCCGTCCTACACAGAGAATTATTTTTTTGAGTTTTCCGTGATGTGAACCCTCCGACGGTCGGAAAAAAATGAAAAAATGTATTATGAGAAATGAAACGCTTTGAGACAAGAACATGCATCTTCCACCGAGAATTATTATCAAATCGGATTTTCGGTGTACTTTTGGTGAAATCAACCCTTCTCGTTTTAGCTCACATAAAATCTACCTGTCTCACTGAAAAGAATCGGTATTGGATTGACCGTGTAGCCAGGGCCTAAGAAAGCACTGTGCACTCTTACCCGCAGAACGACTGCGCACTCTTTCCCAGCTAGATTTTTTTAACTAAGCCAGAAGTTATATTTTTTTGTTAACTTTTTTCTAAGTACATTAACCTTTTTTTCATTAAACAAACGTTTTAATACAAAAATTAATGTTTCTCTCTATTACTCGAATTTTTCCAAAACTCTCTCTAACTCGAACAAATCTTTGTATCCCGTGAAAGTTCGACTTAGGGATAGTCGACTCTATATGTATATAGCAACATCATCATCCTTTCTACCAGGGCAATAGGCTGTTGCTAGAAGTTTTATTTGCTATGAGTCGAAAAAGGTCGTTTTACGGAAATCGCGAAGGATTTTGTTTGACATGCAATCGTCTTGGAGACTAGACTCATCAATACTTGTAGAATTTAATTCGAATAGAAGTCTTAGAAGATACGAGTTAACGTAACATACATAGGTTCAGTCACAGAAAAGTTTGCATCTGAGCCTATATCTTGTGACATCAGTGCGGTTAAATCCTTCTCCAGAAATGGATCATTTTCTTTTAAAACTCACTTCTAGGAAATTGGTGAAAAGTAAAGCAAAAATAAAGCACAGCCTTGATAAAACTTTGTGCCTCAGCTGAATGTCATCCCAACCCAAAGAGAATGGAACTGTAAAAATTCAACCAACCTCATACCTAAAAGGTAATAGATAAGATAGACAAATGTATCAAGGGTGGACACCGGGATGAGCATCATATATATTATTTCTGTAGTATAGGTACCATTTGCGGCTCTCACACTTAACCAATCTTAACGAATGAGGTCTCAAAAGATAGAGAATTTTCTGGAGCACTGACGAATTGCACTTTAACTTTATAAATTTTAACAACTTAAAAAAGAAGGAGGTTTGGATGTTGGAGGTTGGATTTTCTCCTGGGAGAGTTGTCGCACGGGCACATTACTCGCTATCAATGGCAAAAAGCCCCAGCGTATTTCAGTCGAAGATTCATAAAGTTTAGTTAAGTTAAGTTTAGGGATATTGTAATCAGTTGGAGACATAATCAAACCATTTGGTAGTGTGTCCAAGGTTTAACTGTGTCCTTGATTTGACTATGTCCGTATGGTTTAGCAGCCTAGCACCCAGATTCTTTGAGTCGCACTGGACTGCGTTGTGCTGTTCATATGAAGGTCAAGTGGCAGAAGGTGCAATAGCACAGTATGATCATCTGTTGTACATAACCTCAATGCACCTTGTGATGTCTATGATTGTCATTATTTGAACTCTTCTTATTTTGTTGACGTTGTATTTCTTGCTTAAGGCGCGCACCCAAAATATGAACGTCTTTGGCTGTAGTCTGCTTTTTTTACCAAAGGCTTTTTTTTTCAACCGTAGAAGGCCATGCATGCTTTCTGGACCCGTAGTTCTCCTTCCAACTAAGTTTTAAGCCCATGAAAATGTCCAGATACTAAGCACCGGAGGATAGTGAGTGAGAGTGTTTGTCTGTTTAATTTGGGAAGACAATACAACATACTTGCTTATCTTGCCTTCTTCTCTTGTGGAAATAAAATTGCCCACTTTCAGCACACATATCAAGCCCATCGAAGTGTTGACTTTCAGAGAACAAAGACTTAACACCGCATTGGTGCCTAGGTACTTGAGATGAGCAAACCTCAACCTCAGTCTCGTTGCATTTAACGACGACCATAGGATGCGCCCTTCCCTAACACGTATCCGGCTTAATCGAGTTTCTGTGTATGAATTTCAATTAAATCCGTCCTTTGTTATAGCCCACAGACTTAAGTGGGCAGTCCGCTCCGCAGTGATCTTCGCTACCACTCTTTTCGCTTCATTAAACTAATTCCAGTTATAAATTGCTTGTAGGTCAAATACCGCTATTGCCCTTGTACTAAAAGCATACACATAAATTAGAGCCTTTTCTCCTTTCAGACTCTGCTCACTCAATCAACGTCTATTATTGTTGATCTGATAAAACGGGTTTTCCACGAAATGAAAATGTATATGTATGTATGTATCTATACGTTTAGGTATGTATGTACCTAATACAAAGAAACAGGACGTTGGGCAAGACACATTATAATCCAAAGCAAGAACTAGCGCCCGTTCGCATTTGCAATTAGTTTTGCAACTATTATTATGTAACACTTCAAGGGTGTCAGCGATGGATATACACACACAGACAAACATATCTTAGAAACTGTACAATGTCTTATGAATCTGACAGCTAAGCATGACGTCCGATGAATATTGTGACGTTCGCAAACACACTCGGCTGCGCTTTCCCAAGAGTGTCTGAAGTCTGTAGCGTAGCCTGTTTACACTCGTCTCTGGTAGTGCATCCTTTGCAAGAAAAGGAACAAATTAATTATTATTCTGGCCTTGAACTCCTCCGTTACCGAGAGGAAGGAGAAAGAATGTGAAATACGAGTATTTCACTGTAAAACTCAAGTCATTAACTCGTCGTCTCTGTGAAAAGGCAGGGATTTGTTGAGGTTATGTTGGTTTTTTTTTTGATTTTTTACCGTAGTAAAAATTCGCCCCTAGCCCCCTCCTGCGGTCACAATTGAACTGATTTATTTAGGATTTTTTTTATTTATTTTTTTGTTCTTCACTCGCAACAGGAACGTTTCAAGGATATCAACGGAAATGGACCAGCAGAACAAATTACTTTTTTTTTAACTCAGTTTTCCGCTGGCCATTTTTTCTTTTTCTTTTCTACTTTTACTGTTGTGCGTTTTTTTCTTTTTCCAGTTTTTTCCGTTCATTAAGAATGTTCTGTGGTTAAAGGTTAAAGAGGCGGTGCGGCAAAAGGGTGAAGTACAATTGTCAGATGCAAGACGAGGGCGATGAATTAAACGTTAGCGGGCCCCTAACTCATTGGACTATGGGTACAAATGTTAACTTTTGCCCTTTTCAGTTAGGTACAATTTAGCGGTAGTTTGGTGTTGGAAATTCTCCCCACCGACCGTACGGCACGCGGCTGTGTAAGCGGCAATTAGGTCGGTCTATTAAGCAGGAAATATGTTTGAGAGAAAATTTTGTTGAAATTAATGAAGGAACAGAAGAAAAGTGTTTCCAGGGTTGGGGATGGGCGATACGCGACCAAGAAGTTATGCTTTCACGTTAATGAAGTTCTACGGACTTTAATTGAACGCAATAATTCAATCTGCATGTTGTTGCGCTGAAAACGCCGTTTGCATTTAAGAAGAGGGATTATGGAGGTGGTAGAGGCTGTTAGCAGTGAAGGACTCTATATACCCTTTGTACCTTTCCGCTTTGATGAAACTTTGTGGCTGAGCTTTTTGTTCACAACAGCGGTGCCGCACTGAATGCATGATAATGATGGTGATGAGGTTGACGAGGCCATGATGTTGAAAAAGCGCCTGACAGACAACTAATTAATTATCTCCTCGAGTGGAGCATATCCTTGTATATAAAGTCATGTGGCTCTTTTTGGCACGAGGTGTGGGTAGAGATTAGCGATATTGTTGCGTGCAGGGATATCAGCCCAACTGAATGGGTAGGAAAAGAAAATGGAAAAAAAGGAAAATTGTTTGCGTTCAATTAAGGTTTTGTTTCCAAAACGAATGAGGAGGTGTGATAGGAATGCTTAAGCGCTGTGGAACGATATACATATGTAGGCAGGCTTAAATGGCAATAAACTTGCCGACTCTACTCAGAGAAAAGTTGCAAGCATGAGTCGAGGGAACGGTGAAATGAGTACTAGCGTAATCTCATCATCATGTAAATTTTGGGTCTCATCTAAAGATGATGGGCCTTGTAGAAGATGACACTTGTAAACTATTTATGGAGGAAGTTAAGACAGCGGCATATACACTCTGTCAATGTTTTACAGTGGCTGGCAGTAAAATAGAGATCTTGCGACATCACTGGATGGAAATCCAGAGGATGAAACAGATTTCTTAAACGAGGAATTGTAGGCAGAAAGCCTCCCAGGGTAACATGGATCGCGGAAGAGAGACAAAAAGGGACCCAATATGGTGGTCTGTTTCGGCTATCTCTCGAAATATATATTGTTAAATTTATACTGCAACCAGGAGATATGTACTCAAGAAGCTGGAATCTGGGTACTGTAAAGATTAATGAAGCAAGTCGAATTTCGAAGGCCATAGAGCCACTATTGTGTCCCCCAAGTAATTGATAAAGATGAATTTTTAAAAATTCACCATGAAACAATCTTACCCCAAAGAAAGATATTTTTTGTACAGAAAGATATTCATCTGAATATATGTACAACCACGTAAGTTAGTTTTTAAAATTATTAAGGCCGGCAATTACCGACAGCTCATAAATTAAGAGCCTCATAAACCTATTCACCAACCGCTATTAGTGCGTATTTATGAGCGCTCATAAGACTTATGAGTGGTCCCGACCTCTCTTAAGTTACGAGCGATAATATCAGGGAGAATTATTATTGTCTCTGCTAATGTCTTAGATAACTTCGAAATAATTCGAAATCAGCTGCCATTTCAACTTTAAATTATTTGTGTTGATTTTTAAAGTGGGTAGAAAAGAAAGAAATGTGTTTTCATCCGGCGAGGAAAATAACATTATAATGAATTTAGTGAACATGTTCCTTATTCCACTATTTAATTCCCAATAAATTTGCAAAAAAAAAAAAATTAATCCACCAACATCAATTTCACCATCTACAGCTGTGTTGCATCATCCCCATATTTACACTGCCAAATGTCACTGACATATTCGAAAAAAAGCGCCATTGCCTCCGAATGTTCGAAAGAGAACGCATTCGGAAATCCGAAAATTGAGATCTCTCAAAGTCGAAGTAGCATAGACAAAAACCTATTAGTGGTCGGTGAATAGCAACCAGAAATTTTAACTTATGAGCCTCTTAACTTTCAGAGCGATTTATGAGCGGTCGGTTAATGCCGGCCTAAAACTAATGGAGAACTGCTGCAGAACTACCGGTACGAATGTATAGTCGGCTTGGGTAAGTTGCCACAAATACGCCAGCGGAAAAGAAGGGACATGCAAATTAGCAAAGAAAGGGGTGACGAAAAGGCTTTGGTCAAAAAGAGGCATCTTTTTTTCTTGTGTCATCTGAGAATTGTTTCTTGTTCTAACCAAATGGAAAATGAGGTGAACGTGACATCGAAGTTCATAGTTAACATCGATTTTAGCTCATTTTCTGTAAAAATGTTTAATTGAAATGGACCGAAACTTAAGCTTGACTTAAAGCATATATTTGAAGATAAATAAATAACCCAACCTCACAATGATGCTCTCCAATCAACGTGGTTTTCCAGAGGACAATCACCATAGTGCATAGCAGCTACCGGATGCGACAGCTTTAATATGTAACTTTAATCCACAAAGAGACTGCACTCCAAATATTGTATTTTCGTACTTATTTCATTTATTAATTCTCTTAATCAATTTTGACAAATCAAATGTTCAAATTAAAAATAAAAAAATGTATTTTTATATATGTTTGTAGGTATGTATTTTAATTAGCAAATAGCCGTATTGTCATAAACAGGTGTGTACGAGTATATACAGTAAAACCTGTCAAGTTGGCCACTTGCCGAAGTTGGCCATAATTCAACTTACAACACCAACAAAATTGCATATATGTAAATGTGTCTCAAAATACCTTATTATGTTGTCCGCCAAGTTTTAATACAGTAAGGTCTGCTAATCGGGACACTCTGAAACCGCACTTCATGCGTTCCCTGCTACTTTAAATGAAAATGTACCTCTATAAATCGGGACACCTAATAATCGGACCGTGACCACTTCCATGTCATGCGTTGTTTCATATATTATGTATGTCCTATGTACATACATATGTAGTTACCTTAGTGTTGCCATCTGTCTGGGTTTTCCCGGACATGTACTCTTTTTCGCCTATGCGGGGAACGTCGGGGATAGCTTTTCTAAATCCGGGTTTTCTATTACTGATCAATTAAAATGTTTTATCATTTATCACCAATAGAGAAATTCTATTAAGTAATGTGTATTCCAAAATTCACGCAAGAATTGAATTCTTCTCCATTTGTGCGGTAAATTGTTGTCACCGAAAAAAAAGACGGCGTGACAGCTGACAGTTCGGGGTTATTTAAAAAAGAGTGTTACACGGCAGAACAACGCGGTGTCATTGTTGAGAAAAAAATTAAAAATAATGAAGGTTTGGCAGCTACTTTTCAAAAAAAATCATCTTCGGCGATTACAACTTGATGGCATTGTTATTGTCAAATTTTGGGTTCAGAAAGTGCACAAGTGATTGTTGGGAAGCAAATGCGTCCACAACGTGTCACTGATTGCTGCGGACTTTGGGCTGGAGGCATCATCGGACCATTCTTTTTTGAAAATGCGGCTGGTGAGGTAATAACAGTTAATGGTGCTCGCTATCGCGACATGATAATACCGTTTTTGATGCCTTAATTGCAAGATATGGATATGGACGACATGTCGTCGGCTGAGAATATAAGTTGTCGTGTGTCAAATTTTAGCATTTTCTGATTTTCATGCATTATTATATTATTCGATGAGATCTTTCTGTTGGTCCTATCAGTTTTTGCCTACCATCAATAGTTTCCGAGATATGTATACCGTATTATTTTGTCGTATGTAGGCTCTAAGTAACGGTTTTAGTATTTATTTGTCGTATGCAGAGAGTTTTTTTTTTACACACGACAAATTTTCATACAAAAACTGAATTCTTTTTAGTAAGAATTTAATGGTCGTATGTAAAAGAAACGCTTTGCATACGACAAATAATACATACCTTCTACAATTTGCGTGATTAATTGACGTATGCGTATTGATAGTGTTAAAACTAGTATCGCCTGTGCCGACTAATTGTCAGAGAAATTTAGCATGTATTTATATTTACTGGTTTACCTGATTTTTACCTGTCTTAGGCACAACATATTGGAAAAAAATTATATGCATACCTACTGCACTGGCCCTCTTCACAACCTTTCCAGCAAATAAAAAATTAAACGAATATGTTGTGTTTAAGCCAGTTACGTTAGGTAAGGTTAGGTTAGGACGGGGTATGAGGCTGAGCCATCATGAAAATACTTGGCACCATTGTGGGCCCATCGCGATCCGCTGGAACCGTCTATAGATGATACCAAAACCGAAACATTTCCGTCTAATACGGTATTCACACCAGGGCAAAACAGCTAATTTCGTTGCGAATTTCCAAATTATGCTCGAAATGAAATAATTTCCCATACGATTTAACATATCGAAGTTATCTCATTTCAACATAATTTCGTTGAAATACGTTCAAAATTATGTGAAAATAAAATGGAACAAACTTAACTTGAATGCAGTTGAATGAATTTGAATGACAATGACAGAACAAATTAATAAGGGAATATTAAAGTTTTCGCTTCGCAAAGACTAAACAACGGATTCTTATTGATCTCGGTGATCTAAACACAAAAGAAAAATTATTCAGTACTAAAAAAAAAAATATATCGCGAATTTAGGAGATATTTAGTGTTTAGTAGTTATTTCCGTAAATAAACTATGTGTTTGAGATTACAATTGTCAAAGCTACTGGCCCCGTTCAGCAAAAGAAAAGTGATATAAAAACGAAAAATATAATGGAATAACATACAAAACACAAATATCTCATGGAATGGTTTAATAAATATGGGATGTTATCTGAAAAAAAGAAATTGAAGTTGTACGCCGCGTAGAGGCATACTGATCAACTGCATGTGGAGCCAAAGAGCGTCGGCCATAAGATTCGTGCATACACAATATCTGTCCATTTATTTGAGCTGCGCGCCCATTGGGGCACTTTTCAACAGTTGGCTCTATAGTCGACTTGATAACCATTGAGTGCCTGACAATTGTTGAAATACTCGGAGTGACAAAACCCACCCAAAAGGTGATATTTTAACATATTAACCCGATGCAGCGCCGCATCTATCCAATGTTAGCTATATAATAGTCGACTTTATCTACTCAACTGTTTAACAGTAACATCCAACTATTATTATTACTATACGTTATACCTATACTTATGTACATATATAAAAAAATAGATTTAAGATTTACTATCGGAACTGAATGCATCCATTCACGAAATTAGCAAGCGTAGGTATGAACACTTTTTATTTGAAACTCGAAATTATCTCATTTCGACGCTAGTGTGAATCCCATATAAGCATTTGATTTCCCTGCAAAATTTAAAAACTTAATTGTGGCCGGTTAGGCCCATCTCTTTCAATGTATCAAAAAAGTATCTCCCTGAAACTTTTTTGCGCGAACTAGCAAAGGATACATATGTTCGACATCGTATGAACTCAAGTCATTGCAGTATCTGCAATGGATGCAGATGTCCATATTAGAATGTCCTATTCTTTTGACATGCCTTCTCAGGAGACAGTGTCCGGAAAGAATTCCAATTAAAGTTCTTAATTTTGCCCTATTTAGTTCAAGTATTACTTTGGGCCTTTTGTGATCTAAGGCCGGCCAAAGAGCATTTGACACCCTATGTCCCTCTATTCCTGACCATTTATTGCCCGTCATGCTAATGATGGTATTCTTTATTTTCACCCTGATGCCGCATGATGGTGGTGCTAAGTGCACCATCTCAGTTATAGGCAGTGCCCCCCCCCCCCCCCCCCCCCAGCGCCCTCTTGGAAGCTCCTCAGCGAGCTCATTTCCTTCTACACCAGAGTGTCCTGGTACCCAACAAAGTTTAACTCTTTTATGTCTGCTTAGGGTTTTGAGCGCAGAGCGATAACCTTCTACAGTTATCGATTTAACGATATACGATTCTAGCGCTCTGAGCGCGGCCTGACTGTCGATAAAGATGGTGATATCATTATCTGATATCAGCTTCGTCACCAACAGCTCCACCGATCTCTGTACCATACTTAGTGAAAACGAAAAGCATTTTTATTATAAGCACATATGAGAAAAAATATTGTACCTATACGGATAGAAAATGTGCTTCAAATCATTTAATATTAATTAATGGTAAAAATAATTTTTTCTTTATTTTGTACATTTTTTAATTTATTTTTGTATGTATGTACTTCTTGTAAAACAAGAAGTTCTTATAAAATTATAAAAAATAAAACTTAAAAATAAAAAAAATAATTGCATTATTGTATTTCATTATTACAGGTACAAGAAATGAATTTTAATTTTTATGTTCGTACCTACAAACGACAAACTTGACTTACGAATAAGTAGTACTTTATCGTATGCAATGGTTTTTGTCGTATGTAAGTATTTAAAAATTCGGAAGTGCTTACATACAACAAAATGATTCTACATAGTTTTTTTTATAGGTCAATAACTTTTTCACATCTCGAGATAAAGCATTATGTAAAAATAACAATTAAGGAGTAAGATATTTCCAATATTCTCTGAAAATTTCATAAAAATTGGTCCGCTAGAAAAAAAGATATATTACGTCAAACTTCAAATTCAATTTGCCAACAATAAGTACTTTTCACATACGACAACTAAATTCTCAGCCGACGATGTGGTTTCAACGAAACGGTGCCATATGCATAAAGCCCAATTCACAATGTCGCGCTCGGGCGCTATCGCGTTAATGGGCTTTATATCGACTTTACGATAACTTCTGTCCAACGCACGAAGTCGAAATTTGCAAAACTAAATACCGCTTCAAGCTTCAGGCGTTCATAGAGGTTAGGAGTATGACAAAGAATATGTTCTGTTTACTGTTTCCTCCTATTCACGAATTTATGATAGAAAGAAGATTTGAAATATATTTTTTTTATTTTTATTGTTTTATTAAGAAACACAAAATATAAGGAATTACTTTGTAAACAAGATTGTGCGAATATGTAAATTAAAAAAAGACCCCACACAATTAATTTGTGTTGAAAAAAATTAATTAAGCAATTTAAATCTTTTACACATATTAAATGTTAAAAAATTGTACTTTAATCGAACAGGCCATCGAATAGTATAATGTCAACACAGCTGTGAGTTGACACAACGCACGCCGTTGTAGAAAATAGCTCTACTCGGCCGTTGCCCAGAACTTTACGATATCTACGATATAACGCCTGAAGTCACATTTAAGATCACCCCATATGTTTGCATTGTTTCTACTTTATCTGTCAACGCGAGAGCGCCCGAACGCGACATTGTGAATTAAACTTAATGGCCGAATCACAATGTGGCGTGCGCGCGGACGTGCGTTAATGGGCTTTATATCGGCTTTACGATATTTTCTGTCAAACGCTCGCCATCGAAATTTGCTTCACATAATATGGCTTCAGACGGTCGGGCGTTAAGAGGTTAGGTATATGACAGAATATAAGTAATGTTTCCTTAAATTTCTAGAACACGAATTCGTTGCATAGAGAAGAGTTCGACTTTTTTTTTTGTTTTTTTTTTTATCTGATTTACGAATATAAATGTTAGAAATATCTTCACAAATTAATGTCTATATATATATAAATTTTTTGACACCGCATTTGACTCTCTATTCTTCTGATTTTTGACAGATTCAATAATTTTACGAAAATTACTTGCACACCAAACAGACCTAATGACTTACCTCATTGCTAAAATCGAACGTGTCAAGGAATAATGTCAATATCACTTTTGTAAACAGTCATACATAAGAGCGCTTTTTAGTCAAAACAATTTCAATAGCATTTCATTCAATCTATTTAATTTCGGTGCTGTGTTAAATATAGAAATTTCAATATGGATGATATCATGGATTTAGAGGACTTCTCATTATTTGCTGTCTTGGGATATGTTGGATATGAAGCTGCAAAACAAAGCAGAAGTGGTTCCGAACGAACACGATGGGTCCGAGAACTCAATTTGGCTAGGGACGTGGAAGGATTCTATGCCCTAAATTACAAAATTATGCAAGAAAAGGATCCGGAACAATTTTATAAAATAACTCGTATGAAACCACAAACCTTTGAGTTGTTACGTACTCTCGTAGAACCAGCCCTGGAGAAAACATCATGGAGAAAGCCAATTCAACCCAGTTGTCGTTTGTTTATGGTTTTGATGTAATTAGTCTCTCGGATATATGTATGTTTTTATATGAAGAACATTGTTTTACTTTTATTTAATGCAAGGTACTTATCTCAAGGAGTTCCAAAAAGAGTATTGTCGTGGATTTTTCGCATGGGCTACTCAACTGTATCATTAATCATATATGAAGTTTGTGGCGTTTTTTGGACCAAACTGTGTTGCTGCAATTGATGGAAAACACATTAATATTAATTGTCCAGCGAACGCTGGCTCCGAATTCTTCAACTACAAAGGCCACCATTCAATTGTTCTTCTCGCTGCATGTGATGCTAAATATATTTTCACTGCAGTAGACATTGGCGCTTATGGAAGCCAAAGCGATGGTGGAATATTCGCTGAATCTTCTTTTGGCAGAAAGCTTTTGAAGGGTGAGCTAGACTTACCATCTCCTACAGTACTTCCAAACTCGGATATTATATTCAACTACTACTTGGTTGGTGATGCAGCATTTCCATTAAAAACATATTTAATGCGACCGTACCCAGGTAGACTTCTAGATGCCGAAAAGTATAATTTCAACAAACGCTTATCACGCGCTAGACGTGTTATTGAGAATGCTTTTGGCATTCTTGTGGCAAGATGGCGTATACTTCAAACAACGTTGAATATGCTACCTGAAAATGCTGAGCATATAGTAAAAGCCTCCGTTGTTTTGCACAATTTTATAAAATTGAATGATTTAGCTTACTGCCCACAAGAATACGTCGATATTTACAATGAAAACGATGAAATGATTTATCGAGGTCTATGGCGAGAGGAAACAGCGCCCATCCCTAAAATCAGATCAATTGGCTCCAACTTCCCTTCTAGACAAGCGTTTCGAATGAGAGATGAATTGAAAACGTATTTATTTAACAATAAAATTTAAAAAAAAAAACATGTTTTTATTTTATTGAATTCTTTTTTATTTCATTTTTTAAGTTTTTTATTTCATTTTTTACTCGTACAACATTAATTCAGCATTTATATCCTGCAATATTCTGTTTTGCAGTCTTATTTTGGATTCCTGTGGCAGAAGCTTCATTTTTTGCGCCATCGATTTCATGAAAAGGTCATTTTCATCTTCTGGATTACTGAAACGCTGCGAAAATGCTTGCGACAAGTTGCCGAAAAACTCATTAACAGGAAATTCACCTGAACGAGGTCTTTTTTTTGATTTTATTATAGATGCAGACGATACTGGGCTGTCATGTGGTGAGACTTCAGGTGATGGAGAAAACACGTCATGATGGGTCCCACTGCTCTCATCGAAAATCAGCTCAGTATCGTAGTTTCCGATTTGCCTAGTAAAAAATCGTTTTAAAATATGGTATATAAAAATAAAATGAATTATGTATGTACTTTCTGGGTTTAATGGCATCGGATAAAAACTCGAGCAATGGGTACAACTCCCATAGCTCGGCTTCACAAGCACCGCTACCCGAAGGCTGTTCAAGCTTTTTCTTTTCCCTTACAAAACGGTCCCGTAGACTTTTCCATCGTTGCTTGCATTCCTCAACTGGAAAATATTTGAATGGAGTTATATGCACATTTTAATTCAAAAACTTACTAGGTTTTTGCAGCTCCTCTGCAATCTTCGCCCATGTGAAGTCGCGCTTGATGATATTTTTATAGCATCTTGACTTTGTATTAAATAAAAAGTCATTTTGTTTAACGAGAGCAATTAATCTTTCCTCGAAGGAATTCATTTTTTCAACGTCTACACAAAATGAAAATTTTTAAATACTGTAATAAATAACTGTGTGTGAGCTGTCAAACGCACGCCAAAGTAGAAACTAGGCCTACTTTTGCGTTGAGTTCGAACTTACGATATTATACGATAGTTACGATAAAACGCGAACCAAACGTCTGAGGTAACATTTTGTGTGACAGCATAAGAACCCATTGTTTCTACTCGATCTGTCAACGCACGCCCGCGCGCACGCCATATTGTGATTTGGCCATAAAGACCGAAAAGTCGTGTAATTTCCAGTTTCAGTGATAAGAACTGGCCGCAATCATACGATTTAGCGCCGGCCGTTTGACTTTTTTCTTTCAGGTTTTTTTGAAGTCTGAGGCTTATGTAAACAAACCCACGACCACCCACGAACAACACAAATAAAGTGAGAACTATAAGTTATTTAATATTTAAGACATGAGAATCCGCCATGAAAGTGTATTTTTGTAATAAAATCATCTGTGGTCGACCAATTGTGCGAGAGAATCGCACCTGGTCTTTATCTAGCTTAGACAGAATATGTTGGAAAAAAATTACACACTGCACTGCCCCTCTTCACAACCTATCCAAGGAAGCGAATATGTTGAGTTTAAGGCAGTTAAAAACGGGTTGAACTGTTCGCCTATTTATATAATGATGATGATGATAGGCGTTTTGGTCCTAGTTTTGTACTCTTTTTTGGATCCAATTTTGTCCGAGAAAGTGTTTTGTATTTGAAACACTTGATCGTTTATACAAATTAAGTTTAACTTTATTGAAAACTTATATTTAATGTGGTCTCTCTGACGGCCAATCTTCCAGTGTCGTCAGCCGATCCCCATCTTTCTGTACTGCCCTGTTTGTGTATATACACATATAATTTAGAAAGATGGAAACTGTACTTGTTAGTAGCACTTTATACAAAAGAAAGTTCGGGATTTTCATGCTCGTTAACTAGTTTCTTGAAAATATTTCTGGCAACTCTAAGTAACCAGTCTAATTGGACCATGTATGGAAACATTAATGTGCAATACATTTCCTTTTTCTCTGTTTATTATATCAAACGTTGGTTTGATACGTTGTTACGTATGTTCGTATGGGAATCCTTCGGATTATTGTAAGCTGAGAATTTGACACTACGTTTGGTTTTCTTTAGTTAGTGAATCCACAATTTAAATTTTTTAAGCTGCTTGCATGCAAAGGGTAAAGCAAGACGATAAAGTCTTTGAGTTTTTATTTCGGGCAGGCTAGTTGATAAAAAATTTTAAAAAACAGTAAAAATGAGCGTAACTACCGCGAACTTGATCTCGCAAACAAATTCCAAGTAGTAAAGTACTACGAAGGGGGACATTTGTAAGACGAAAATATATAAAATCATGTTTATCTTTTCCCGAAGTAGCTGATTTGAGAATCCAGTGGTTCAGTTCAATTAAAAAGGATAATCGGACCAACTAATATTTGGACAATAATTCTTGGTTACCAACGGAGTGGTCCAATTTGTCAGGTTTTACTGTACTTTATCTCATTTCTCATATTAGGCGTGTTTTATTTCAAACCTATATAGGCTAAACATGTTTCCGCAACATGTTTTCAATGTAAAATACAACAAAACCTTAGCCTGGATAATTATCCAGTCTTATTTTTGTATGGAAAGCTTTTTCGAAATCTATATAGGTTTGAAAAAAAAAACGCGCCTATTAAATAACCTGTGAAAGTTTACCAAGAGCTGTATATTCCAGTACTGGTGGCGCTGTGGTGTATGTTTTCGAGCTAAGCGTTTAGTACACAGCGGTAAAATAACGTTAGGTTCGTACATACATAATATGTATGTATTATTATGTTTCTTCGTGTCGCATAGAGATGACTTAATTCAGAAGTTGAAGTGGTTTTAGTGGAAAGGTAGCGATATGAAATTTTAGTAATTGGAACGTTTGTACTTATATGTTGGCCACCTGTATAAGTTGACCAAAAAATTCTCGCATCGCAGGTTGCTAACTTACGCAGGCTTTACTGTATATACAAATGTGTTGATTAATATTTGCACTTCTTTATTTGTACTGAGATTTGGACAAACGTAATTTATCTGATTGCCCCACTCCCACATTTTTTTTTTTTAATACCTTTTACCGGTTCACACAGTGTGAAAAGTGATTCTGATGAATTGGCGCACGTTTGGTAGTTGACATCAGTCATTTATCAACCCAAACGCAAACAAACGAACAAAATTTAATTTTCATAAAAATAAAAAACAAAATGTATTCCCCCACCCTCCATCCCGTTTCAATTCAATATACGCGGCAAAAGCAACACGACATCGCCCTCTTTCCCGTTCTTCAAAATGTCGAAATGTCGAAATGTCGAAATGTCGAGTGCAATTAAGTGCGAATGAGGGCAATAAACATAAAATTGATGAACCGCCCTCACATTGTAACGGTATACCGTTTCGCTATCCGATCGTTTTGTATGATTAATGGGCGCAGTGGTCGGATGTGATTGTTGCCGAATGGCAAAGGACTTACTGCTAAAAAAAAAAATAAAAAGTAATAAAAAGCAACAACATTCCAACAACCATTTCTCCTGAAAAAGTAATAAATACTTTTAAATGACACGGTGTAATGTCAATTAGCGGAACAATTTGTTGTTAGTTAATTAAAAATTACAATTTTTTTGCCGCAAATTTATTGAACCAAAAAGTAGATACCTACTGGCGGCGGAGTATTAATGGTTATGGATGCATACGAGAAAAATTGTATACTGCCGCAAACAGATGTAAAACACATTACAAAGGCAAGTGTTGATTGTGTCCTTTTTTTGCGGTAATTATTTATGTGGCATACCATATCAAAATGTATAAAATACTCGACACTTAACTTTTGAAAGTTCACCTTTTAACGCAACGTACAAGTGTGAAAGAGAGAGATGAAATGGGAATTAATTGGTTCAATAAACCAACAATCACCGTAATGTAGTGGTTGGACTACTACGCAATGCTGCTCGGCTCAATCGCAGCAAATGCCTCACGGTGCTACTACTACTTTCGAATGTCTGACAAGCAATCAAAGAGCATCATTTGTCAATAAGCTTCGCAACTCGCCGTTCGGAGTCGGCAAAAAACTAAAGGTCCCTTCCATTCGTGCAAAAATATAACACGCACATACAAATGGTTACGAGAAGCAGGCTCTGGTTCACCCCGAACTGCAGCGTCACCTTAAGTAAAAAGTAAACAATATGCAGCGTTCGGACCGTTGAAGCTCCTTATCTTCACAGAAACTGAAGACGGCTGTCCAATCCTCAGCCCAAGCGGCAGAGGAACTCGTGAAGTCGTTGGTGGTTTATGAAGAAATGAAGAGGGGGACGGAGAGAAATAACCAATTTGCTGACTGCTGCCCAAGAATCTACGTTGTTGCCGAATTCTTTCTGATGTGTGAGCGTAGGTTTTGTCCGTGTAAGAAAGTCCTGGCTTTCATCTGATAGCAAGAAGTGGTAGGAACAGAAGGGGATGGTTCAGCACACGCCAGGTTCTCGAGTCACCGGTCAGAATCTGACAAGCTTGACAATAACTTGACAAATACTTGCACAAAACGAAACCAACAAATCTGTAGAATGGTTACTGGAGAACCTGAGCAGGAAGCCACACACCAATACAAATTCAAACACACACACATTCAAGAGTCAGTAGGGATTTTTTAAATTTTCTTTACATAGTTTGGTTTTCCTTTTTTAATTATCCAATAGATTTTTTTATCTATTTATATAAAAATTATTGTGTGTATGTTTGTTCGTACCGTATACGAGGGCGCAACGCTCATCCGATTGTGATGAAACTTTGGTAAGGTAATGTGCGCATACCATCGAAGATGATAGAATAAAAATTCGCTCGCTATGATTATATGATTTATACCTACTTCTATATTTATGGACTAAATAGGCTTATATTCACAATATACATATGTTGGATCAGTGCCAAAAGAGAACATTTTAAAATCTGGATCTGATAGGTGGCGCTGGAGTCAAGCTATTAATTCTATAAAAATGAATGTGTGTATGTATGTACATATTATGTATAAGTATGTTTGTCTTTTATAGACTCGGAATCTATCCAACAGATTTTGGTAAAATTTTCAGAATACGCTTTTCTTAACCCTCACCGACCAACAGGTGGTACCCGGGTACTTTTTGAACATTCGAACGTAAATATTTTTTTTCCACTTTTCCGATTTTTTTGAGATTCCATACATCTCTAGAAAATCATTTTTACCCAATAAAAAGTAAAGTTTTTGAAAAAAAGTGAAAAGAACAAGTTGTTTTTTACCATTTTTCAAACCAATGGCAGAAGTGACCATGGATGGTACCCGGGTACCACCTAGTACCTACATTTGGTAAAGAAATATTTTTTTTGGTACTAGATATGTATTATAATTTTATTTGAGATATTGTTAGCACAATCCAAGCAAATAACCAGAGGAGGTGTAATATGCAGGTCGTAAACAGTGTTACAACAATTTTGGCAACTTTTCCGACACTTTCTTTGATTTGGATATTATTATAGCATTTCTTGCAAATACTTTGCTTCTTCAAACGACCGGTGCTATCTGATTCTTCGATTGATTATGGAAACGAAATGGAAGTGCACACTCCCGATTTGCGAGCCGAGTACGCTTCCCATGGCTGTTGTGATAAATAGAATCGCGTTGTCAGCGGATCTAAGCTCCGAATTTGAATCGATGGCAAGCATATGTCTCGAGCCAGTTATTTCAGGAAAAGTTTGCGAAGATCTTTTCGGACATTTTCTGGATCGTGCTCTCAACAAGCAACATCAATTATATTGTAGAATACGAATAACGCCAAAGGCCACCAATTAGTTCTACGTTTACGTCGAGTTATAATCGAATATGATTTGTGATTTTATAGATGCAGTTGTCGTATCGATTGCAGGTGTGTAATGCAGGCTGGATACCAAAATAATGGCTTTCTTCTTTTTCGAATCATACGAACATATCGTTGATTTGAAATATGCAATTTAAATCGCACATCGATAGCCAAGTTTGTGGTCTGGATCACTAATTTTTGAATTGAAAAACACCTTATAGACCGCAAAAATCACAATAAAAAATACACGAAATAAATTAAGAAATCTCTTACCGCAACACTGCAATCGACGATTTACAATTCAAAACAAAGACTTGACATTGACTCTCACCCTGTGATCGTTGATCACTACAAAAATTAAGGAGAGAAAGTACTCAGACGAAATCATAATTAGTTATTTTCGTTATTACGCACACTTTCTACAAACATGATCGAATGATTTCTATGTAAGACCACCTACGGTACCACCTATGGGCTGTTTAGTGTGTAATTTTGTATGAGTTAATATAGAATACAACATAGCAACAGTGCGGTTACTCAACAACTGGTTGTTTTGTTATGTATCTGTCATACAAAATTTCATAATTTCAGGTGAAATGCAAATATGAATCATTTAGTAAGACAGCCAGACTGACAGACAGACAGACAGACTGTTAAACAGACAGATAGATAGAGAGACAGACAGACAGATAGACAAACAGAGAGACAGGCAGACAGACAGAGAGACAGGCAGACAGACAGACAGATAGACAGACAGACAGACAGACAGACAGACGGACAGTTCGACATACAGACAAACAGACAGACAGCAGATAGAAAAATTACTATGTGGGCGGCAAATTTTGAAAAGATAGAGGTTACGGCTAGTTAGTTATAAGTTTAAACTAAAAAATGGAGCAAAACATTGAAACGTCATTTGCAGCTCCGAAGGGTACCTCGTCCCGATGTGATTCGCAAAATCAAATATTGATTACACCCAGCACAACCCGACATCTGCATAACCAGAAAATTATCGTGTTAAATCGGGCTTGGACAAAATAGCTGGTTTCAACGTAGAAGGCAAATGGACGGAGAAATAAGCGTGGTAGTTTTGGACACGATGGCGGGCGCACGGGAATTTCCATAATTTTCACGGCGGAAACTAAAAGATTGCCTAAAAGGGGGATGGACGGATAGAAAGAGTAACTTCACTGACGGAACCCAATAGTGCAAGTAAGTACAACTTCGAACAAAAAAAAAAAAAAAAAAGAGAACCCTTTCGCCAACCGGAATTGTAATCGATTGGTTTGTTTATATGTAGACCTCTTCTTTTTTTCTCCTGCAGTCACAACCTACGGTCATAGCCAGCGGAGTCCTTTTATTAACAAACTACTACATTTCAACTTTGGAGACCACATAATCCGTTTGTTATTTATGCTCACTTCATTGAACAGCCGGGGTGTTGACTGTTGACACTACGCTACGTGCTTAATTCCAACTTAATGTACAGTGTAAGCTGTTTTTAATGATCCTATTTATGTCACCCCGAAACATGATGGACATTGTCAAATTTCCTCAACAGAACTAATAACACTTTGACCTTCACAAACACACCCGTCCATCTTCTAACGCATATACATATTTAAGCATTTACAAAGCCATCGTCCCTTACAGATGTACAGTTACCACGTAATCTGACCCAAAAAAATAAAATAAAAATAGAACAAAAAAATGCAAATGGGAATTTTCATTTGTTTTATGGAAAAACTTTTATTTTTAGTCATTCTGTGTGCCAGCTAACGCGAAACAAGTGTCTTGTTCCGTTTCTCTATGCCCGCAGTCATTATGAGTTGTACAGAGAAATAGGAACAGGAACAGGAGTAGGGACCATGTTCTCTTAACTAATAGACTTTTGTTTCCCTTCAAAGTTGGCTCAAATGAATATGGACTTTTTAAACGGTCATCGACATCGACAGATAGGAATGGGAACGCATTTTCTTTCTGAACCGCTAGGTACTATTCGACAATATCGTTACATGCTCTTTGAATGAAATTGTATTAAGTGTTGGAATATTAGCTTTTCGTCCTTGAGGATAAATCAGAATCTAATAAAGTCGAGTCCATCATTCTTATAACAGCTTAAACAAGGGTATGATCGCTACCTATACCCATACATATCTATGATTTGAAGGGATGGACTATTGCTGTTGATGTGGTGTGATGGTGGTGGTCGTGGCCCTATATCGGATTTAATCGAAGGGAAATTTATTGCCTATTTGTGTCCTTAATTCCTGAGTTTTGCTACCGTTGCTGTAATGGCCTCCCATTAGGAGGAGAACGGGCAAATAATTGTGTTTCGTGTACACGCAGTGACTAGTAACACACATATATTAATGCTATATGTACCTATATGTACATGTGTATATTTGAGGTTTTACCGAACTATCAACAAAACAAACTTTTCCTCAATGCGGGTGGTAGTGGTTTTGACGACACGAGACTATGGGTAACTTTTTCCGTTTGTGGTCTTTTGGAAGTAGGAATAGAAAGGTCGTGTGATGTGGTTACACACAGATGACACATCGCCAGTGGGTCAAATGAATAGATGTCATGAAAGTGATGGGGTATTTTTTGTTTGTTTGTTTGTTTTTCTGTCATCTCTGCCACAATGGGGCTGGGTGGTTTCCTATCGGATAATGGATGAGTGGCGTCTGTGATGATGATGGTGATGGTGATGAGCGTATCCCTATGCGTTTAGAGTTGATTTCAGTAATTTGTTTGAGCACACACACAGAAAGGATATAAAGACAATCCCATTACCTGGAAATGATGGGTAATTTATCATTTCTATTTCTATTTATATTTCAGTTTTGCTAGGCGACTACAAGTCCAGCGAGCTCCAAGTGGATATTTAATTACGAGAAATGTTATGAAAGTCGAAATGCCACTGTCACTACTGCGTAGGTGTTTACAGATTTGTTATTTATTTTGTTTTTCTATTTTGTTGTGCATTAAAGGAATATAATAGGGAAAGGGATACGCTAAGGAGAAAGTTAGTTGAAACAATAGAAAGTTGCTGACTGTTTTCCATTTCAAACACTTCAAAAGCGCTGGTTCATAACAGGGTAAGTATTCCTAGTGGAGAGTCACTGGTTGAAGTCCTTACCATGCCATACCATACCATAAAATTATCGGGATTACGCTAGAAATCCTTTAAAGTCTAGAATTTGGAACATATCGTTTTTTTTCATATTTTTAAACATTAGACCTTCAAAAATATATCCTCCAAACGTTTTTTCCAACACGTCTGACGTGATTTCTCAAGTTCTAATGAACCGATTAACTTGAAATTTGGCGTGGAACTTCTTTATATATGTATGTATCCTTCTATCATTGGAACTATAATTATGTAAAAATTTTGTTTTTTACTATTTTTAAAAAATTCAAAACTTTGAAGAAAGGGCAAACAATTTTTCTCAAACAGCCGCCATTTTGCGAAAAAAAGTTTGTTTTTATTTCCGTAGTTCAGTCGATAGCGATATTCGTACTGATTAAGAACCTTTTTTTTCTGATCACCAGAAGGGTTGGAGTCATGTCAAGAAGGACGCACCCTTATTTTTCACCACCCCACTTTACCAGCCTGTAATTTGTTCAATTTTCAAAAAATTGTATTTTTATTTTTTTTTTTTTATATTGTTAAAATATTAATAAATATCTAATAAAAAAATGACTACTAAAAATATTCTTAATTTTTTTTTTATCGAATTTTAAAAAACACCCAAAATTCATACCGCTTGACTAGAATACCCCCTTAAGTTATTTTTCTGAGTTTTGAGTATTGCCAAATCAGAAATTAAAATGTAAACAGAATGCAAAATGCTATTTATTATTAAATCAGATTATAAATTGTTGGGCTGTGCTTTCCAATAGGTCAACCTGAATTTTCACCTTTTTTATTATTTCTAATAAATATATGCTAAACTAAGATGTTCTGTACATGAATTAATGTGAGGAAACATTTGTTTATGTGTTTAAAACAATAATAAATGTTCACAAAACCATACAAATCTGCACAAAAACCGTACAAATGTCAGGAAATTTAACATAAAAATGACTTGACAGGCTGTTTTTATTGCGTTGCGCCCTGCTTTAGTCTGTGCTGAACAACTTATGAAAAATGCAATGAATTTACGGCAGCTATAAGTTTATTTCACCATAAAATATTTTGCATTTACTGTTTCGCTTTATTTTATTTGGCAATATATTATTTTGTATTTTTAATTTGTTTGCTTTTCATTTTATCACATGTAAAAAAATTCGCGCGAATGCAGAATATTTTATGGTGAAATAATTACAAACCTTAATGAGAGTTTGCCAAATAAATAAGAAAATTATATTTTTCAGTTTTTCGAGGTTAGAATTTCTAAAATTAAAATTTTTTTTTTGATTTATTTGTTATTTCATTAATTTTATTTTTTTGTGTTTTAGAGTCATTTGGGGTCTATAAAAAAATTGTTTAAATCCAAAGGTTGACCTATTGGAAAGCGGCCACTTTATTGATGTTTCATTTTAATTTTTAATAAATAGTTATCATATTTTGCATATTTTGTATATTTTTAGTAAAATATACGATACTTAATTTCATTATATACCTACATCAAAAAATATTTCTTGGAGATTCGCAAATTACAAATGGTAACTCCGCGTTTTTTTTTAACTTCGCGCCAAACACGAAACTGTCATATGCAACAAAAAAAAAACATCTCCAGAAGTAAACAATAGAAAATGACCGAAAATCTTAAGTTCAGATAAGAAAATTACAACATACGAGTATGTACAAACATACAAACATACATAATACATTTTTTCAGATCAATTTCAGGGTGGACGAAGCTGAAAAGGCCAAATAAAAGAAAAATAAAATTCTGCTTCTTCGTCCATTGTTTTAATTTATGACAAATGTCAATGTCAAAGTACAAAAGCAGTTGTACCAATCTTTAAAAGTTAAAATTTATGATGATCTGGATCGTTTTATTTTAAGCACTTGATCGGATTAGGATCATGCGAATAATAAAACACGGCTAATGTCAAAGTACAAAAGCAGTTGTACCAATCTTTAAAAGTTAAAATTTATGATGATCTGGATCGTTTTATTTTAAGCACTTGATCGGATTAGGATCATGCGAATAATAAAACACGGCTAATGGCATTGACTTTGAGTAAGGATGTCAAGTAGATGTTGTGTATACTGACTTCTCCAACGCATTTGATAATATCAACCACATATAGTATAGTTGAAGAAATTAAGATCTACTGGTATGCATTTTGTTTTTTTGTTTGTTTAGCCAATCGTGTTCAGTATGTCAAAATTGGTTTCAAAACATCTGATAAATTGTTCAATCCTTATGGAGTGCCCTAAGTCAGTCATCTGGGTCCACTCTTATTGTTATTATTCATAAATGACTTACCATCAAACATCTTATGTCTTATATTTGCAGATGATTAATAATAAATCAATTGAAATATTGGCTGATTGCATCCAGCTTCAAAAAGATTTGGACTTCATATAAATTATCTCGACAAATGCTGTATTCTGACTTTTTATAGATCCATCTGTCCAGTATACTATTCAAAGAGTATGCAGCCATAAAGATAAGGGCGTCATATTTGATTCAAATATAAATTTCAGGATTCATATGTGTAGATCGCTTTGCTTGGTTTTGTGTTCCTCAGTCCCGGGCCCGATTCTGTTTCTAATATATGTAAATTCATTATTTAGTAAACCCTTTATATATCATTTATATATAACTGATAGGTATATTCGCCTCTTGCCATTCATTAGACAACAGATTGTACAAAGCTATTTCTTTCAAAAAACTTAAAAGCTCATTAATTATTTAAATTGTTTTTAATTGTACTTTATATTTAAGTTTCTTGATATGAAATAAAGAAAAAAGAAAAAAAAAAACATTAAACTCCTTAGGATTTCCAATCTCAGAGCCCGCTGACATAGTTCATCCCATCTATGGTATTGAATACTGCTGCGTAGTCTGGTCCCCATTTCACAAAACTACTTCGAGCCTTATCGAAAAAATACGAAAAATGTTAACGAAACATTCGCTTTGGAAGCTAAAATGGACGTTGCCACTACCATCTTATGAAACTGGATGGTACCCTTATATGTATCAATAAATCCTCTTCAAACTAAAAGAATTTATTTTATTATCTCATTTCGGAGTGATGTTGTAATTGTACATATTAATTGTGCTCACTTGTCAACACGGACCAAGTGTTTCCTTCTTCTTTTCCAAATATTAAAAAACAGGTAAACTAAAACTTAAGCCACAGGTTAGGTAGCGGCTCAGTGGTGTATTGGTAAGTGCCTCGGACTACTACGCAATTCCGCCACGGTTCATTCCCAGCCCGGGTTCAACGCCTAAAAGTTTATTCACGGTGCCCCCTCTTTCGAATGTCTAACAAGCAATCAAAGAGTATCATTTGACAATGACCTTCCTAACTCGCCGTTCGCAGTCGGCAAAAAAAAACTGTAGGTCCCTTCCATTCAATGGTTGCGAAAAGCAGGCCCAGGTTCATCCCGAGCTGTAGCGCCATCTAAAGTAAAGTAAGGGAGCAGTGACTGCTGGTATTGTGGGTACCAGCACACTTAGCCCTATAGCGATCTATTGTGATGCCAAGAGTATTGGGGATATGTATCCCCGCTACTCGTGAAATCCATTCGGAACTTTGTTTAAACAGAGATATGATTCGAACATCATACTAGATCACTTAAGATATTGAAGAATTACATATTCACCTAGGTTTTGTTTTCTTAAGCACGAAAGAGCTGGGCATAAACTGAGGGAATGAGTATGCCTACTTTCTTTCGCTTTCTCATCGCTGTAGCTTCTACAAAAGTCCTTCAAAAGACGACAACCCTAGCTGATTGCCTGCCTTTAAGGCAAGTGATATCTTGTAAGTAGCAATGGGCAAACCTGGATTTTCCTTGTCCGCAGAATAGGTATTGTTGATCCTAATTAAGCGAGTTCGTCAGTTTAACAATTCCCCAGAATGTCTCTGTATCACACAATAGAGAAATCACCTCCGCATACACTGTCGTTGGTCTTAGAACCATCGGTCTCGAAGTGTATGAACTTATCTATGTTAGCTCCTTTATCATCCCAAAAGGATCTATCGGAAATTGTTACCTGACACTTAAGACAAAAAAAGATACAAAAAGAGAAAAAAAGATGACCGAAAATATCGCAGGCCCTTCAATTTGACATAGACTTCAGGCAAACAAAACCTTTGTTTAGCAACAGTTCTCTGTAGAGTTGGGCAATTTTGTCAGTTCGAATCAATTTCATTTGCTTCAACATGTGACCATAACGTCCCTTGCTCTCCAATGGCGTAGGATATCCGGTCAACTAAGACGAGAAGCAATATTAATATTGAGTTAAAAATAATCACCGACGAAATCTATTCTCGATCTGACCGATTTTGACATTATGTAAATTTTTTGAAATAAGCGCAACTGCTTCCAATTCCTGTGATCAAACGTTTTTTCTTGCGAGTAGTCGTAGAGCACCTAACTTTGTAGTAAAACTTAAAATGTAATGTGTTTCATCCTGCTCCAGTTCCATGTTTAGTACCATATTTTTAAGCCCCTACACCGAAATTGAACATTGAACTTCTTCTATATCAACAAATACATTTATACGCGTCGAAGACATGAATGCATGCATAAAATAATAACTCAAATACAAAAGAAAAAAACGAGGTATGTACATACTACTAACCCAGTGTGATAGCTACCTTCATAACTTATTCTAACTAACTTGCATGCTGCAGTAGCCAATAGACCATGCCACCTTTTCTGTGACTCTTATAAACTGCCACTCTTAAAACCAACCTCGTCCTATCCTGCATACATTTGTTATTATTTGAACTTTAGCAACTACAATAGAATACTGAGTACCTATTCAAAACTGAGTGAATGTCTCATAATAACAAGAAAACGGAAGGTAGGCTTTAAAAAAATACTCTACTCCTCCGGTAGTAAAAAAACGGCTCAATCTTCGTACGTATTCGCACTTGGATATAAAAAAACAATTCACCTTCCAGCAAATGACAGTGTGAGTTGTGACATAAATCATACGAAGAGCCTATCACTTCCACGTCATCACCTATCTTCAAAAACCATTGCGATCCACGCCTTTATGACCTGTCAAACGAGCTATCCCATTTTCGTCACTCTCTGCCAAATTACTCATTCTGCACCAATACTCGTATCTATGACATGTGCATTCCGTATCAAGTAAATTCACACAATAAACATTTTTTACTACACAGGCACTTCACCCATCGACCTTGTTTCGGTTTGATGACACCTATAGCGCCTACTAAGGATCTTCTTCTTTGAAAATCATTTTTCTCAACTACCGCTATATTCAAGACTTGATACTCTCCCAGTAGGAAATTCCCAGATTCTCTTCGAAGAGCTGTATCTTCCAATAACTGAATAACAGCAATTTTAATTTAATAACTCGATTTAAGAACCCCTAGGGCAGAGAAAAAAGAGAAAACAAATCCCTACACCACCCCATCACCCTCCGCTCATCCCCTGCAATCCCCAAAAGCAATAAATATCCAATACAGCAATCATAAATTTTGCGCACATTTTTTTTCTACCGCCGGCGAACAACACTGTCGGATGGTTATATCGTTACGCGGCAGAACAAAGAAAAACGTGAATAAAGGACGAAAGTGAAGACGGTGTACCGAAGAACCCAAGGGATGTGGTGGGGTTTCTCCGAAAATATTTCATGAAATATGTCAATAAAAAGGAATGCGCGTACAAAACGTACGATCTTATCAATCGAGCGAAACATTCATATCTTCTCCTTGAAGGCCCAACAACAGAAGTAGAAGAAGAAGAAGAAAAAAGGACTTGAAGGAATGCGACTTCTTTGTTTTCCCATTCCACTTTGGGTAGCACACATTTTTCGATGTACTTGCATGGTCCTCCTCAAAAATGAGCTTGCGATTTTTGAGTGTTTGCATGAGAGTACGTCGGTCGTACCTGTAAGATGAAAGTCATAAGTACAAGCCCGCATATCAACGCAGGCAACGAGTCCAAATCTAACCTACTCCTGTCAATCGGCAGGAACCACGTCTCAATCTTAAGAAGGAATTTTTTTTTTATAAGGAATTCCTCCGAAGCCAAGCAAATGTGGCCCCGCAGGTTTAGTACTCGTACAACTTATGAGTTGCGGCACACTGCTCCTGGTAATTCCCGAATTTTGGGATTTTAATTTTGTAATAAATTTAATTTCCTCGATTCCTTCTCAGCGATGCATAAATTTAATTCTCCTTCGGTTTCATTTTGTAAAGAGTAGAAGGCGGAAGAGGATGAGGTCCTTCTTACCATGTAATCATTGACGGGAGCAAGGACAATCAAACCAAAAGACAGGTAAAGGTATGAATACGAATTATTATTTAGCCTTTCGTTTCTCTGTTTCGGGGCATTTGTTTTGTGTCAATCAATGTTGTCCCTTCTTTCTTTTCGTTTTTGATTAAGGATGAAATATTTGGGTATTTACCGTTCTTTGTTATTTGTTCAATTCTGTTTGCCTTTCTTTAATTAATTAACGCGAAAATGTCAAACTGTAACTGCTAACACTCTAACACTAACACTCATGCATTCAATTAATAAATTGTTTTGTACTTTTGGGGTTGGGCATGTACAAATTTGGATCAAAGCTATCAACCAATTGAGCTAGTTAGGATGGTGTAATAAGGTCTACGTCCCAGGAGATATTGGTATCCCGGGAACTAAAAAATATGATATCCTGGCTAAAGCTAGATCATGAACCCCTTTCATTGGTCCTCAATCAGTAATTGGCTCTAGTTCAGAACCCAAAATATATACATAAGCTCCTAGAATTGATATGACAACAACGTAATATAAGTAGACTATTACTACGTAAGGGACGTAAGTGCTATGGGTCGGTAACTGGAAAGAGGGGAAGATTCGCCTTTTTAGGGACGAGCTGGACAAATGCTGTTTTTTACCCACTCGGGAAGAGTTCAGAAGAGTAGGAAAGATAGAAAAGCTTACGCAATGGTTTTGCCAGCCTTAACCCGAATCAGCCCAAATTTTTTTTTTTCGATCTTTGGAGAAATATTTTATGATTATACTCAGAGGAGTGTAAGAAACCCAAATATAATTTTTATTTTTCCCCACTTACCCCCTTATCCGAGATAATGGGTGTGACCATATGGTCACGCTGGGCACTAGTAATGATAAATGAATTTGTATGTAAAAAAATTTATAAAATACTTTTTGTTCCTTTATTAATAAGTTTCTGTTTGAAAGATTAAAAAGCATTTCAAATACCAATATCACAGTTCAAACATTCTGTCCGTCCGACAGAAGTATCTACATATATGTACATATAGTGATTCTTACCATCGTAACGAAGAGTTAATTTGCTTGTGCCTTTTAAGTTTCATTCACTTTGCTATAGTAAATTGCAATATCTCGTCTGAATTGTAACTGAGACAAATCGGAATGGGCTGAGCTTGTAGTTGCCATGTATTGTGTACCGAGACATCTACTAACCAAGTGAAAATACTGTTCCACCATTTATTACCTTTTATTCCATTTCGGTATAAGCTCCTGTTCCGATCCATTCGATGGGATTTATTTCATAAGAAGTGGAAGCTAACTACAGAATGATCATTCCACTTGGTTAGTGCAATCTTTGTTTCCTTCATTTTGATTGACTTTGTGAAACTTTTACAAACAAGTCGGCTTTTAGGAACACAATTGAAAAGTTTCGCACTACATTTACTTTTTGAAACTCCAAGTCGACAAGAATGGGCAGAGTGCGCACAGCTGAAAATATGAGTGCGGCTGACGACAGTATTGAGGAAGCTCATAGCTCATCGATTTGTCATCGTGCAAGAACTTGGCCTATGTTCAACGACTTTGAGGAAGATTTTGCGCAAGGATCTTTATTTCAACTGGTGATAGAATTAAAGACGAGCGACCATTGTTTGCATCGTCAGTTCAGTAATTAGGCGCTTGAACAGTTGGAAGTCGATCCACTTTTTACAGTTAAATTTTGTTCAGTGTTGAGGCTCACCTCGGTCTCAGTGGCTTTGGTAATAAGCAAAATTGTCATATTTGGAGGGAAGAAAATCCCAAGGATCCATCAACTACCAACTACCACAACTACCAACACACCCCGGAAAATACACTGTTTGGTGCCGTTTATGTCTACTAATTCTTTAAAAATGAAGAAAAGCTAAATGTCACTGTGAACGGTGCCCGGTAAATAGCCATGATCAACGGCTTTTTGTTTTCAAAAGTGCCAGAGAAACCATCAAGTAATTGAAAGAAGTATTGAATGACAACATCATCTCCAGAAATGGACCTGTGCTCTGGTTTCTAAGGTGGTGTGGTTTGACGACGCTACGTATTTGAGATCGTTGGTCTACAGTCTAAACCAATAACGAATCCAGCCTTGCAAGTCAACATCGAGCGCACCATTCCTGAGATACTGCCTCAAATGCTCGAAAAAGTGGTCGAAAATTGGAGCTCCAGGATGCAGTTTCTGAGACGCCCCCGTGGTAGCGATATGCCCGAATTCATTTTCTTTCAAAGGCCATAAAATTATGTATCGAAATCGAAACTATGGCTCTTTGCTCAAATTTTGTGTTGTATTTAAATTTGTACATACTTACTCCCAGGTAGTATCAGGGACGTGCCGTGATGTTCTAAGCAGGGTGTTCTACTTTTTTTTTTTGTTTGATAATAACGTCTATTCTCAGTTTTCTCCAAGACCACGACGAGGACGTAAAGTAAACAAAGCCAACAAAATAATTTATTAAGAACGGGGCAACCACACAACCAAAATTTTCCTTCATAGTTAAAAAACTGAAAATGTCTATTAAAAGATTTAGTTTTAATTTCCACCTTACAAATCAAATCCGGAAGAGACCGTTGGCCTTCCAGAACTAATTATTTCCAGTTTTTTTTCCGAATTTAATTGCGAATGTGGTTTCTCCAATCATTTCTCAATAGCGCATCGACAGGTCATATTTTTCTCTTATATACTTTGGCTTAAAAGAACGACATGCACATCTTACTACTGCCAAAATGCGAATGAACAATGATTAGTAGGCGTGTTTTTTTTTTGTAGCCCGTATAGACTTCGAAAAAGATTTCAGAGTAAAAATAAGACAGGATAATTACCCAGGCTGTATTTAACATGGTAAACATGCTTGCAAAAAAAAAAAACCACTAGTGTTGTGTTGCTTTTTGCTTTCGATTCAGTCGATATGGAGAATGGAGTTCTACAAATATAGAGCACATCGAAATCGAACAAAAACTAATATCAAGAGAAGAGAATCGAACAAAATTCAACCAAACCAACGTTAACATGCGAAATAAAACAGAGTATGAAAAGCAACATAATACCCACAGCCACAGCTAACATCTTCATATCATCACTAAAGAAAATGATAGAAAAGGTGTTGTATCGCGCCTATGGGTGCGCAGTTTGTTGGAGAACTCAAATTGATGCGAAATAAAACAGAATATGAAAAGCAACATCGTACCCACAGCTAACATCACCATCGCTAAAGAAAAGGGCAGAAATGTGTTGCATCGATCCTGGGTGCGCAGTTCTCTGGAGAACCCAAATTCATGTTTTTGTACAGACGATCAGCGTTGCCAGGTTGTGGGATTTTTCCCCGTTTCCGGGGATTTCGAACCTAAAAGGGGAAACGGGGAAAAGGATTTCAAAACGGGGAAAATGAACTGCATTAAAAAATGTTTCCATTCATTGACATTTTCAATAAATAAATACTATTTAGTAAAACAATAGATTGAAAATATCACAGGAATACATAGGGCGTCAATGCAAACAATTTTATACACACGATCTCAAATTTGCATTTGACTGAAGGTTGCAACAGCGCATGAGGCACTGACTAAAGCCCTTTTTATATATTTGACATAATGATATCTTGTTTCATTTGAGAATGTGTTTTTGCTTCCTTAAAGTATTTTAATACAAGGTCTGTTCATGGTTCATGGTGGGCACCGTAGCGCAAGTGGTTAGTGCGTCGGACTACTGGGCCAGCGGTCTTGGGTTCGAATCCCGCCGCAAACACCTAAAAGTTTTTCACAGTGCCCTCCTCTTTCGAATGTCTGACAAGCATCAAAGAGTATCATTTGTCACGATTGAGCTTCTCAACTCGCCGTTCGGAGTCGGCAAAAAACTGTAGGTCCCTTCCATTCGTGCAAAAATATAACACGCACACACAAATGGTTGCGAGAAGCAGGCCCAGGTTCACCTCGAGCTGTAGCGCCAACTAAGTAAGTAAGTCTGTTCATTGAGGCTGTCATGGGCAGAAAAGTACATGGTTTTGTATTCAGCGAGAAAAATGTCTGTCCGAAACTGATCTGCTTTGTGTTCAGTGAGGTTATCCAGAACAGAAAAATACAGGAAATCTTGCACCTACTCTTGAGGTAGAACAGACTGGTGTACAGATGTCAAAATCAGCTGTGATTGTACATATATTTAATTTTTTTTAACTCGAAGTGAAAAGTGAATCGACAAAATAAGTTTACCAAATTGAAGAAATCGAAATCAGAGTCTTATTGCATAGTATACTCTGATCGAAATTCAATCGGTAAAAGGGCATTCTGTTGTTGCAAAATGCTATAAATAATTTGGAAAACATAAGTAGGTACAGTAATCGACAATGAAATTGTTTTGTTCTATTTTGACAACTAAAATATGGGCTGTACTTTTCTGTGCTAACTTTCAGCTGATATTTTTCACGAATCAGTGATTTTCTGTTCTAGTTTTCCTCACTGAACAAAGCTACTAAAATGAAGTAATTAACTCTTAAGTTGTGATTTTGAATTTTTTGTTTTTTATTTTAAGTTTTATATTTTGTTATATTTATACCCATTTGTTCAACAATCAATGAAGAATGAAGTATGTACATTATGTACAACATAAATGGTTTTTTCAGTTATTTTATATACTGTAAGTGCTATTACTCTTTTATTTTGTTATTAAAAATACTAAGACTGTATGAAAAGTAGTATTTTATTTGCAAATTACGAAAATCGAAAGTAAATGAAAAACGGGGGAAAAACCGGGGAAAAACTGGGGAAAATGAAACGTTAAATCGGGGAAAAAAAATATTTTTCATGCTAAAAAAGGGAATTTTTTCCACCAAAACCTGGCAACGCTGTAGACGATTGTTGGGACTTTGAATGTGGTAGAATTTTTTTTCATATTGATATTTCCGTTGGGTTGGTGCGCTAGTAAATCGAGAACAACCGGGCGAGTCGACGTCAAACTGAATTTGTTTTGTTGGTTTGGATAGGTTGATAAAGCTTTGAAAGTATGTATGACGGCGCGCGCCGTTCGATTTATTTACGAAAAGAGGAGAATATTTTGTTCGACGTCAATTTGTATTGAATGGTTTATATACATTTTGGTATTGGGTGACTGCGGTGTTTGGTTTGGTTGATTTGGCTATGACGCGACGGTGCGGCACAACAGAGTGAACAGAAGTGGATGTTAAAACAGAATTTTTAATTGAACATTTTTGAATTACAACTCAACTAGATATTGTTAGCGCATGTACATAAACAAATAAATGTTTCATAAAGATGGATTTTGTTGGGGTGTGCGGAGAACACCTGCACACCTTAGAATAAACGTCACTGGGTAGTATACATATATAATGTTTGTATTTCGGGTAAACAAGATTCCTATAATTACGAGTAAGTATACCATATATAAATCAAGTGACTCGACTAAGTCTGACTTAGAATAGGTTAGGACTGTGTTGACGAGTTCTGATTCAGATCTCTATATTGCATGCCAGCATTCCTTTCCAATAAACCCAGATAACTTCTAACTCATGGAGTAGGAGAAAAAATATAAGAATTTTATTCTTTAGTTGCGTTTTTTTAAAGATGTCATCGCATAGACATGTGGTTTTACACATGACAAACGAGCCTTTTCTACATTCTATGTACGATTCACTTATGCAAATGCTATTGTGCCATGCCATAATCTATAATAATTCACCATTAAACTTCGCCTGAGGGTGCTTCCTTCAGCTTAGCCGTTGGGATTTACAAAATACTCCTTTGATTTGAATATATTGTATTTAATTGATAATCTCCTTGTAATCATGCTGCCACGACACGATGACGACGCGTTCTTCGAGGTTCATCCCTCCTCCTTCGGGGTAATTCAATGAAACTGCAAAATAACACTTGATTTTCCGCTCAGCCAGCGCCAAGTCCTTTTCAACTTTAAGCTCATAAAAAACACTTTGATTTGTATTCAAATGAAAAGTTTGCTGATTCCTCAAAAGTCAGTGGATTCTGGTTCCGTCAATGGCGGCGCGGTGGTATTTTCGTCGTCGCCAAGACGAATCTCCAATCTGTCTTACCTTATTGAGTTTTCGGACAGCGAAACGAACTGAGTTGAGGACGAGTGGAAAATTAACATATTATCCACTCTGTCAAATTAAGAGACGCCACTGACATCAGATGAGCGCGATGGCGTGAGTGGAAATCGGTGAAATTTGTGCAAAGAAAACTTTTCTCTATTTAATCCAAAAAGGAAGTAAAAAAGGAGCAGGAGCGAGATATAAGCTGACACGAGTTTTGACTGAACCGCTGTAAATCAGATTAGGAATGGCAAATGAAAGTGTATTTATGTTACACTGATAGATTAGGACAACAAGGAAGAGCTGAGAGGATGATATTTAGATTTTGTTTGTCCTTTTTTTTTTAAAGAAATTTGAGTTTGATTTACTGTGGCACGTGGTTGAATAATTTGATTACAAGAAGTTATTTTTAAAGACAAAGAAGCTTAGTTTGTGCATTAAAAATAAAAAATCCAGGACAGCCCGTCGGCATTGGCAAGGTATGCATGTAAATCCGACAGAAAAATAGGAATAAAGATGAAATGTAAATGAATTCAACACGTCAGACCGTAGACAGGATCACTGAACAATCTAAAGCTAATTGCTGGGTGGCTAATGGGAGGCGGATAAAGTTTCGCCGGAATGCGTAAACTTGGGATGTAAAGATGAAGCCATTTGATGTGTATGTAGGTATAGCATATCATTTTACAGAATCAAGACTCTCGTGATTGGTGTTGGCATCTTTTATTGGATTATTGAAGGACGTTTCGGTACACTTAGTATAATACATGAGACTGTGGCTTACACTCCTGGCATATGGAACGAGATTTTTAGTTAATGGACTTGGCTGTCTTCAGTTAATTAAATAACTAAATGTAAGATGCAAGCAGACCATGGATGTACTAGGAACTCCTCACAATACAAATCATTCGTGCTCTTTCTTTTTCGGAATATACACGCTCGATATTCTGTGTTTACCTACGAATGGTCAAGACGCATTCAAATTCTAAATCCCTGTGGACGTCATTATTCCTTATGTACCATGGTGCATTTATGATATCCCATAGAACTTTGTTTTTCAATTTTTAAACGGTGTCTGCGGCTGTAAACTGATAGTAGAGAATCCTTTCCTATATGCCAATACATTTTGTTGTATTTTATTTGCAGATTGCAGTTCAATTTTCTTTTCTTTTTAGTGTTCTCTTTCCATCTTAACTTAGTATATAAGTTCATTCCAAGATATTTCGAATATTGGTGGTATTAAGTGATTTCATCTTCTATTAGTGAAGTTTATGTACACTGATTTGCTTTCATTAAGTTTCATTCGCCATTTTATTGCCCAGTTACTAATTTTGTTAAGCTTTTGCATTGATCCTACATTGTTTTTTCCTACCGCTAGGATTGCAGTGTCATCAGCAAATGTGGCCAATATGCTATTTTCTAGCGCTGGAAGATCACCAGTGCACAGGAGATACGAGTAGAGAATGGGGCCCAGAATGCTACCTTGTGGAATTCCTACTTCAATTTCGCCTAAAACCGAGTAAGAATCGTCATGTTTAATTCTAAAGAATATTTCGCTTAGGTATGATTCTAAGATTGCACCATATTGTTTTGGTAGGAGATATCTAAGTTTATGGATAAATTCTACATATGTTTACATAAGTCGAACGCCACGCCGTCGAGGAATATGGCAAAGCAGAGCACACTTTCTTCGCTACCAATGCTTTGCGATAGTATTAGTTATTCTATGGAATTATGTCTTCTAAATCCAAATTGATAGTTTGGACTAAGATTTTTACATTCAATTATGTGATTAAGTCATATATTGTTTACACACAGCGCAGCGTGAGCACATGAAGAACAAGCACGAAATACAGACAGATCGGCGTAATGATAGGAAACTCAGATGTTAGGTTTCAACTAGCTCTATGGGTGGTGTCCAGGATAACTGGAGAGTTTTCGTGTATTATTGAAAGTTTTGCCCTTGGTTATGATTCACAGAAGTTTTTCCAAAGGTTTCTTATTATTGTTTTTGTCATCAATTTCTTCAATTTTTGACATCATCTTGTATCTCTACATAATGCAAAATTGTTTACGTATGCCGCATTTAAAATTAAAAAATATACATCAATAGTCTACATTTCAAAATGTATAGAAACTGATTTTGCACTAAAGATTCTTTCTCCTTTTATACTTCCGAAAATGAAATACATACAAAACAAACATAAAGCTAACGCGATTGTGCATGAAAAAAACAAAGTCATACAGAATGCACTTGTATGCTTTACATCAATGTGTTTTATTTTCAGAAAATATTTTCTAAGTTCTAAGAATTATACAGTATGCTCGACAAGAAAAGAAACATTTGATTATATTGTGTGTTACAAGAAAGGATGCTTAAATACATTTCATTCGTTTATACAGGGTGGTCCGGTTTGAGTTTCAGATATTTTCGGATCTGATTCATTGGTTCATACTATGAAAAAATCGTAGGAGAGGGGGGGTCTATCTTGAACTCCCACTGAGCTACAGGGTGTTTAAAAACGCTCCTTCATAGAAAATGGTACCAACAGTTTATCAGTTATAATTTCTAGTGTATTAAACTTAAAGCAACTAATGTAGCCTCGTTTCATAGATAATTGAATAATGTTTATAACAGTTAAAAACTATTACCATCCGTATTTTCGTTTTCGAGATATTGGTAGTCAAACACAGATTTTTTTTTGATTGTTTTTAACCAATTTTTGTGAAATCGCATTTATCTCTGGAAAGTGTGCTTATAACTTTTTGTTTACTATTATTATTTTGATGCGCCATAATGTCACCTACAAATGCACTGTAAAACGTCGTTACCTATTGCTTACAGTTTTGCCGGTATAAGATTAATTTAATTTAATTACAAAGACCATTGTTATTAGTTTAATCTTATACCGGCAAAACTGTAAGCAATAGGTAAAAACTTTTGTAGACTTGTAATTTATGTAAAATTCTTAATTGTTCTTATTTGCTTTTTTAATATTTTTAATTTATTCACAGACTTAAAGATTCTCAACACTAAATGTAATAAATACGTATAAACAGTCTTCTGCAGACAAGCCCTTTAGGCTTTGCAGATACACAATTCTATGTCACAATTTTTAAATAGTGGAATAAATAAAATCAATCAATCAATCAATCAAGGTAAACACAAAAACTAATGCACACAATGAAGTAAATCTTCGTTTTCCAGATTAAAGGCCGATTTTTAAATTAATTTATTCGCAATATTATTTAAATTAATGCAAAAATAAAAACACTCTAACAAATGCCACTTTCTTGTGAAATGCCACTTATTCAAACTACGAAACTACTTACAATCCACACTTGTGGATTGTATATATTGGTAGATTGCAAACCTTGGGGTGCGTTCGCACTGTCTTTGATTCTTCGAACTAAATGACAATGTATGTATTGTAAGTAACACTATATTTTTTTGACACGGGCGAAGCCGGGCGGGACAGCTAGTAAATAAATATTAAGTAAATAAACACGCAGGCTGGTACAAAAGAAATATTTTCTTCCCATTATTTACTTTATCCGCGACTCATGATTATCATATATGTAGAATTTGTAAGAAAAAAACTTGTTTTCAGTATAAAACACGATCAGTTCGACCATTTTCGAGTATGTACTAAAAAAATATGTGACTCTGTTGTACTAGTAACAGTGAAACGTAAGTTAAAAACGAGTAAGCTGACTGTTAGCGCTGAGTAGAAGCTTTTGTATTTTATGAATTTCTATCGCAATGCGGGTATATGAGGAGTAAAATAGGCTTTTGCAAATGCATCAGTATCTGTCTTTACTGAGTTACCCGTTAACTGCAATGCAACTTGTTAATTTGGTACATTCTCCTATATGCCTCTAGGAATCCGCCGAAAAAATCAGCAGTAATGATATTTTATCGTTGCGTTGCAGGTTTTATTGTAGCTGACCGTTTTATTGAAATTTTCAAAGAGAAAGCCCAGCATCAGTGCGATGAAATTCGTACAAAATTCAAAACGGAAACTATATTACAAGCCTCACGAAATGCAGAGAGATGTGAGCTGCATTTCCAGCGAATTCAAATAAATTTGGTGACGAATGCAACTACGAGAACCTATATCCTTTTGATACAATCGTAATTTCCAAATTCATCATATTGAAATCGTCAAGGCAGAGACCATAGCACACAGCATACATTGAAACTGATGCCAATAAAATCACGAAATTCATCGCTCGGCTTAGGAGTTTTCGAATTGTTTCTCTACTGCGGTGCATTTATTATTATAACTGCACACATTTTATGTCATATTCATCATTATCCGCATCCTCAAAATCCAGTTTCAACAGTCGCCTTCATTATTGACTCGTTTGCAAACTCAGTCGTTGCACTTCGCCATTAATTTCCGGATCTAAAACTGGAAATGCAACGCATACTCACCTGAAGCATATCCATGTCAATGTTCATCCCTTGACAACTTCCTGTCATTTTAAACACATGATGGTGGTACTAGTGTTTACTCAAAGGAATTGCTATAGTATGAGTGTGATGTTATTAAACAGACTAAACAACTCTCTAATCTGGCTGACCACTCAACTGAATGGATACCTGCTGCGGTGTCGGTTCTACATAAAATATTTTTACACCAAGATATCCGTATCTAGGATACGTCCCCACCTCCTCTCATTGATGTCCTTTGGTAGAAGTATATTTATAGACTTTCCGTTAATTCTTCTTTTTATTTTACTTCTATTCGAATTGAGTGGCGTCCGTAGCGGGTAGAGTGGTGTGGATGGCATGTTTAAAAGTCATTATAAGTTTACGGCGAAACTTTGCCGCGCTCAGATAAAATGTGCTTAAGCTTTAAAATTACGTGGATATATTGCTAAAGAGATCGAAATAGGTAGTATTATTTTTTATTTGGCCTTACGATTTGCGGTATCGCTTCTTTCATTAAGTTAAATTTGACAGTCATTGGTGATTTCAAGTCATGAGCTTTTTGGACTTTATTTCTCAGGTTATGACATCGGATTCCGGGAATCAGTCAGAACTAACCAATTCTACGATTAGGTTAGACATCACAACCCAAATGATTCTCATGTCACCTCATCCCAGGCTCAACATAATCGTGGGCTACATATTTCTTAATGTGAATAATCATCGAATGTATTTAACCCCTTGCCATCTATGTACCTATTATCCTGGTACCTTTATGTGTGGTAAAAAACGTTCGTCCTAGAGTGAATATAATGGAAGTATTTAAACGTAACACAAGCGAGATAAAAAAATGCAGTAAAATAAATAAAAAGACCTAAAAGATCGAAGTAAACTACTTAAAGATACGAGTTCAGCGATTTTTTTGTTTAAAGTAAACTGCGAACTGCGGTAGAGTTAAGCTTTCGTTAGAAAAAGGATCAAGTCACGAATAAGCCTAGAAGAATGCAATACAAAGACTTATTCAGTCCTGAAAATTAGGTAAATGCATGGCATTTCTACGATTGAATTATTTTATCAGAGCATTAACGACATACGAATTTGGGAATATCCTTTATTTTGGTGACACTGTGAGTAAGACATACCTTGAGGAACTTTCTCCGTTACATTACTAATAACGTGTTTTGTGCGAATAACTCGATAGATACTCTGGATACTAGGCTGTCTCCCTCGTCAGTATATTCAAACGCGATTATAAAACTCCTGACAAAGTTTTTAAAACGACTCGACTCTACTCAGATGTTAAAATAGGTATACTGTGGCATTTGCACTCGTTTCTGAGTCAAGAAATTGACTGACATTAAAAAGTTGAATAATAAATATAAAAATCTCATCATCCTGCAAAACATTATGTAAATGAATAAAGAAACTCCGAAGTCAAGTTGTGGGAGTACCCCTCAATTATGGTCGTAAAAAAATAAAATAAAATGCATCAGGATGTACTGTACTGTACTGTAAATTATACAAACTTTACCGGACCCTATTAAGCTTTGATTACCGCAGCCAATCTTCTAAAAATAAAATCAGCAAGGCTCTAAGGTGCAGGAGATGAGGTAATAGGCCAATATTCATTAAAAGCAGCATTGTCCGATTTCTATATCCTGTTCGAATTTTTCCATGGATGGACGTTCCATGCGATTAAGATTCGGAGATCGTCACAGTGGGCTTAGTTGTTAAGGGTTAAGGTGAACCAGAAAATTTTTGTAAGACCACATTTTCAAACACTGGACTGTATATTACACTGTCGGACAAAATAAAGTGCAAAACTAAACTGAAAAGCATTTATTACTTTTTAAAGCGTCATAACGCAATTTTTTTATTAAATATCGTTTTCAAAATTTCAATATTTAAATTTTTTGGGTTATTGTTTAGATAAATGCAGCAATTGTTTGAGGCTTTTTATAAAATTCAAAAGAAAAACAGAAACATATTTCAATACTTAAAGAAAAAAAAATTCATACAAGAAGACAAAATAAAGTGCAAATTCAAAAAAAGTAAAAAAAAAGCAAATCAAATCTTTAAAATTCAGCTTAAAAATGATAAAAAGTTAATAATTAGTGACTCCTCCTTTATTATTTCTTACTGCTGCAAGATGCTTGGGCATGCTGGAGACCACCTTTTTCAGCATGTCACCTGGAATTTTCTCCCATTCATTTTTGAGGCTTTCCCAAAAAGATCGAAGGTTGCCACGCTTATCCAATGGAATCCTCTCATCCAAAATGGACCAAAGGTGCTCAATCGGGTTAAGGTCTGGGGACTGGGGTGGCCATTCCAATACATCAACATTATTTTGGGTAAAAAAAACTCTTCAGCTACTTTGCGCGTATGCTTTGGGTCATTATCTTGTTGAAATACATAACTTCCCAAGGACATTTTTGCAGCAGAAGAAGCTAAATTTTCCCTAATAATGTTGACGTAGGTTGGACCCATCATTTTGGTGTCGATTTTGACATGGTTTCCAACGCCGCTAAAGGAGAAACATCCCCAGACCATAACTGACCCTCCTCCGTGTTTTACGGTTTTTTGTACACACCTTTGGCTGAGTCTCTCAGATGGTCTGCACCAAACTCGCCTTCTAGTTTTGGGGTTTTTTAGTTCAAATTTGGACTCATCGGACCAAATTACATTTTCCCAGAATGTTTGCGGCTTTAATAAAAACTTCCTTGCGAAGGCTAAACGTTTTCGGATATTTATTGGACGAAGCATAGGCTTTTTCTTCGCAAAAAAGGTCTTTAAGCCGCTTTCTTGGAGTCGCCTCTGCACTGTTCTTGGTGTTATATTTAATCCTAGATCTTCTTTAATACTTCTGGCCGAAGATAAAGGGTTTTTCCTGGCCTCAATTTTAATTTTACGGTCATCAGTTGCTGTGGTCTTCCGCTTTCTTCCGCAAGAACTTTTGAAGCTAGCAACTGTTCCTCGATTTTCGAAATTTAGGTAGATCTTTCGTGCCCCAGAAATTGATATTTCATATTTGTTTGCTAGTTTATGGAATGTCATCCCACTTTGACGGTCCAAACCAAGCAGTTCCTTTACTTCAGGAGTTAGCGGTTTCATACCAAAGCCCTAACCGAATAAAAAAAAATTACCTCTTAAAATTAGATTCCAAGTTGTGACAATGATATACCTTTTAATTTTTTATCAATTGCAAAAAAATTTTGTAAAAAAATCCGACAATATTCCAGCGCGTCACACACCGATTGCAATATGCACTTTATTTTGTCGCATATAAAGTTCAACTGATGCGGAGTTGGCATGGGTGATAGCAAATCGACAAAAGGTATTAACGGTAAATTTTTGGAAAACTGTGCGCACACATGTAGATGACATCATCACAAAACAATGGAGCCATAAATGCTCTTTGGATTTAGCTTACAGTATTTTGAAAATGAATAAACTCCATTTGCACTTTATTTTGTCCGACAGTGTATATCCCGTCTCGCAGACCATGTGCCCGCCCAAAACAACAATTATCCGCTACCATATTTCACGGTGTAAAAGCGCATTGTTTAGATGGCATCCTGCATTTTGCTCTGAGAATTGCAAGTTTGGCGCCGATAATAAAAGTGTCAGTATTCGAAACCATTTGAAGAAAGGCTATTTAAATGGATGTTTGCGAAAGTTAGAGGAATAGAAAAATGTTTTGGAATCAAGCCTAGGTACATATTATGTCTTGTATACGTAACCACATTTAAACGAGCCTAGATTAACGAATATTTTGATATAATTTTCTAGTAGGTACTTGAAAGGATTTCGACTATACTATGTCCCTGGTTTTAAATATGTATGTTAATGTCTTATTTGCTCTCCTTCCCGTCTATGTCTTGACATTCAAATAAAAGTCATTAACACGTCTTCAATAGACATTCCTAATATTACGGAGATCAAATGTTCAAATTAAAATACAGCGCTACTCACATGTTATTTCTAAACTTTTAAACATGTGCTCTTCGGGTCGACCAAAAATCTTTTCGAATTTTACCACAAAATTTTGCAATTGGCTTGAATCTTTTCCCAGGTCTTTGGGCATTTTCACTTTCAGCGACAAGTAACATTTTGGCAATAACACGTATCTTAGCACACGCAATGTTCAACAGCTATGAAGCTTTTAGCTTTTAAGATGAAAAGGCACACGCTTACAAAAAAATGCTTCACAGATATCTAACGGTGGTCGCCGTGGCGGTGGTGTAGTGCGTGGGACTACTAAGCATGCTGCTCGGGTTCAATCCCAGCCCGGGTCCAACACCTAAAAAAAATGTTCACGGTTGCCACCCCTTTCGAATGTCTGACAAGCAATCAAAGAGTAGAGTAACTTCGGGTATTGTGGAATACCCATTTCTATTTTGGACTTAACGGACAAAGTGTAAGAGTTAATGCATCCAAATTTCGTAAGGTTCAATATAGAAGTATAAACTACGACTCAGTATCATTTGGCAGGATTCTAATGGTTACTTTAGAGTATTTTACCAAAAATATGCTCCGACCTCGAAAACCTCATTTTGAAAAAGTTGCGGGTAATGTGGTATACCTTTTATAGCTGAAAAGTTTTAAGACGGGTAATGTGGTATACGCGTACTATACCACTGTAGCTCTGGCTAGTGTTCCACATTAGCCGAAACTGAATATTTTTACAAAAAAAATATAATAAAATATAAAATTAAGTTGTTAAAACAAAATTTGCAGTTATTCTACGTAAATGAAATATTGCTTTTTCCAATTAACTGATCATCTGGTTTCAAATAGAATTTCTCACTGCACACAATAATTTTTTTGTTTTGCTGAAAAAAGAACTCGAATGCACACGAAAACTTTTAAGAATTTTAACTTTTTAAACATTTAATTTTTTTTTAACTTGATTACTTAAATACGCATGCTCCTCTTACTACAGTCACTAACTGCTGATGCAAAAAGAGTTGCCAAACTGAGCTTAGTTTTCGAGAAAACCGCCCGTCCCACATTACGCGCATATCCCACAATACCCGAAGTTACTCTATCATTTAGCAACTAGCTTCTCAACTCTCCGTTCGGAGTCGGCAAAAAACTGTAGGTCCCTTCCATTAGTGCCAAAATATAACACAGACACACAAATGGTTGCAAGAAGCAAACCCTGGTTCACCCCGAACTGTAGCGCCACCTAAAAAAAGAAAATATATCTAAAGGTTTTTGTCAGATGAAACGTTTGTAAATAAGATTGCGGCGAATGCCTGAGATTGCATATATGGCACAAGAAAAAACGAATATAATATTTTGATACAAAATGTATTAAATACAATACAAATTGGTATTTATGAATTTTTTTTATGCACGCTAGTCTAAACAATGGGTTATGTGAATGTTCACACGAGAGTAAAACCTGCTCTTATACGTGTGAGCAAGGACAAATCGTATAGATAAGAAAAAAAGCAAATCAACAAAATCCGTTCCCTGGTTATCAGATTCCGAAAGCACGCTGTCAAGTTGTTAACTTCATTTAAACTTAAAAGAAAAACTTTAAAAAAAATTGAAAACTTAGCATCACTTTACCGAGTTAAACTACGAGTAGTTTATTGGCTCTATGTTATCTATCTTTTTCCGACTAAGCCAGTTTTTTTTTATTGTGATTTTGGCATTACATCTGATACACTTATAGATTTTAGTAACAAACACTTTCTCAGAATTTATCTATATTTTTGACGAGCGTACATTAGCCCTGAACCTATTTTATGGAGATGATTGCTGTTGCTGTCGGTGTCCCTTTTTGGACATCACCCATATCTCTACTAGAGATGTAAAAGATAGTTATTTAGCCGGATACCGGATACTGGATATTCGGCAGGTAATGAGACCGCATAGCCGTATATGCGGCGGGCGGATGAAATGCGTACTGAGCGCTGAGACGCAACATTCATGTTTTTGTCCCGCAAAAAAGATCAAAATAAACAAATAAACAAATCAAATTAAAAGAACTCGGCCATGCCGTTAATAGGATGTGAGGTAGATGATTGAAATGAAATGTGCAGTGAACACATTTAATGGTAAAAGGTCGCGAAAATTTAGTGAACGTGCTCGGAGAGAAGAAGATTCTCCACTTAGCAGAAAAATAAAATTAATGAAAGTGATACTCATATTTAGTAGGTACTTTTTAGGACTGTTTTCGAGGTGGCAGAAGGCAATAGTCAAAATGAACTTCATTTAATGAAGTTTTACAGAAAAGTGTCACAGCTGGACTTCTTTATTAAAATATTTCGACTTAATCGGAATAGTTATCCTTGGGCTTGGTGATCAGTTAATTAATACCCAACAATTCCCAATTTTGTCTTAATTTGCCAAGATTTATCTTTTAACTCCGTAAAACTATTTTCGGAAGCAGGCATCGCTTACGAAAAGAAACATTAATCGTTTATTACCTTCCAGTGTAAAAAAAATTGTATTCATCTACCATAATTTGCATTTAGTAAGCGTTTTGTACTAGATGGCTTATGATAGGTTTCCACTTGCCGCTTTGAAATTGATAAACGACGTATTTTTAGGTCAATTACAAAATTCGCAATTGGAAATAATGATAAATAAGCAGTTTTTACAAGCTTTATATTAACTTCACTTTCTGTGAGGGCGGAATCTGGGAATCGATTTTACACCCACTTCCAGATATCCGATTATGCTGAAATTTTGCGTATCCGGTGACAACTCAATATAATATATTTGATGATCTCGTAAATCTAATATGGCGGACGCCCAAAGATGGTGGATTACCATTATCTTCACGACCTCCTAAATATGGGTATCAAATGAAAGGGTTTGACAAGTAGAATACGATTAGCTAAGTGACGTGATTCCAAATTCAATATGGTGGGTGCCATAAGATGGCGGATTACTTTTTTCTTCACAACCCGCATGACATGGATATCAAATAGAAGGGTTTGACGAATATAATCTCAAACAACACAGTATATTTTATGACGTTGTAAATCTAATATGGCGACGCCATAAGATGGTGGATTACCGTTATCTTCACGACCTCCTTCATATGGGTATCAACTTAAAGGGATTGACAAACAGAATTAGACTAGTCAAGTGACGTAATTTTAAATTCAATGTGGTGGGCGCCCCAAGATGGCGAATTACCTTTTTTTTTACAACCACCATGGCACGAGTATCAAATGAAAGGGCGAGTGGAATCTCAAACATTCTGAGTAAACTTTCTCATATCCAACCCACCCAAACGTATCGACATAAGTTTGTAAAAAAAAATCAGATACTAAAAAGTGGAAAATAAATACAGTAGAAGTTCGGAAAAGTTGACTCTCAGAAAAGTTTACTTTACAGAAAAGTTGACCAAATTTGAGCTACCATACGTTGCCTTAAAAAGTTGACTTTCGGTCAACTTTTTTGAGCGTTAATTTTTTTCACGTGCATTCGGTTTAACGATGTTAAAAAGAAACACAGCAGCTACGCATTCCAAAGAAATGTATGTTTCCATGGCAAATGCGTGTCTTATTATGTATTTTTAATCCCGTTGTTTTATATTATTACTGACTTTTTCTTACGTGTATTGTTCATTTGCACATTGAATTTTATTTGCTGTCCGATAATTAACTAAATTTGGGCAAAAAAAATGGCAAACAAACATGGTAAACGAAAACAACTTCGATTCAATTTAAAACAAAAAATAGAAATGTTAAAGAAACTTGACAATGGTGTTCGCGGCGGTCGTTTGGCAATCGAATATGGTGTCACAAAGCAGGCAATTTCCAAGATAAAAAAAAATCGTCAAAAACTTCTCGCAGCAGCAGTCGACAACTTCGAATATGCTCAAACAAAAACGCTTCATAAGGCTGAATATCCTGAGGTAGAGAGCAAATTATACGAATGGTTCTTAAATCAGCGTGCTCGAAATTGTACTGTTACCGGTCCAGTATTCAAAGCCAGAGCTAAGTTTTTATTCGAAAAAATGTATCCGGAAAAAGGTGTCAATCCATTTAATGCGAGCGATGGATGGTTGGCAAAATTTCAAAAGAGGCATGGAATTCGTTATTTTAAAGTGTGTGGTGAGATTCTTTCGAGCGACACATCGCAAGTCGCACCGTTTATAAGAAACTTAAGAGGAATGATTAATGAACTTGGACTTAGCGATGCTCAAGTGTACAATGCGGATGAATCAGGTTTATATTATCGCTTGTTACCTCAGAAAACCTACGTTGCTGCAACTGAAAAAACAGCACCTGGCCGAAAAACCCCAAAGGAGCGAATCACATTTTTGTTGTGCGCAAACGCTGAGGGTTCACACAAAGTAAGCCCAATGGTCATTGGCAAATCTGCAAATCCGCGCTGTTTTAAAGCTTCAAAAATCCGAAAATTTACACTAATTCGCCATCAGCTTGGATGACATCAAAACTGTTTTATGACTGGTTTCATGGTTCGTTCGTAAAAGAGGTAGGTAAACCGGACTTGTGTCAGTTTTACAAATTCAATATCAATATGTCGTTTCTTATTTAGGTTCGTAGATTTTCAACCGAAAACAATTTGTCGTCGAAAGCAATATTATTGATTGACAATTGCACAGCGCACAAACCTATCGAATTGCTTAAAACTGACGATGGTAACATTTCAGCGCTTCTTCTACCCCCAAATGTTACAGCAGTGTTGCAGCCCATGGACCAGAATCCCATTAAGTTGGTCAAATTAAGCTATCGTTACAAGCTATTGTGCAATGTTGTGGCCCAAGAAAAAATGCCAATAGAAGTTTTGTTAAAAAAGCATAACATTCGCGACAGCATTTTGTCGCTCAGATCTGCTTGGGATGAACTTCCGCAAGGTGTTCTGCAAAACGCATGGAAAAAGCTTAAATATTGGGATGACAATGAATTTGATGCTGATGATAACATTCCTCTGTCTGAGTTGTTTGCTTCGGATCATTCCTACAATGACCAAATTCAAGAAGTCAATACATTACTGTCGAAAATAGGATTGAGAGCCAATTTGACTTTGGATGAGATTGAAGAATGGAATGCGGACTCAATTGAAGAAGAGGACGAGATAGAGGAAGTTGGTACTCAAAACGACGAATCAGATATCGAGACAGTGGAAGCGACAAAAATTTCTTATCCAGAAGCCGTTGGAAGCGTGAATGCATAGATCAAATGGTGCGCAGAAAATAACGAAACCCACCATATGCCAAACCTGGTGATTTTGCGTACAAACATTGTAAAAACTCATTTCACAAAAAATAAGAAGCAAACTACTCTTTCCAGTTACTTCAAACCAGTTGAAAATCGCTAAAAATTTTTATGTTTTTGCTCTTAATAAAGTAAAACTAATAACTTATAATAAAATAACAGTATTTATGCACAAATTATTAATTTTCTACAGATTTTGAAAACTGTCCAGAAAAGTTGACTTTTCGGAAAAGTTGACAAGCTCTGGGACATTTCGATCAACTTTTCCGAGCTTCTACTGCATAAAGATAAAAAAATATTTTTTTAAAAACAAGCTTTAATGAACTAAAAAGTATACTGAATAAGTTATTCAGAGTCACCAATAGGGTGACTGTAAATTAAAGCTTGGGGCACTTTAATTTATAGTCACATATTGGTGACTCGGAAACTAATAATTTTTTTTCCTTTGATTTCATTAAAGCTTGCTTTTAAAAAATTATTTTTTTATCTTTATATTTTCATTATATTCACTTGCCTATTTTCTAATTGACGTAAAAATAAGTCGTTTATCAATTTCAAAACGATAAGGGGAAACCTAGCATTAGTCTACTTTTATTAATAAACTACTTGTTTATTCTGGAAAATAAAACTTGTAAATATTTTTTAGTTTGTTTTTTCACAATTTTACCTTGTATCGACTATCCGGCAACCGGCCGGATACCAGGAGGCTTCGGCGATGTGCCGGATATCAAAAAAAAGGGCCGGATAGGCTGGATGCCGGATACTAACCGGATATCCGTTACGTCTCTAATCTCTACCTCTTACAACAAATCTGCACCGAAACTACTCAAAGAAAATATATTTTTTTAACTCAATGCATTTTCTGTATCTCCATATAGCAATGAAAGTACTATCAGTCATTTCAAGATGTCAACATTAGAAACACCAGTTTTTGTGTGAATAAAGGGTCAAAATAAACGCAGCAGGAAATAAAAATTCGCTCGGTTGACCTTGAGATGCATAAGATATTTAGCCACAAATTGTCGAAGCACACTTGCATCGTAAATAACAATGACTTAAAAACCACAAATCCACTACCAGTTCCAGTTCACAGATTCTTTCGTTTAAAATCATCGTATTCCGCCTTTATCGTGTGGCGCAAAACCTCACCGTTCCGCCCTAGTTGTGCTATACAAAAAAAACCCATCCAGTTGAATACAATCCAATAGCTTTTGCATTGAGAAAGGTTAGTTTTTAACCCACTTAACGACTTCAGAATAGGTTAATGTGCTAACTGTGAAACGCGTACAGGATATTGGTGTCGTGACAGTTGTGATATGTGAACATTTTTCACTCTATATACTCGTACACACTTCACGTACTGTTACCGATACCAATTTCCATTGAACCATATGGTAGAAAAAATAAATAAAATAAAAATACGCTCATTGTTTTCGTACGTGCACAACCAACCTTGCCTCGTATGGTATCCTTCTAAGGATATTGCACCCAAAAACAAATCACATCACAACTGAACCGAATCATGTGGTGAAAGTTCTCCCCTGCTTTGTAGTATAGCTTAGCTCCTCTAACAGCCGTGAGCTTCGTATATAACCACTATTTCAACCGCTCACACATAAGGGGAAATACATGCGCAAAGCTACAACAAGGACCACTCTACAACCATTGACTGAAAGGATATTTTCTGCCAACAGCTTTCACCACCAGCCTCGGAATCTTCCGTGGACCACCCCAAAACTGCGTTACCTCTCCGGTTTAGTCGTTGGTTAGCATCATAACAGTTACCGCTAACTGATTGATTTGATACGAGGATACGAAATTACGTACGCGTGAGAAAGTCCGTCGCATTTACGTGAGTGAGCCTCTGAGCACTGTCTTTAGTACATATATTACGTACGCTAACCCCCCGTACCGGCTGTGGATATCATACGGGGGCTAGTGGGAGACACCAACACACCCTCTTACAAAAAAAAAAGTAAATTTTTAATTAGTCCTTGCACGACTAAGGTGTATTCTTACTGTGATTACTGCTGGCTCTGTGCGTGGTGGCGCCTTCAAAATTGAAACACTAGTCATATGCTTCGGTGTGTTGTTCCACTTTGCGTGTGTGACAACAGTGTTACGAGGGATCTCATAATTTTGTCATTCAAATTGCTCATTGGGCGCGACAGGGTAATGCCACAGGATAGCTCTCGTCCTGTGTTTTTGTTTGTTGCGCGCGTGTTTGTCTACTCTGTTCAGTGCGCTATGGTCTAAGGACCAATTCGTGAGTAATTTGCAGTTAAAGTGGCCTCAATTTTCCTTGTGAGACTGGTGTCCTTTGGTGTTTTGGACTTTTTATTTTTATGGTCAAATGAAAGTAAGTCCAACCGGAATGTCGTCGTGTACAAAATGGTTATGTTCTTGTGGGTCTGTTAAGCAAATTTGCATTCGAAAAAGTTTGCGCCTTCTCTTAACACTAGTGTTGTTTTGCGGGGAGAATGGTGCCACCGGATATTAAACCAATCAAAAAGTGACCTGAACGGGAGTGCTTATTTGTTCCTTTCTTTTAAAGTGTTCCCTCGGGATGGTGTTGATTTGTTTCTTTTTTTTCCTGTATTTTCTTCTTTTTTTTTTGCCACTTCGCACACCCCTCCTAAGCGTATTTCCCGCAAAGGGGATTTAAATTTAATTAAGAAATTCGTTTAAAAAAAATGAGAGTAAAAAAAAATCGAAGAAAAATAGGGAGAATTTTATTTTTTTTTTTGCGCCGAAAAAACGAACGGAATTCGAAGAATTTTCTTCTTTTTTTACAAAAATAAAAATGTGTGCTTGCACTAACAGGGATGATTGCGTCTGTGAAAATGAAAATTAAGTGGTTAAGTAAGTGAGAGAAATGGCTAAAGAAAAAAGAGATCTCTATAAAGTCAACGACTAAGCGAAGTAAATTAATATAAAACAGAGTTCAATAAAAGAAAAGTAGAAATAATAAATTGCAGATAAATTAATTTAAATAAATAAATTAATCTTAAGTGTTCCAAATATAAATCTGTGTTTAGTGAAGTTAAACTAATGGATAAAAAATCAGTTATAAATAGAAGATGATTTACAGAAAAATTAGTGCTGAAAATTGTGGCAATTTAAAGCAATTTAAAAAAAATAAATGCTTTTACTTTTTTTTTAAGTGAAACAAATTTTATTTTTTTATACTTTTTTTTTTGTATTACTCAATTTCCTGTGACGTGAAAATCAGTTACTCAGTTATCTACTATTTAAATTTTAAAGTCAACAAAATTTGAAAACGGATCAAGGCACAAATATTTAAATTTAATTAAAAGGCAAAAGTCGGTTGGATTATAACAAGACCCGACGATTTCTTTCAATTTGCTTACTGAACCGTTGGCCTGTGTTGTAAAGTTTATGAAACCCATTTGCTTAGTTGCTGTGTTTAAGATTAATGAGTTAACTTTTGTATTTAATGGGATTTGGGGTAGGTTAGGTAGGTACATTCTTTTAACATTAAAAGAAACCAAAAACCAACTAAAGTCCTTTTTGTTCATTAATAATGTCTACGAACAGTTCTTGAGTTAAATATAAGATTGACCATGGTCATTACTTTTGTGTCTTCGTGTTAGTCCTCTGCTTCATGTTTACAACCTATTGTGCTATCCCATTGGAGTTTCTTGAGAAGAATGATCATAGAAAAGACCTTCACTATTTCCAAAAAGTCTTTAGATGTAGCTTGGCAACAGATTTAGTCCCTTTTAAGGGTTGGCCAGTTTGGCAATATCTTTTAAGCAGAATGCCAATGGTGTTAGCACAGGGAGTATTCATTCCATTACAGGACTAAGAAACTTTACAAGGATACCTAAATGACCGTTGTGTCATCTAATAAGACTTTTGCCCAATCTACAAAAAGACGAGGTTTTGAGAGGCTGTCTTATCCAATTTTTCTATTTTTTTCTTCTTGTTGCTGAAAGTTGACTGAAACTTAGGCTATCTGGATCTCAAAACGCTAAACTACAATTATTCCTTTTTCGACTTAGCTTTCTAAAGTATCATGCAAAACCCTTGAAGCATTAAATTTTAATTTGAGTGTAGCTGATCGAAGGTGGGTTTGGGTGGTAATTTGTTCTCCCTTGCTGTGCCTCAATTGATCGCTGCATCTGACTGCAGAGTACACTGACAAACAACGTAGCACACAGGACACGTTTCGTTATTTCTACCGAACTTTTGGAATTTCCCCCAAAATAAAACCCTTAAGCTCACAATCTCAAATAAAATAAATTGTCCAAAGGCAAAGCCTATTAAAGAGGGAAATATAATTGAACAGTGAAATGAAATTTGAATAGAGCTACCTACTTTTCCCGCAATCCACTGGAAAAGTAGGTTTCCTTTTCGAAGAATATGGGACGTTATCTGGGTTAAATTAATTTCAAGAATTTTTGATGCAAAGCAAGTGTAGTCGATCTAAAGTTGAAGTATCCCTTTTTGGATTTTGGAAATGGGGCAACGATTTATTCGGGAGACGGTACTCGAGATATATACTTTTTAATATTGGACCTTTAAGAACTGTGGTAGAAAACCACTTTGGTTTTTTAGTCATGGGGCAGCGATGGCAAATTTTATTTATTCCTCTGATGAAACTTTTAAGATTACGTAATTAGGTGGAACAAAATTAGCATTGATTCCGTACACAAAAACAACGTTAACTCTACAAACGTTTTTAAATATGTATTGAACTTATTTCCATTTGGCCTTCAAAATAACTTTTTAAACCTGCTACTTTTGCGTTTCCAAAGTTTCAACAATATTGTTTTTAGAAAATATTTTTTTGCCCAGCCCAGTTGTTTCTCAATGGGAGTAATCGATTAGGCACTTTTGCGTGGCTTCTAAAGTCCCCTTCTGCCTTGTAAGGGTTCTAATGCTCAATTTTTTTCGGAATATTTTCCCAGTTTGCATGATTCTCTGTTCAATCTTTCGCTAACATACATAAAGTAAATGCCTTCCTGAACTGATGCAGAATTATGTAAAACACAAATATTTGGTATTACGAAGCAAAACTGTGGGGCTAAAATACAAGAGAGGGAACTGAACGAATAAAAACAAAGAGTGTTCCTTCGACCGAATACGTTTATGGGCAAATTTTTAGGGTTCTGTGAAAAGAAACCCTTTCGGTGAGACTTCGCTTTGCGTCGGTCGGTATGTCACCGCCGTTTTATTTAGGATCTTTATATGCTAAGAGTGCTACACATTTCGCTTGCCTGCATACAATTCAAATAAAAAAAACAATATTTCTATCTACTTTTGGGGGGCTGTACATATGTATGTATATTCAGGATGCCACAAAATGTTACCCTGTACTGGTGCTGGGGGTGTTATGTGTAAGGGCACAATCACAGAGTCTGTTCATTTATATATTAAGTATTTTTGTCACTAGCTACAAAATGTAAGCTTATTATTAAATATCAAATTATAAATAATAAAATGCTTGTATTGTTGGCTATCAGTTAAAGTAGAGCCGTCTAGTGTTGAACTGTTGGTACGGCGAAATGAATTTGTACTAAAAATTAGGGATACAAGAAAAGTATGGATAAATAGAATTAAAAATTTATTCGGATTTAAGACGGAGAAATTTTGTTGCAATAGTTGGAGAGTGTAGAATATGAGACTTCTACTGTAGAAGTGTACTCTTTTTCGGCAATTCGGGGTTTGTTCGGGTTTTCCATTATTCATCGATTCAACATACACATTTGGCTCATATTTAAATATTCTAATATTCTATTTATTAGGTAATTTATGTCCCAAAATTCACGCAAGATTTCATTTTTTCGCCACTTATGCGCTAAATTGTGTTCAACGAAAAGGAAAACAGCGTGACCGCTGACAGGGTTATTATTAGGTTGTTCCCGTACCTGGCCAAAACTGCCAAAAACTACGAAAATCAGTCAGCTACTTTTCAAACAAAATCATCATCAGCGATTAGGCTAATTTTTATTTTGATGGCTTTGTTAATCGGCAAAATTGTCAAAGAGGCTTAGAAAATGCACAAGTAATTGTTGGGAAGCAAATGCGTGTCACTGTTTGGTGCGGATTTTAGGCCGGAGGCATCATCGGACCATTCTTCTTTGAAAATGCGACTAGTCGAACAATAACAGTGCCTGATATATGCCACACAGCGCAAATACAATTTGGTCAACAATTTAGCGCCAATTTGGCTCGTCTAATATACAAATTATGAATTTAGAGTGCGAATAGGATATTGGTTTGCCAAACTGTCTCGCTAAATTTTATCTTTTTAGAGTCTTTTTTATGCAAGCTAAAATTAAGCGTAAGCAATTAAATATTTAATAAATATTAGGAATTGCTGCCATCCCAATGGCATTATTGGCCATTCACCAGCCATCTCTACGCTCATTTATAATGGAATTCCAGCTTAACACATAAGCTAACAATTGCTCATTACTTAGGTTCCATCTGCATAGTTTATTTTTCAACTCACCTTAACTTAACTTCTTTAAAATATCTTAAGGTAGTTTGTTTGAGGGAATAGTTTTTCCCTATAGTCTCGTAGGTCGAAATGTCCGAATGACCGATTGTAGATTCCCAGGAGACACTACAACAACTCGATAAGCGAAAATAGCCAACAAAAAAAAATCAAAAGGCGAGGTGTACTGACTACCAGTTACATATCTTTATTCGTTGACAGTTCAAAAAAGACTTAATCTATAACATTTCGCTCTACAAAGAAAAGAGCGTTGCACATTAAATTCATGTATTAAGTACTGTTTTACTAAAGTACATAGGAATCGTATGATTTGATTATGTATTACAATGTTAGGATTTTTACTACAGAGTTTTACTTCATTTTATGATTAATTTACATTAGAACATTTTCAATATGAATTGATTAGAATATAGTGATAGGATTTTAGGATTTATGATGATGTGGGTGCCCAAACATAGTTCAGTTCATCAACGCCGCTAAAATGCAAAGTAAAATATTTGTCCTGGAATTTACCAACTTTTACGCTCTGTCTTTGGAAAGGCATTGAACGAACAGAATTATTGGCTTTAAGAGTTCTTACCCATTGGCAATTAGACCCTCTCCACTGATACTGATTGTTGATTGAGAATAAGATACTTCTTCTTTTGTACTTTAAAGGAATTCGGCAAAATTAGACTCTTCTATTTGAAGATCCATCCGATTACAAGGCAAATCTTTCTCGCCTCTCAATCAGTCGAAAAGCTAGTTGCACTTGGCCCCATTAATGGTCACTCGTCAGCGTTGAACCTTTGATCGGGCGTACTAAAACGAATGTCCTTAAAATTTAGCCAACATTTCCACAGTCAGACGGCTTACCCTTCATAAGGAATTTCTCACTAACATTTATGAGAAAGATGGATTGCCTCTTGAACTAATAGAATCCTACCGTACAGTAGATCTTTGAGGTTGCAGTATCAGCGTTACGGCAGGATCATTCCCTTAAATAACAATAATTGGACAGTTTTAGCCTGAGACAATAGCTCATGATTTTCTATCGCTTAGTACTAACATATGTACCGTACATTAAAACACACATATGTATGCATGTAGAACAGAGGTTTGGTTTTTTATTATGGCGAATCTGACGCTTGAGATTCCAAGGCGTTTTCAGCTTAAGTACGGCTATCTTATTCATTACGGGTGTATCGCACTTGGTTGTACTTCAACCACTTCTTGGAATCGTTCGAAGAATGCGTGGATATGTTTGCTTCTTAATTCGATTCATCTTCGTCACGTAAAAGACTAAATATTTGTGATGGATTTCAGTATCTAACTTTATTTCCAACCACAATTTATTTAAAGCGCACAAGTAAATACATAGTCCCGATGTTGAGAAATGCCTCAAAAAGCTGAAAGATGAAATGAAAACCCCGCAAAGCAGATAATGTTTACATGCAGACACGAGCACTCATGAGTAGAAAATTAAAATACTCGATACCCTTGGTTTGATTTACGATTAAGTTACGCATTTGATGTAGATACATACGAGTATCTAATATCTAATTTGTCATCTTCAATTTAACGAATGTGAATGTCAGACATTTGCCTATAAATATTCGAAATAATTCTCAGTTTCATTTCCAAGAAGAGCATCCAAATCCAAAGTTATATGTTCAGCGAAGATAATGTCTCTCTGAAGGACGAACAACACTCCTATGTACATGTACATATGTGTGTGTCTGTTGATGGCAACTTTTCTCATATGTAATAAACATTTTATTAGCAACAGCTGTCTACATTGAATGCTTATGAAACTTTGTGTATCTTTTCTCCGCATTTATGGTGTGTGATAGGTACGAGTACGTAATTCCAGTTGTTAACAATTAATTTTAATGACACAATGACGTGTTTTAATTTTGATTTAACTCAACAAAGTGTTAGCTTAGAAATTATATATGAAGACCACGATATGACATCAGATTCTCACTTAATAACCTTTAAGGAGGATAGCGGTTCATAAATCACTCATATGACACCAAATCAACTCCATCTATGAGTGAACAGCAAATTTTACGTAAGCTTACAACCAAACCAACAACAATAAAAAGATTGTTAAAAACTTTATAGGCGCGCATTATTTTCGAAGCAATTCAGTTTTAAAATCATTAAAAGTTGTACAATGTGCTTCAGTCACATTACATAAACTCATGACTAACAAGATTATAGGCAATGTTGAAAGGAAAAACAGGCTAAAAGCCAGGCATTAAAATATCACCACCTTTTTTGGTTTTTGGTTGGTTTGTTGAAGTTCAAGAGCTGCATGCTATTTCCATGGCCATCTTTACAGTCGGTGTATTCTCCGTTCATGCAAAATAGAATGGATTATAATTTTCAACTAGGTACGTGAACAGCCATGTATCTGCAGAGAAAAAGGAATAGCTTTTTGATAAATATAATCCTGGACTCTAGATCATTGCATGAGAGGGAGGCATTCAAATAAGAGGCGAGTACTTTCGGTACTATGCATGAGAAAGGATTTTTATTATTGGTGAATTCTTACTTAAAAAGGTTGTGTTGTTTTTTTTGTGAATGAAGTGATTTTCGAAACAGGAAAGCTGGCACTGTTCTCAGAGGTGGGGCCTGGCAAAGTGTTTTTATGCAACATAATTATTATCCTTCGACCTATGTTCTCATGAATATGCCGTCCGAGGCAATGACAATGAATTAATGTCAATTTAGGGGCGACTTTTCTGTTATTCAGGATTGGCCCCGGCTAGAGTCCGAGATGGCTGCAAAGTGTACGACAGTATAAGGCACTAAGTAAGCTATCCATGTGGCGTTGAGATAAATTGTTAGAAAGGAGTGGAAGGCACGAAGTGTGATATTTGCGTATGATATGTAGTACATTATTAGCTGGAAAATGGAATCCACATTTAGTGTGTAGCTTCTTCAGTTAGGGCTTTCAGATTCCACTAACGATTCCACTTCTTCTTTCAGGGGTAATATATAGTTAGAATTAAATATATTTAAGTACACGCACAGAAAATTTGAAGTCAAGCCGACGATTATTCTAGAAGTTACACGAATATTTGTAAAGACATCAGAACGCTTTCTTCACTCTATGTAAAGTGCTTTTCAAACTTCAAACGCATTTTTCTCAAAACCATGTTGTTATAGTCGTTGACCACGATTTCTCGGAAACTGCTGAACCGATCCGTCTCAAATTTTAACACAAGCTTCTTAAGTATATTGTTTAAGTAATTAATCGAAGGTTTTTTCTCACCGATAAATTTTTTTTTTTTATTAACATTTTAATGCGGAAATTTTTGCCAAAAACCGTTTTTTTTTTTCTTGAGAAGACGCCATTTTTGCAAAAAAAATTTATTTTGCTTATTCCTTCGATTAGTACCTAGACCTAGATTATACATTTCTTTAACGATATCCGTTTGGTTTTGCATTTTCTATGATCCAGTTTAGAGACTTCGTGGTCACCGTAAGATGCCTTTTTTGAGGGGAGCTCCGGGAGATCAGCTAAAGCAGCCTTCAAAATTATTATTTTTAGAAATAAAAAATGTTGAAATACAGTTAAAAGTTACCTGAATATGTGTAAAAAGTTTTACATTAATAACTTTAAAAGTTTTCTCAGTAAAAATTCTTGAAAATTCGTTTTTTAAGTTCTCCTGACTGTATATATAACACCTTAACCAAGTGGTTAAGTTAAAAAAAGTTATTTCAACTTCAACCTGAAGACTTCGCTTACAATGAACGATACGATTCGTATACGATATTCTTGCACTCAAAATATGCATTTTGGTGTACTTAACCTACATTCGATACCTTCCCTTAAGAATGTATGGTATTAAGCGACATTTTCAAAATTTTACAGCAAACGATAAAAACTTCTTGCTCAGTTACATTAATTTGTATATTTCAACGATCTAAAAAGATTTCATTTTATCTCTAGCTCATTTGTAGCAAAACGTGGCGCTTAGCACATAATATAAGAACAAATCAAAAAGTCATCCTATCCTACTTAATATATAAATGTGAAAGTTTGGATGTTTGGATGTTTGGATGTTTGGATGTTTGTTGCTCAATAACACCTTAACGGTTTAATAGACTTGAATGAAACTTTCGGGAATAGATAGTCTACTTCCTGGATTAGAGATTAGGCTATTTTTTAAACAAAACATACAATTCCTTGATTCCATAATTCTAGTTATTCCAATTTCCGCTTTTATTATTTGGTCATTATTTTTGGGTACACCATTGTCATTGATCGTCAGTCTGTTGGGAGAGGGTTGTTTTTGTAGATGTTATGCTCTTCTCTTCGCCACAAATCCATCGCTTTCGCTTATTCTTTAATTTTCTTTCTACCCATACGCGCATTGAATGATGGGTAAACCATTGCCATTGATCGTCATTCTGTTGGGAGATGTTTTGGGATTGTGATTTGTGACACAAAGTAGAGGAGGGATGGTTTTGCTGATATTTGCTACCGACTTAAGTTAGTTGTGTTTCTGCTTCATCAGCATGGGGATCTAGATCGACGGAAAGGGGGAAATGCGCGATTTTTTTTTACTTTCTTTTTTTTTGTCACTTTACAGCGGTATTTGGTTACCTTAAGGTTAAGTCAGTGGATACCTTAGAATAAAGTTTTACCTTTTATTTCAATTCACAAATACATATATTGTTGTAGGAGTAGGCAGGCGTTGTTGAGCCTTAAAATTAGTAAATAGGAGGTGATTTCAGACAAACCTTACCAGTTACTCCACGATCAATGCTTACATCAGAGCCTAATATCTTCGGCGTTTACATAATGCTACTTTAAATATGAACATTAAGTACAACTATTAGAGACAAGAAACCAGAAAGTACCATTATTTGATGCTCATAAAATACATATTATGTACATATGTGTGTAGACGTGTTTGTACACAGGTATATTACATTTCCATCAATTTTTTTTGCAATCGTTTCATCTATAGGGAACAACCACTTAGTTCAGATAATAATGTATTGACTTCAGAATTCTTTAGAATCTTAATTTAAATAATATCGCTTCCTTCTACTTCCTATCTATCATACTACAATCAAATGACGCGACTGATTTTAAGCACGGGCAACGCCGGGCAGGCAACAGCTAGTTTTCAGAATAAAATGTCACTTAATACATTCCTGCGGAAAGGTATCGAATATGTATGCATACATATGTAACTACACCAACTGGTGTCCTATGCACGAACCATATACTAGCTATCAACAGAAAAGTATCCCTACGCATAAAAGCCACTTACCTTGTCTGGATTAAACTCATAAGTCAGCTGTATAATAATTTTCATAGAAATTTTCCCGGATGAACATTTATAAACGGATATTCCCTTGCAAATTTCTTTTAGGGTTAAAATGCGCTCTCTATTTCTTGTGAAATGGGATACATAATTGCCGCTTTGAAACTTCTTGGTTAGCACAGGAACTTTCATAAAGTTGGTTGGTTCTAGATACATAGGAGCAGAGCCATACAGCAGTGTTAAACGAACTCTGAAATCGTCTGTTGTGAACTTATAAAATTCACTGGATATTCATGTTCCTGCGTCTTCATTGCTTTTATGCTCCATACCTTCGTTATGGCAATTAGGTTTGGTTGGGGTAGGTACCGTACACGTATAGCTATACTCGTAGATTGAATAATTTTATTGCATTTCTTTCAAAGTGTTAGTTTTGAAAGTCTTCTTTTGATTTTGAAAAAAAAAAAAAAAAAAAATTCAAAGTGTGATTTTTCTTAAAGAATACGAGTATTTAATGTACCTATGTATGTACATACATTTATATTAGTTTTATATGTGCCAGGGCTACCCTCTAAACTACTAAAGATAGGGAAACTTCATATGAGTAGGTATTAAACAAAGAAGGCAAGTTTTTTGTTACCGTTGAATGTGTTTAGAGGTTAGGTTGCTTAGCAAATTAAATCCCTTTTAAATTGTTAAGGGACATTTTTTTTAAATACTTGTACCTTATTGAAAGTTAATGAATAATTAATTACCTTTTGTTCGGCGACACATTTATTTTTGAAAACTTCAGAGATGCTTGAATACGAAAGTTTAACTTTTCAAATAGTTATTTTGCCTCACCTATGTTACCAGTTTCAGGTTTGTAACGAATGAAAGGATAAACTTTTAAATGACATTGCAAGTACTGTATAGACTAAAAACTTTTAGATTGCTTATGTTTAGAAGTGAAAAAAAAAACAAACGAGAATTTAAGAAGGTACATACCATATCTATTGAGTTTAGTCAAGCATTCTTTATTCGAGTCAATAACCTGTTATATTAGCTTTAATTTTGTTCGAGGTGCTAACAAGCATACTCTTCTTGCACTCCTGGCATGGTGACTCTCACAGTTTGAAAAATGTATATACACACCTTTGTATGTACTTATTTTAAACGCTGCTATTAAAACTATTTTTAGAGTGTTTTCGAACTCGTTTGAAATCCAATCATTTACTCATGGCCGGCCCGAGCTTGGTAGTCACCCTATAGGAATACTGCTCAGTCAAGCACTTTAAACTTTTCTGGATTAATGCCCCAAATTCCTCTAGTATGGGCGCTGGAGTCTCACTGGATTTATGTGAATCTGCATGTGTATTCACCTGAGAGACCTAGCTTCCTGAGATATCCCTTGAGTCTACAAAGAACGCAGTCTTGTTTTTGTCAAAGCTAATATACACAAGCTTCGAATATCTTTAAGTTATTATTACCCAGAAGATTCTTCGCTTTATTTGGACCCTGAGGTTTTGTCCAAGACTTAGTCCTGTGCTATGGGGTTATGTATTTACAATTTTTATTTTTATACGAAACTGATTAAAACTTATGTGTGGCCGTGTATTTTATATTCACTCTTATGGGAACTACATTTTTGGGTTCTTTTTTTTGTAAGTAGCAATCGGTAATCCTACTTTTTTTGTATTTCGGGTACTATCTAGTACGTCGGAGCACTCCGACTCAGTGCTTGAACAAAATTGGGACTCGTCATCTCCGTATTTTCAGCTGGTGTTGACAATTGATGATTATTGACGTGGATTAATTGGACACGATTTAATGACTCATAAATATTAAACTTTGTATTCGAATGCGTTTCCATCTAAACTGCAGGCCGGTTTCCCGAAATTATTAACATTTCAAAGCTATTCAAGTTCTCTTCGTCAAATACTCTCACGGTTATTAAGATTTCATTCAAAGGGAATTAAAAAACAAAAAGAGTCAAGCAAATAAAGCATTCTTTTAAATCTCATGACGTGATATGGGATTTGTCCAGTCTCCACGTGTCCTACGTGATACTGAGGATACGAACTGTTCACTTGATCTGGGTCAAAAATACAATTTTGTTGCTAAGTTGCTAAGTAAAAAGTATCTTCTTTGCGTTTAATATATTTTACTCAGTCGAACAAATTTACTCTTTTAAAGTTTAAAAATATTCAGTCCACACAGCTTAAGACTCAGAAGGTGTTTAATGGCATTTGTTTGATTATGACTTCTTGAGCGCAGTCCGCCATACTGCAACTCTATACACTAAGGTCTTAAAGAAGTAAAGGAATGGATTTGGTAAAGGACTTTTAGTGCTGGTCCTTATATTGCCCCAAATTTTGAGCTATTTTGACATTTATCTGCATTAAGTTATGTTTGGCATTTCGGCGCCCTAAAATTGGTTTGACGTAAACGCCACAATGCACTTTTTTAGCTGTGAATGCAGTCTTATGATTTAGCGTGTGCTCTTTTCGAATATTTCATCCATTTTGTCCTATCTGTAGCCAATCCTGAGATATCGAGTACCATTTTTGACGTATATCCACCAAAATTAGCAATTTGTAGTATTGGTTTGACGTAAACGCCATTTTTGTGGATATACGTCAAATTTCCCATACAATTCACATTATTTTTTTGTTGAATATTGTTTTGCCGTATACCCATGGGCTTCAGTCATACGTCATACAAATTAAAAATTGTATTCAGTATTATTTTAACGTGCGTGCATGTACATTATTAAGAAAATAAGTGTATTTAGTCGTATTAGGCAAAAAAAGAAAAGATAAATTAGTTTGGTTTGCTGTATGTGCATATTAGCTTTAACGGGCGAGAAATGAAAATATAATGAAAAAGTCGGTTCAGTCAGAGGAAAACTTTGAATTTTTATAAAAACTAAAAGAGACTGAGCTTTTCTTTAACTCTGGTTCTAAAGTAGATATTTTGAACAATAATTAGTAAAAAAAATAAAAAAAATGTATCGACTTGTTTTATTTTTATTGAACCGTGAACTTAAAATACGATTCGATCCAGATTTTCGCTTATTATTGGAATGACGAACGTGCATTTCTTTTTTTGACGTACGTGTATTAGAGCACAAAAAATAAGTGATTTTTGTGGCAAAGCCATTCTGAGGAAAACTTTGAATTTTTCAAAAACTAAGAGAGACTGAGCTTTTCTTTAACTCTGATTTGAAAGTTGATATTCTGAATAATATTTAGTAAAAAATTAAAAAAATCTTATCGACTAGTTTTGCTTTTATTGAACCGTGAACTTTAAAATGCGATTTCCCAAAAAAGTGCAAATGTCGTATACGGCAAACCAATTCTGGGGCGACGATTTGGGTCTTAACTGTAAGAAATCACCGACAGTTAATTTTTATATAATAACTTAATTTATTTTTAATTTTATATAATCATTTTATATTTTTATATATGGCGTCTCAGATTTTTTTTTATTTTTTTTGTTAAATCTTGTTTACCGAATTGATGGATCAGTTAAGAAAATTCACATCTAAACTTCGTACTCAGTAGCTGATTTTTGTATCACCATGTACCTACATATGTATGTACCTACTTTTATACGAATGTTTTCTTACTGTTTCTTTTTTTTCTATTTCATTATATTTTCAGAGAAAGCGAACAATGTGAATATAACGACAAGTTAAACTCTAAAAACTAAATATTTACTTAAAGTGCATAACAAAAAAATAAAACAGCGACGTAAACAAATAGTCGAATATAATAAAAAAAAAAAAAACACAGTGAATTTAGTTCTCCTTTGTCATATATGTACATATATATGTATGTGTACCTACCTTCATAAAAACATTGAACAAAAGCTATAAAAAAAGTGTCAAAACTAAAACGTTGATTTAAAGTGTCACAACATTTCCGCTTCGAAATCAATAAAAAATAATTTTTTTTAAATTTTTTACCAAACTAAACTGCAATAAAATTCAAGAGAAAAACTAAAGTGGCAATAATAGGTCAAATGCTAAAAATATTGTTATTCTTTTTTTAACAAACAACAGAAAAGTTTTTTTCACATAAAAAAAGTCGTGATTCATATGAAAATTCATAAAAATTATAAAACAAATCAGAAAAGTCCTTCAAAACTTACATACATGTGCCGAAAATAAAAAAAGCAATAAATCAAACCCTAAACAACAACGTCTTTCAAGTGATATTGATACGAGTATCTCCAAAGCAACGGTGAATCTCTTTTAAATATTCATCTCCATACACTTGAGATCCGGTAGGTACATCCTTTTTGTGTGGGAATAAAACTTGATTCAAATTGATGGCAATTTTTTCGTAGTGAATTTATGTGTGAAGTGATTTTATACGAATTGAAAATTTAAAAATAGGAAAAGTATTAACTCGAAAATTAAATCTGTGTAATTTATTTTAAATTTAAGACCAGTGGTTACTGCACACAACATCTGAAACGTTAATTTAATCGGATATCATCCAATTAAAAAAAAACATCCTACATAAAGGAGCTAGAAATGAAATAAACATGTTTAAAGTTCGATGAATTCCCAATTAAAATTTAAAATACTAGCTATATCACCTCCAATAAAGCAATTCTGAGTAAAAAATAAAATTGTGCGGCCATCGAAACTCTGATTTTAAAATTTAGTGTAAAATGGATGTTCTCCAATTTCGTTTAATTCATCATTTAATTAAATGAATGCGTTCGTCCTTTAAAAACAAAACAATCAAAAATATCAACACAAACGAAAATAAAAACATATACATAAATAAAATCAGTCAAATTCAATTGGCATTTGTGCAGATACACATATTTTTTGAACATCAAAACTCAGTGAAGTGTAGTTTTTCGCCCTTATTTGCGTTGTTCAGTTATTCTTGTGTATTGCAGTGTTAAAGCAAAAAAATAAAAGATAAATAAATAGCAAGTAGCTATAGATAAAAAAAAAAAAAAAAACAATATAAGCACATCCAGCAACCCACGGAAGTCTACTTAACATCCAAAAACTATAATATACACACTGGAACTGTTTGCAAGAAGTATCTAAAAAAAAATGTAAAAGAAAATAAACACACTAGTACGAGTACACACTCGTATGTATCTAAGTACCTAAAAGATGTAACAACAGCAAAAAAAATTCAGTTTATATACATACATACATATGTGTATGTATGTTGTGTATTCGTATCCCACTTACTGTGTGAATAAATAAAATTCAACTAAGCCGAGCGCCTTAAGTAAATTGAAAGGAGTGTCAAAAGTGGCAACGAGCAAAGAGCACACCAGCGCATTAGTACAAAACCGAACGTGAAAAATGTGTAAAAGAAATTATAATAGTGTAGTAGTAGCAACATTAAATCCAGCTAACACTACTCCTTTGGCTAACTCCTTCTATTAGTGTAATCTGTGAGATAATCTTTTCGGCTACCGCCTTACTCGTGCACATAAAAGGATTTTCTGCTTGATATGTATATTATATATACTTTTTTGTGCTAAGGCTACAACCAACTTATAATATTAACGAAACTCAGTGCGGCTATCCATTTATCAGGATCAGGACAGAAGGCATCCCACAATGGAAAGACACATTTTATTGCTGTTAGCTGGTGGCTTGATATTGGCCATATTACGCAACGTGGAATGCGGAGATAAATTGGGTAATTACATAAAAAAAATATCTATATCTGTATAGTATAAGTATTTTGTTAAATACAGAATTTTATTTTTGTAGATGTATTTCATAGATATCTCCTTTAGATGGGGATACAATATTTTTGTATCCTTTTACACCATAGATACATACATACATTTATTTTGTGAATCAATTAAAAGTTTACTAATGGAAGAAAGTTCCACCTAGCGAAATGTTCTCAAATTGATAACTTTGTTCGGCGGGTAATTATGGCAACATGAACTGGTATTGGTGCTCTGGGTACATTCGGTGGACAGTGAGCGGTTATTTTATAGGTTCATTCAGTGTGTGTTTCAAGTGAAACCTCTTATGGCTCGTTGTGCAGGATTTCCAAATTCCGACAGGTAAGTATAGAGAATTAATGGTTCTTGCCGTGGCTAATATTTGTGTAAATATCTCGGTGCAACCATTGCATACTTTTAGGAGTTAACACCATCATGCTTCATGCCAAAGATGTTCACACACCAGCTACAAGTTAAGGAGGTTGGCTCATCCATTTTTAGTGTTCTGTACCCAATTGGCGAAACGGAACGCTTATGGAATCACCTTGGTGACTGTCTGTCTGTCGTTGTGCCTTTCTGCCACAGGCATTTTTTTTCGTAGACAATTGAAATAAAGAACAGTTATATAATAATAGGTAAATAGTGGCCCCAATACAGAAGTGCACTTCAAATGTTGAATTTTTGACTTTGGGGGGTTAAATGGTCTGAATATCATCACGTGTATTCGATGCTTAATCCAGCTGCTGAATAAGCTATTTACCCCACACACCTACCAGCTTCGATGATGAAATAATACATGAGGCTCAGAATGGGACGCACCAACATAAGATCTGCTCCACTCTGCGAATTCTGTGATGCAAAACCAACACTCACTGTAACACACATGCTGCAATGCGAACAGATTGACCTTATCTCCAAAACCATTTCCGGAAATAGTCTTCAACAACTTCTTACCATTATCTCCGATAGTTACAGAAGATTTTTAGAAGAAATTATTCTTAAGTAAGAACTATTTATTTAATTTTTAATTCAAATAGCCGAAAGCCCTGGTAGCTAGCGCTCTACTTGTGTCATTATTGAAAATGTTGTTTTATTTATGTATCAATAAAGTTATAATAATAATAATAATAATAATTTTTTTTTTAAGTAAAATACTTGTGAACTAGGGTGGGCATTCTCATTTTAACAATTTATCGAGCTTCATGAAGTACTTGTGTATGTGTATATCGACCAGCTTTTTAGACCGACCTGTGTTTTTTTAATGATTCTATCTGAACACTCATTAACAACTCAAGCTTGTTCGTGAGCTAATATAACGAAAAGATGGACTTACGTAAATACCAGATGGTATCTTAGTACAACAAGCTAAATCTGCTCAAAAATATTAAACAGTGCATAATTTACAAAGTTAACATTTTGAATTATTCAGTTTTAATAATCGAGCGAATAAGAAATTCTCACAACAACCTGAATTGAAAATGACCTGATCTGCTAAAGTATCTAATCGATAAAAATTCAGCTGTTTTCAAGCATAACTGGAACATTGCAAAAAGACAACAAAGTTTTGTAATAGTCGGAATGGGATAGGAATAAGTGCTGCAACATTTTTTTTACCAAACAAAACTTTCGAAAAATCACCTATTTGTTGGGTAAAGTACTGTGCTGTGTCATAAATAATTTTCTTTAAATTCAAATTGTAACCACTAATCTAATCAGCCTTTTTTCCAGGTAAGCATTAAATTTAAGTTAAAAAGAATATTTGAATTTGCTGGTTCTTCTAATGAGTTCTTCTTCGGTTTTTCGTCTCCCAGATCCACAGTGTTCCACTTTACACCAATAAGTGGACAAAATTCAAAAAATTCATGACAAAATTGAGAGTACTTGCTAACGCAATTCTTATAACGGATAACTAAAAGATAAGATAGAACAACTCAAACTGGAGTGTGTTACATGACAGGTCAAGTGCACAATTAGTGATCAATTTGTATTTAATTAATTTTTAATGTTTTTGTGTGAAAAATCAAACCAAATTGGTATGGATACAAATAACCAGAATGAAAAGATAGTTCCAATAAATTTTGAAAGTCAATTTAACGGTTTTTTTAAAGATTTTTTTAATCATAAGATGTAAGGTTTTTTTGAAAGTTTTTTTTTTTACATTGACTTTTATATATGAGCCCCACCTTGCCCCGGGTCAATTTTTATTTCGATACAAAGCTCGACTTCTAAGTTATAAGCTGCAAAAAAATCAGGGTGCGCAAACGTGCGCAAAAAAAGTAATGCTTCTTTTTTGTAGGTCATCCAATAGCGCAAGTAATGGCTCTTTTCATCGGCCCTGCTGTGCCACCATTACCTCAGCAACGAAATATTGATTCAGATGAAAACTTCGAATCTGAAGACTCACTCAATAACAGCAGCAGTGATGATGAATATGATATACACAATATAAAAAAAATATATCGAAGAAATGTTAATTTTTTCATTTTTTTGTTTTTTGTTTACCCTATAAAGTAGTAAGTAACAAAACGTTAACAAAGCTTAAAGCACTTAACTAACTTAAAACATATTTTTTTTTTACAATATACTTAACTCATACGAATAACATGAAATAGTAAAAAAAAATAATTTTGTCCACTAAATATGTACTACGCGGAACACTGTGATATCGTAGGAAACGAACTCTTAGATAACTTTTTTTGAATATCTAGTCTAATTTTTACTTGGAAAGCTTTTTCGAAGTCTATATCGATTTGAAAAAAAAACACGCCTAATGATTTTATTTGAAAAGCTTTTTACAAACATTTCATAACAAGCTCACCGCCAGAGCGCAATGGACTATTAGATCTTCATACATCTTGTCCACTAGGATGACTCACTCACTGCTCAATAGTTTTTTTTATAATTCACACACGCTTAAGGAGTTTTGAATACCCATTTTAATGTTTACACACAGTGCCAGTACATGGGGAACGAGAATGAGACAGACAGATCGGCGTAGTTAAAGGAAGCTCATATTTAAGTTTCAACTAACTCTATGGGTGGTGTCCAGGAAAACTGGAGAGTTGTGTATTATCGAAAGTTTTTTGTCATTGCTTATGATTCACCGATTTTTTTTTTCCAGATGCTCTTTATTATTTGTTGTGCGATCAATTTCTTCAGCCACACGACTCCTACTGCCAGTGTTATGTCCTCGCAGTAGGCCTTTGACTTTAACTTCTGAAATTGATTTACTTGTTTTTATTTCGTCAGAAATATTTTTTTCTGAGACATCTGGATTTGAACCGAGAAACTTCAGTGTGACAAGCGACGACTTCTACCACTTCGCCAAAGTCACCCAGTGCTTGAATTAAATTAATTCAAATTTAAATAAATACCAATTATTTGGTCTCTTAGCCTACTCTGCAAACCATTTAACTTGCTGCAAGTGCACAATTCAAATAAACTGGCATAACACGAGAACTTCAATTGTTAGCAAAAGTGTTAAAGATGTCAATAATGCCAGGTAGTCCTGATGATGATCATTGTCATTTTGATATATAATCTGGATCATTTGCGGCGAGATGATATGTGGTTCTAACAAGATGAGACCAGTGGCCTATTTCACCAACTTACAAATTGTAATTTACAAGTGGTTTTTTAACAAATTTGTAGAAAATTCGATTAATTCGGTTTCACCAAATTTTGGTGTTACAAAATTGTAGTTGTAGTTTACAAAGGGAAATTTGTAGAAATATTTTTGTTTTCGTTTCACCAAGAGTCAATTTATTTTGTAGTTTACAAGTTACAAATTTGTGAAAATTGATATTTTTTGTAGTTTTCTGTTTCACCAAATGAAAGTACTTTACAAATTTGTTCAGTTATTGAAAACTTTCTACAAATGAAAGATCGTCTGTAATTTCATCTACAATTTGTGCTTTGTACATAGAAATCCCTCTTTGAAAGTAAAAATGTCTTTGCGGCGTAGGCATAGAAGCATCGATAGTGATACAAGTAAATATTTGATTTATTTTGGTGATGAAAAATTGATCGGTCGGGTATAAACTATAACATCGTTGATGTTTTTTTTATGAAAATAGTGTACGTTGGCCAGAGGAACACGAAAACATCTGTGAACGGTTCTATAATACTGCCGGTAAATATTATTTTTTGTAAATACATTCTGTCAAAAAAGTACCGGGAATTGATCATTTAAAAAGTCCGCTAAAAGGAATTGTGAAAATTCTTTTTGCCGCTAATTCGGCACAACTGACCTCTATCCGTTAAGTATGAGAGCCAGCCGTCCTTTAATTTGTTTAGAGTGCTCGATTTTCTAAAGTGGGGCTATCATTGTGATCGAATTTCTTGCCAGAAACTCTAAAAATATCATCTGATAACCTCCATATTCAGTTGATATGGCTCCAGCTTTCTGTTTCCAAAATTCATATTCCCACTTCGAGACTTCGATTTACACTTTTTCGGTCAATATGAGACATAAAGGAAAATTCGCGGCGAGAACTGAAGTCGGTTCCGGAAAATGCGTTTAAAAAACGTTTAGATGATTGGATTATTCGTTGGCATAAGTATTAGTATTAGGTATTTCTGAAGGGGACTACTTTGAAGACAATACCCGGTACTTTTTTGACAGAATGTGTATCCACGGAACACTAATTAATATTGTTTCCTCTAATGAGTTTTAATCAGCGTATATCGATAGATAGATCTCAATTAAAATACCATGAAACAGTTTCATAAACTTTTTGCCACTCAATTATTTTGGCATTATGTGTCACTATATTTGAAAATTTACCGATCAATATTTCTTTTTCATCGCGAATTAAACTAACAATGAATATTTTGCCTTGCTTATTCATAGCTATTAACTCGTCAGACTCTTACAAATCTGCGAGAAAAAATTGTAGCTTACAAGTCTGGCAAATAAGCGGTGGAACGTAATTGTTTTGTAGTTGTAAACCACAACTTTATTTTTTACAATTTTATTTCTTCTTTGTTACAAATTTATTGGAAATATGTTTGCAGTTTGTGAAACAGAAACTAGGTTTACAAATTTGTAATTGTAGTTTACTATTACAAATTTGTTATTGTAATTGTAGTTTGGTGAAATAGGCCACAGAGCGCGTGAAATATTCCTTTTTGTGATACTTTTGCAAGCAATATGACTGCTTGTTGATTTGAACCTTATTGAACGTTTACTTATATATTTTACACGAAATCGAAATTCTTCACAATTTTATGGAAAAAGCAATTAAAAGTTGCATCATTTCAAACAGCGGTCATACAATGCATGTTTTCTTTGTAACTTGGATGATGCATAACGATCATTGATCATAAAGGACTTTAGCGCCATCTTGTAGTAAAAACATTGAATACGAAATTAAAGTGACTTCAATTTCTCATCGCTAAGTGTTAGTTTAATATCTGATACATTTACAATAGATCTTAAGGTTGACCAAATACTGAGAAATCTAATTATTTTTTTTTATCATTTTTATTTTTTATTAAATTTTCTATTTCCACTTAATTAACTGTATTTACTTGAGCACAGAGGTGGGGATGGCGAAACGATGGGTTCTTCGAAATCTTAATTTCAATGCTTGAATTGTTAATTAAGGACAGTCTGATAGGCATCGTCAGGAAGGACACAAAACACACAGCAAATGGTACATGATTGATATCGGTGCTGAATGAAAATGCGGGTTAGGTGGCAGGGTGGGTTTTTTTTGAATCTTACGATTGAAGAACTACGATTTTGGTTATAATGATGATAATGATCTTAAATTGACAAAATCTCCTCTGCCAATTTAATTTCAAAATGTCTAGGATGATTTAACTTATTGATACACTTGTCACTGTTGTATAGTTGTTGTTGGTGATTTTAGTCTTTTTTTATTACGACTACGTTGAAGAAAGGTTAAGGTTCGAAATTGGAACTTATTATCTGCTTACAAATGCACGAACAAAATAAACAAGAAATTGCTAAAAAGGCACGATAAATATTAAAAGCATTTTCAGTCTGTCTCCTAACAAAGGAGCCATTATTGTAAGTGTACCTACCCAAAAGTACATTAAGGAAAGTTAAAAAAAATAGGAAGACGGTTTTTCGGGTTGTTCAAGGTTTTCCTAGAATTTCAGATAATAGGGCATTTTTTGTAAACTGATTATGTTTGTGTTTGGAAGCATTAAAATGAGCAATGGTGCGTTAGAACTCTGTGAAATATTACTTATTATAATTTAATAACTCACCAACGCGACGGTCGATGTAAAGGAATATTTGACCAACAATCGTTGGTTACTCGTAGCACCTATATATGCATATGTGTTGGGGCAGTGTGGGACGTCTTGCTGGATGACTGTTGGATTAAAAGTATTGAAATAAGTAAAATACTTCTATTTAGAATTTATTTCCACTGGTCGGCCTCAACAGTGACCAGCGACCACGATGACTTGATGAACAATTAAAGAACATCGAAGAAAATTGCGACGGCTTACAATTAATATGGCGGTATTTAGTGGGAGAAATAGGGCAGCCAACTTCGCCCAGTGTGATTGCCCTCTAGTGGCAATTTCCACCTTGATTGTGGGATCATACTGGACGAGTTAAGTTTTAACCCTTTATTGCATGGTATATCATATAATGATATGCTCAAGTAAATTAGCATTTTCCGTCCATTCAAAAAGAAAATTTCCAACTGTCGGAGCGTAATAACCTAAGTATGCTATTACACTTTGAATTTAACCGCCATCAGCAGATTTCTTTTCATTAAAAATACGTTTTTTTTTCAAAAATTGATTGCGGGGGCAACGTGTATGCATGTGTATGCATTTTTGCTATTTTAAGTATTTTATTTTGTGATTATTTTTAGTAAATTACAAAATGTTAGCACAAAACTTTTATTGCTATTCTATAAAAATATTGTTATATTTTCACTTTGTTTAAATTTTAAGTTCAAAAAAGAGACAATTGCAAAGATAATGGCCTTTTAAATTTTACGAAATCTATGGATATAGCTCAGTATCTCGAAAAGGCTTCAATATTTGGCCATTTTTGAAACCACGAAATACAACGAAATACATAAAAAAAATGCATTTCAAACAAAAATCATGCATTAAAGGGTTAGGTTTAAGTTTAAGTTTATTTTTTTAATGATCCCAAGATAATATTTAACATAAAATAGATTTATATAACAATATCGATGTACATTATGAAAATTTAAACATTTTGCTACATTAAATTCAAATGAGAAACATTAGAGACGTTATGTACCTCTTTAAAAAAAAAGTATTAAATGCCTTTTTCCAATATCGAACAAATACAACATGAATAATGTTATGGTTGGGGTGACCCTTGAAAACAATATTAATTAATTTATTTAAATTATTTTGACCCTTGAAAACAATAATAATCGACAAGAAGACACAATGCAAAAATGTCTAAAGGTTGTGGTGCGAAAAGTCGATACCGTAACTATTTACATTTGAAAAATTACCGCAAAGATTATGACTGTCATAGAATTTTTTTAATAATAGAATTTGACTTCATGGTCAGTAAGATGGAACTTGGCAAAGAAAAATTTTAACTGAGAACTGTCACTTTACGATCATCTTTTAAGACATTTTTATATTTCCGATATTGAAGAAAGGAGAGCCATATGAGTCAGGCAACTACAGAGGGATGTCTTTCCTAAATGGGACCACCGATATTTTTACGGGAATTATCTTGAAACGTCTAACAAATTGGATACGAAAAAATTGCCTACTTAGATATAGCGAGCTTCAAGCTGGTTTGCGCAAAGATTATTCTACAGTCGATCAAATCTTCTCTTTAATAAGCATCGTCCGGACATTCTAAGATAAGGGTAAGGCACCTTCTCTTCTCTTCTCGGATGTATGACAGAAGAGCTTTTTTAAACTGAGCAACGGAGTTTCGACCAAAGTGCTACAAAAACTATACGAAAATAACACATCGGTCTGTGATGGAAACATTTTGTAAACTGGTTTCAGTGGAAATCTGGAGTGAAGCAAGGGTGTGTGCTAGACCCTCTACTGTTTTCAATTTTTGATCTCGTTGCATATCTCCCAGCGGGAATATTTCTTAATAGATAACGTATTATTGCTCTACGCTGACAATATCGTAGTTCTCTCGGAAACACTAAACATGCTACAAATTATAAAAAATAAGCTATAACAATTATACTAAACCGCTAAACAGCAGTAAATCAAAACTTATGATTTTTAGGACCGAATAGGGGCGATACGCAGTTGATGAAAAATATGGAACTGGAGAAAGCCAAAGAATACAGAAGTTAAGAGAATAAAAAAGGACACTTACTTGTAATTGGAAAGGGATCTTGGGAAAAGTAAAGTATAAGGACTTTGAAGTAGTCATAAAGTCAAGTGACCGTTTGAGGAGGTTGAAAAACTCTTGAGATACTTCTTAAAGGTAATGTTCAGACTGCCAGAAAATACGCCAAACTACATGATGTACTTATCTGGAAACTAGGCTACTGCCGCTGTATGTATTTGAAATATCTATCACAACGATATCGTCTTCGCCATAAAATTGCTTTTATCCCAAAGAATAGGAACATCCATTTCTTTGCCGAATGGACTAGGTTGGGGGGTGACCATAATGCACTTAGGAAATTAACTTTTAGTTAACATCGAAAGATCCCCGAGGAAGCTATTTCAAAGTTAAGGCGAAACATTTATAAAATTCGAAAATTCATGACGGAACACCAGAACTATTTTCACGACCGGAACAGTTTAGAGGTGATTTCAAGTATATGCAAAGCTAGGAGCGAACTATTGCAATTAAAAAACATCCAACATAGAACAGTTGGAAATTATGAATGTACACTGCAGCCATAGGACAAGTGAAGGGGTTGGGTACGATTGACCGCATTTTAAAATCTCGTTTTCAAAATCTCGCATAACAAAATCTTGCATTATCATAATCTCGCATTATCGGAATCTCGCAATTACAAAATCTCGTATATCGAAAACTCGCAATATCAAAATCGCGAAAGCTAGAATCTCGCGAAATAAAATATTTATTAATTCGCGCGAATACTCCAAAACATACTCCAAACTCAAAAATTGTATTATATTAAACACTATGTGTATGTACATTAATCAAAGACTACTCTCAATAAGCGGGATTTTCAGAATAAACGAGATTTTGAAAATAAGCGAGATTTTGATAATGCGAGAATTTCAAATGCGAGATTTTGAAAATGCTAGATTTTGTTGTTCGGGATTTATTTAAAAAATGCGAAATTTTGTTATTAGAGATTTTGGTTTGCGGTCATTCGTGGCGCTCCCCAAGAGAAGACCTTCATTTCATTTTTCATTGGAACTTGTCGTACACTGAGCTCAATCAAAAGATCCTTTTATGAAAAAAATACTCTCTATTCGGATGAAATCTTTAACTACTACTAAAGATATCACTTGCATTCCAATGAATTTGAGAGACGGTTCTTATAAGTCAATAGTTGTGGTAATGTCAAATGTTAAAAAATGGTTTCAGAGCGTTGAACTTTTACTCTAATTTCACACTTATACACACTTTTACACCATCATCGTAGAACACCATACAACATCAACTGAAAGGTGTCGCAAATTTCGTTTGGCCAGACGTGAGTCAGTCATTATTGTTCCTTTCCCAATCGCATGAATCTTAATTGATACGTTTCCAATCAATCCCCATCATCTGAACACTGACATATCGCATTTGACGTTGAAGAATTGCCATGTAAACTAACAAAAGCAGGAAATATCAATTCTGATTTGCAGTCTCCAGTGTCCAGTGTCCAGTGTTTGATATATTGTAACCACCCCAGTACGAATGCTACTTCAAGGCAAAATAGGCGATGACATTTGTTCTGTAAACGTAATGTAAAAAAAATTGGTTATGATTTTTGTGCAGAGATACAGAGATATTTGAATCAAAATCAGCTATACAATAGAGGGATTGATATTTCAGTACACATGTATGCGCTCTTACCTCATGAGTTTTGAGATACAACTGGACAGGGATGCAAAAATTAAACGATGTGTTTTGACTGCCATTTTGTGTTGTGGTGTTTCAGCTTTCAGCAGAATTTGACAGTTGTGTTATAGACATGTTTCGATATTGTTGACAAAATATTGTATTAAAAATGAATCTTCTGTTATTGTAAACATAAAAAAATTACATGAAATATATGGCTGGATAAAACCATGTTACTCCATCTGAAATCAACTAAGAGTAGAAATAAACAGGGTCCTACGTGACTCCCTTAAGGTATTTCGGATGCTACAACAATTTTCTTTGACAAGAAGTTCCTATATTGTATTAACACTTTCATTGTGTTGACGTTTATTTTACTGAAAAAATTGACTAAATCGATAACTTCTAATTTGTTATTTTTCCCGCTTATTGCAGAAACGTGTTTTTTTTACACTAAATATAAAGCAACTAGCTTACAAAATTGAATTTTTTTTTGCAACAAGAATAAGACACATAATTTCTTGTAGATTAGTTGACGCTGAATCTAAATCTTGAGAAAAAAACCTCGTAGCGTGATAAACTAAAATGGGATTGCAAGGGAAGGACTGGTACTAAAAGATGCTTAAGTAAAAAATGACTATAGAAATTTGCTGTTCTCAAAAAATTACTTCAAATATCGCCAAAAAACGTGTTTTTAGCACTTTGAGATTGGTAGATCTCAAAATTCTGACCACCTAGAGCAATTTTGTGATGTGTCCCATTCTTGTTGCAAAAATGTTGAAGACTAGTGAATCAATGATCAAAAAAATAATATATTTTTTAAGGAGAAATAAATTAGTTTTTTGAAAACTAAAAACTTCGAAGCTGTTTTCAGAAATACTTACATACGTACATACATATGTATACGGCATAGATACGTATCGCATACCCCCTCATGTAACGTGATGATTTTATTTCGTTTTGTCTGGGTTTGCTTTGAATATCAATGATACAGAAATTGGAGATTTTGGAATAACGGAATCCAATAGTGACAGAGTAAAGCCCCTTATTCCTAGAACAAAAATCGTTGCGAGAAAAAAAATCGTTGCGAAACAAAAATCGTAGCTTGTGGTGCGAGATTTTGAGGGTAAATTCCTAGAATTTCAAATTTCGCAACGAGATTTTTGACGTACGAGTTTTGATATTTTTCTTGGTCATTTGAGAACTTTTTTTTGTGTGTTATTTTCCTCCTCTTATCACTCATATTGAATTAAGAGTATTTTGAGCAACAAATTTAATTTTTTTAAGAGAGGAAATGACGATTGAAGGTGCGAAAATGTGTAGTTTCCCTTTATGCTACTCAAAATTAATACAATTGTTTCCTCTTTCATTGAAAACAATGTCAAAAAATCGTTGCGAGAAATAAATCGTTGCGAGAAAGAATGGTCCGGACCATTCATTTTCTCGTTGCGAGAAAGAATGGTTTCTCGCAGTGAAGGTGCGAGAATTTTGACGTTTTACGCTACGATTATTTTTCTCGCAACGATTTTTGTTCTAGGAATAAGTGGCTTAAATAAATGAAATAGGCGTCTCTAGGCTACTGGCAGCCTTGTTGTTATACGATTGACTTTATTACAGGTTTATACGCATAGTGACAGTTGGATGCGGGATGAGTGATAAATTTGAGTCGCGAGTATCAATAGGTTTGTTCGATGGTCCCAGCCTTAGTGCCAGTGTATTTTCGTGGTTGTCAAAAAAATCCCCGATGAGCAAAACAAACACGCGAAAAAATCAACTGATTTAATGTTTTGACAGCATTTTTAAATGATATATCACTTTTTACAAACAACGTACATTTGCTTAAATTTTTGCGAGGAATCGTATTTTGAGGATTAATAGTTTTGAGAAAAAAAAGTTTTTTGGGGGAAACGTTTCACGGAGCAAGAATAAGCAATGCTGACCGTTGCCGGACCGAGTATAAATACGTGCGAATAAGTATTGAGGTATTTTCTTGCTAAAATTGCGACAATGACAGCCATTTTATCGACTTATAAAATGACAGATGACAGGTACCATTGACAAATACTCTGTATTTTATTGTACCAGGTTGTGGCCTATTACGTAGTAAGCATTGTGCGTTTATTTCGGGGGCTATTTTCCAATTGCCATAACATTAACATTATTCTGAGCATTGTCAACTGCATTTTGAATTGGAAGTTTCGGAAGAGCATATTCGGCATATTTTAATGTTTTTTTATTCCGAAAAAACCAGAATGCAAGTGAAGCCACTGGAGAAATCCAGCATGTGTATGGAGAGGGTGTTCTCAGCGAGTTCAAGTGTCGGCATTAGTTTGCAAACTTTAGAAATGGCAATTTTGACCCAAAGTATGAAACCCGTTCGGGTATGCCAGAAGAGCTAGACGGAGAGCTTCTGAAGTCCACTGTCGAAAGGAATCCCACGGTTACGGTCAGCGAACGCGCAAGGGAACTCAACGTGACCCATATGACCATTAATCGACCACCGGAGATTAAAAATGGGTTCTTAACAATAATATTAAACGTTGCCACCAATGGCTCCAGTCTAGAAGTCAGACCAGCACAACACTCCATAGATGGGCGTCACCGGCTCAAGATGTTACCGTCTGTACGGTGAAATGCTGAGGGCATTTTGAGCTGTCATAACCAGACCATCACCGCAGAAGTCTACTGTCAGCAGGGGTGCAGATTCAAGTCCGCACTAGAGCACAAACGACCAGTTCTGGTTGATCGAAGGGGTTCTATTCATACAGCTAGGACCAACTGCAGAGAGTTACAGGAGTTCGGTTGGACAAACAATTTTACATCTGCATTATTCTCCAGATTTAGCAACTTGTTCCGAAATCTCTCAAACTTCCTTCAGGGATGCTGTCCAAGCGGCTCTTGGGGTATTTTTTCGTCAAAGACAACAATTTGCTTTATTTAAATGCATTAAGAAGTTGTCTGAGAGTGAGAGGTGAGCAGAAGTGGTGTCTTATGAAGAAAATTACATTGACGACTAATTTTTTGCATTTGGTGCAAAATTTTAAACATTAAGACATTCAAAAATCACGCAATACTTATATTACAACCTGATACTTAGATTTAAATAACTAACATATCGTTCACTTTTATTTCACCCACACTGTATCTATAGTGACTAACAGATAGACAAATAGATAACAAAAGATCAACTTAAGTAATATAAATCTAATATCATTAGGAACAAAAAGAAAAACACACTAATATCGGCCTGAAGCACTCATACATAAATATCAAAATATTGCTGCGAAATAGGATAAACCTAAGGAAGTGAAGTAAACAAAATGTCAACACACAAAAAGGACAAACACAAGTACAACAAAACAACAATCAGCAGTAGTTACTTATTAAAAAAAAAAACAAAAATAAAAAAAAATACAAAATCAATAACGAAGACTGTTGTAATCCAGTCCTAGAAAAAGGAACAGAAATGAAACAACCGCAAAAAAAACTGAAAAGACATCTAAAGAAATTATTTTAACATTGTTTTTTTTTTTTCAACGATATTTAAATCGACAAATAACGATTATCGAATTCGAGTGTCGTTTTGCTTTTTGAAATAAACGACATTACAATAAATGTTTATCTAGTTTTGACAACTTGAAAAGAGAAAAACGTGCAGGAAATGAAGACCATTGTGCTCATAATACGGGTATCAAAAAGGCTTGACAGAGAAGCACTCTTTTAAGGATGCTGATTTGTTTTTAATGGTCGAAAAATTCCCAAGAATTGGAAACAAAGCTTCATAAAAAAAGGAAACCATTCAAATAATTAACCTTATTTTCAATCCCATTATGTATAACTTGGTTTATACATTGAATGCCACATAAATACATAAGTATGAGTATATTCAAGGTTGTAATTCATTTTAAGAGGCCAATCCAACAGGAGATGATTCCTATGAACAAAAAAGTTTTTTTAATTTTGTTTTAACTTTAAAGATACTACAACATTTCAACTTGTCGTTCAGAGAAATGTATCACATATGCACTAATGATTTCCAGAAGCTCGAGTTGGGGATAACCTCATCTAGAAGAGAATCGACGTATTGGTATCCACAAAGGTTTGTGTATCTGCTGTAGTTAAGCAAGCTCCAGTATGGGACTCATTCTAAGATTCCAGCATTCCAGGATGAAGAATGCTGCACAGTGGAGAGTTCCAAATCTTGAAGGTTCTCGCCTAGAATATTCGGCAGCAATTGGTTTGGGTATAAATAGAGCACCTCCAATAGGAAGCGCAGTCAAACACGAGATGGATTTTGAAGTGATACGTGCGAATAGTGATTGAAAAGAGAATAATGTGATTGGAATTTAATAGAAAAGCGATTGTAAAGGAGATGATAGAGATTGTAAAGTGAAAGAAAAGTGTTAAAGTGAATTGTAATGTGATTATCGAAGAAAGAAGCGATAAGTGATAAATAAAGGGTGATGTTCTTAGTATTTTATTATTCCGATACAAAATAAGGTTCTATCCAAACGAATCCTATATTTTTATCCACAGGGCGTAAAAATCGCAAAATTGTGTTGTTTTCAGTCGAAAACATCTCCAAAAATCTTCTCAAATCTCTATAAACATTCTTTGACAGCTGTCAAAAAACACTCCTTGATCTATACCTTAAATAGCTGTGCTTTGTGCATAGTTGGCTGAAGTGTAAGACCTAGGATTAATCTACTAAGTGAATCAAATTAAACGGTACGTTAATTTAGCTGTAATTTAAGTGGCATGTTTTCACCGTTTTCTACTTCAAAGTAGATACAGCATGGACATGATTGGAATAAACCACTAGTCTATATGTATAGGATCACACAACAAGAGGTGCCATTGTTCAACTGTCAACATTCAACTATCATAACTTTTGATAGCTCGAAACTTGGATATTTTTAAATATGGATCCATATACACTCGCACGGCGCGCGTCGCGACGTGTTAAAATAGTGAAAATTCGAACCGTGAAAATATGCCAAAAACGAGTATGCAACGGGGTGCTTGGGTGCTTTGCATCAACATTTTCGAGGACACATTATTGCACGTTCTGACGACGTAAAATGGCCACCAAGATCATGCAATTTAACGCCATTGGATTTCTTTTTTTAGGGTTACGCCTAAAATCATGTCTACGCCAACAAACCTGAAACACTGAAGAAACTAAAAACTTGCATATCTGCCCGAAACTTCACTTTTACCTACCTTAAAATGATCGATAGAAGCAGAAGGTTCAGAGGCGGCCATTTTTCATAAATAATGAAATACATACCATTTTTGATTTATAAAAAAAAAATCGATGATTTTCTGATACAGTCAAACTTCCCTATAGCGAATCCGCACGGGACCAGAAAATCACTTCGTTATAGTATATAAAATTCGTTATACAGAAATAAGGCATTTTTTTTATCAACTTTAAATAATAGTAATCAGTGACGCAAATTCATAGTCAGCCCCTGAATAGTGCCTATAGCCAACTGTAGTTATAGCCGGCACTAAATAAAAAAGCCGGCTATAACTTTCCGTTATTCATAATCACACTTTTTTGGCTGTGTATTAGTTAGTATCGACTTTGGTATGTTTTTGTAAAGTGATTTGAACGAACAAACCCAAACGTCAAAATATTATATGAGAAATTTATAGCCGACTCTAATTATTTAAAATGACGTTCATCTTGCTCATCTTTTTTATCGTCGGCTCTATCTGACTATGAATTTGCGCCAGTAAATTTAGTTTGGATTCCCCTCTTCCATTTTTCTTCCTCAACAAAATCTTCTAGTACATTTAGAGATTCAAACACATTAGTCGGTACGTTACTCCTCAGAAATTCGTCCAAATGTAGGTAACACTTTATCAGAATCCGCCAATTCTTCTTCACCGGCCAACTTTTGGGTAATCCCTAATTATGTCTTACTTTTTTCTCAGTACAAAGTTTTAAATGCGCGAAACAGAAAATTATTATATGGAGACAAAAACGCATGAGAGTTCGATTTCCAGCTACAAAATTTGTTCGTTGTAGAGAAAAATTCGCTGTATGGAAATTCGTTATAAGGAGATCAAAACACATTAAAAGTAGAACGAAAGATGCATACTTAAAAAAAAAATCGTAACAGGGAGAGTTTCGTTGTATAGAAGTTCGTTGTTGGGAAGTTCGACTGTATTTGTGTGTGTTTTTTAAAAGCAAAAAAAGTTCGAAAGTTCGGATTGGATCACCCTTTATACAGTTCGGAGTAAATATTTAACTTTTTATTAAGTTTTGGATATGGAAAAGAAAGGAGTTAAATTTTATTGTTGCATATTTTTGACAGATTTTGTCATTTTTGACAGACACAAATTTTTCCAAATTTATTTCACGCTTATGAGGGTCCCGCGAGATGACGCCCAGTGAAATTATTTCACTTTCCCACGGTGAAATAAGGCTTGCTTTTATTTCACATTCACTAAGCGAAATAAGGCCATCTTTTTGCAATTGGTGGTTTTATTTCACTCGGCGTTACTTCACGGCATCCTTATTAGCATGAATGCAATTTGTATCTCTTAAATTGCCTGTGAAAATGCAGTTTTAAAGAAAACCTTTGATTTTCGAGCTGGTTTTTATAATTTAATATGTTGTTTTTTTTTTTACAGTGGATATAGAGATTTTAACGCAAAGAAAACCTCCTGTTATGTCCTTTGAAAATGAAACACAATATTTTTACAGGTGACACCACCAACCCACACCCTTTTTCCATTGCAACCAACCATGCATGCATGTTTGCTTATGCTTATTGCTTTGTGTAACAATACAAAGGAAAATGTTTCACCAAGTATACACAAACGACTTCAAAGGGATAATAAACTTTAGTAGTGGACCGAAAATATTTCATAATCCTTTACTAGCTTTTGCCCCACCATAACCCTCATCATAGACCCGTGGGCGCTAATATACCAAAAATTGTCGCTCATATTTCCAACAGTCACCTGTTGGTTATGTGCTCCAATAAACAATTAATTAACAGATTTTTTCTAAACTCATAAGCTCTAAGTTCATGTTGCTATTTTTATATAAATACTTACACATAGAGCAATATTAGTTTCGCCGGAGAGAGTGTGTAACGATTAACACAGAGATGTATTAAAAGTGGATCTATGTAAGTAAATGGTCACGATTTTGAGGATGGTAACATCACTTTTTTGTATACTGATTACTTTCTATCCGACTAGGCAAAAGGAAGGGAAATGATTTTAACAGGCTGGGTTTGTTTGTATGTAAGGATGTTACCTCGTACAGCCTAAACTATGGAAATCATTTCAACAAATGATGTGTTGTTGGATTTGTCTTGATTCGGAGAGTGTCCTAGGCTATGTGATATCACAGAAAAATTCAATATGGCGGGCGCACCAAGCAAAATGGCGGATTACCTCTTTTTTCTTTTTTTCTTTTTCTATACAACCGCCTTGATAGTGGTATCAAATGAATAGGTTTGGCAAGTAGAATATGATAAGCTAAGTGACATAATTTAAAATCCAATATAGCGGACGCACCAAGATAGTGGATTAGTGTTATCTTTACGACCTCCTTAATATGGATATCAAATGAAAGGGTTTGATAAGTAAAACACCACATTGCTTACATACATACACTCAACATATTTTCTGAAACAGCTACAGCTAAAAAGTTGTAAATAAAAAATTAAGTTTTAAAAACTAAAGCTCGACATCGGGAAAAACTAACTAAAAGTACGAAACAAGATGAAACGAAACGATGATTTTCAGGGTATAGCCGCTCTGGGCTTTCTACGACATTTTTAGTCAGAGGAGATAGTTTTCTTCAGTTTCGAATCCAAATTTAAGGATTTTTCATAGCGGCCACAGATCGATCAGCCCAAAATGTTCACCTTTTTTGTAGATTTTAAATTCCAATTTTTATTACTTTTGAATGAACGCTTGCATTGTGCCATGTTTTTAACTCGAAATGCTTTTATTTCTGATAGCTGTCAACGTCGTTGGTCTTTGTTGTTTGTTGTCATTTTCTCTTTAAAAAAAAGTCCCTTTATAGTTCAATCCTATTTATACGCCTACTTGATTGAAACTTCCATTAAAAACAGAGAGCTAGTGAAAGTGATAGAATACAATCCATTGCAGATGGATTGTAATTTTTCTCTTTTGTTTTAAGTGTCACCAGGGCGATGACATGACAATGAACCCGCAGCTGCACGAAAGTTGATCGGAAAACAAACTTATTTTAACGCAACGAACAGTAGCATAGAATAAACAACAAAACTCTTTGCCGCTCACAAGTTTTCCAATGGCCCGTGGAAAAATTGTGAAAAACTACCAACTCCTTTATTGTATTTTTTTTTTTTATATAGAAAATCACATCTGTTGCAAACTTTGGAAAAAAAAAGAAGCCACCCGCCTCTTCCAGCTTCGGGTGTTCACCATTCTCTGTCCATGGAACCATTTAAGTGGAAACATTTATCGCCCGCTCAGGTGTGCTCAGCGGAGCAACAGCTCCTTTTTTTCTTTCATTCGTTTCTCCTTATCAAAACAAAAAAGGACTTCGCACGACTTTTCAATAGTTGGCAGGTCGAACGCTACGAAAAACTGAAGGAGGAACTTTTCAATTGAATGACCAAGATAATGCCGGTAGGAAGGTATTTTAATTAAATTTAAGCCCCATCCACTTTTTTGCCGGCTTTCTTATATCAGAACCTTGATATCGGCCTCGCATCTCCTTTTCAAGCACGCATTGTTCAAAGGCTCACATATTGTTGTGAATGAGTGCACATGCCTAATTGCAAAGGACAAAAAGGAGTTGAGAAAAAGTGCGACTGGGCACAGGATCAGAAAAGAAGAGTGGATGAGAAATTCCTGGCAAGTTCGAAGGATTGTTGGTTTTTTTTTTTTTTTTTTTGTAAAGAATTTTCCTTTTGGGAATTCCAACTCCAACTGTATGGTTTATGTTAAGAGTTGAGGGAACTCCGCCATCGCCCTGTAAGGCTCTGAAGCGTTGCTCCAGTTTTTGGTTTTTATTTTGGCCTCACAATGCATCTGCTTTGGGTCCTTTGTGATTTCCACACTTGGCTCTGAAGCTAGCTGAAAATTTTGTGGGCCAAACAATAATACTCTTTAGTACCGTAGGGCAAGGCAGCGGAAAACATGTTGGTGGTTGGCCACAACCTACAGATCCCAGCTAGTGAAGAAAGGAATCCAAGCCGTAGCGAATGAATATGTATGTACGAGTAGGTACATGTTTTAAGGGTGCGAATACAAGGGTTGGCTGGGAATACTTGGGAAAATATTTTTCTTGTCGTTTTATTTCCGACGGCCAAGCCCAGCAAATAGGCCACCTACTGTGAGTGCCAAGTACATGACGAGGTCGGGTAGTACACAGCCGCACATTTAGTCAGGCACAGTGGGAGGGATGCATGATGGATTTAAAATAATTAAATTAATATTACCCTTGTTTCCCTGTGCGGAAGGGGAATACATTTGGGCTTGGCCAACGGTTGGCGTGTTAACGAACGGCGAAAACAATTAAATGGGAGCTAAAGTGTGAAGCTTACGTGCTCAGTGTGTTATGATTTCACGGATACAGAGCGGGGTTTTTTTTTTTTTTGACATTTTCTTTGCGGGTTGATGATAAACAACTTAATGCCGGGGCCATTAAGCTGGCAGCTGTTTGCTTAGTCGTGTGGGTATCATCACGAATAAATACATACGTGTCGCACGAGTGGTTAAGAAGTTACTTCTGATGGTGTCCAGAAGAGCAGTTAGACGAGTTGAATCAGAATAACTTGTTGGGAGTCCTTGGAGGACGTGAAAGGATTTTTTTAGGACGAATTTTCTGATAACTTGTTAGTTTATATATCTTTGATGTACTATCAGCTGCTAGAACTGACGACGTTTGGCGTGTTTAAGTTCTTGATTTATATACGCATCTGCTTGTGGTGAATGGGTTTTGTAGGGCTTTGGTTTTACCCATCGTGTATGTTTGTTTATTTTTTATAAAAAAAAAATTTACAAAACAAAAACTTGAAAAATATCGTCTGTTGGTGAGGTTCAGATAAAACAGCTAGTATCGAGCTAATGTGCATTTTATGAGTTGTACTCAGGCTATTAGGCTTTTTCGGTAGTAAAAAGCTTCTTTTATGTATGTCTTTGTGTAGTGTTCCCTAGCAGCTTTCCATTTCTCCAGTAGGAATGCTAATAGTTTCATCCTCTTGCAGTACCTGCTTTCCGAAGAACTTTCGTCGAATTTCTTTAAGGATCGGGCATCTTTCTATGAAATGGAGAACATCTTCTTCCTCTCGCAGATTGCATAGGGTGCATCTCCCGATGACTATTGGCATTTAGTCTTACTAATCCAGCTCGAGCCCTAAAGGCCCATATTATTAGTTGTCTATCATTTGCTTAAATAAAATGTGAGTGGCCTATTAGAAATTTAAGCTTTCTGTTTACGTATAAGATAATAGATTGAAAGACTCGAAATAACTTTATTTTACTTTCTTCAAATTGAGAAATGTGAAAGCTTTAGATTTCTCTGTTACAACCGTTCTCTAACTCACTATCTTAGTAACTAACTTAATGACACGTAAATGATAGCTAACGTAGCATATAAAATATGAGTGAGAGATATTGGTGATGCCGGTGTTGTTGTTTTCGTTTGTTTAAAGGAGCAAATTATTTTTTGGGATTGTAGCCCCATATCTTATACTCCACACTGAACCAAAAAGGTACATGATATAAATGAAAAATTTCATATTCTAAATGAAAAAGTTCATTAAAATTGAGCTAAACATCAAATTCTTACAGAACATGTATCCCCGTTCATACGTTTATGAATATATTCATACAACTATGAATCGTTCATAAAAAGTAAGAATCTATGCATAAAACTAATGAATGACATTCATAAATTAGCACGAGCACATGAAGGAGAAGAGAGACAGACAGATGAAAAAAAGCAGATCGGCGTAGTGGTAGGAAACTCATTTGTAAGGTTTCAACTAACTCTATGGGTTGGTGTCTAGGATAACTGGAGAGTTTTTTTTTTGTACTTGCATATGTTTCACAGAAGTTTTTACAGATGTTTCTTCTTATTATAGTTTTTGTGTGGTGAATTCTTTCAGCCATGCCATACTATCTCCTCCTACTGCCAGTTTTATGCCTTCTCGTAGTAGTAGGTTCTGTTATTAACTTCTGAAACTGTTCAAATTATTTTATTTTTTTTTTTATAGAAATAAATACTTACATAAATCTGGATTTGAACCGCGGACCTTCTGCGTGACAAGCGACGACGCTACCACTACGCCAAAGCCATAAAGTAAATACGAATGCATTGTGTGTATAACTATTTACACTTTCGAAACCTTTGAGTATGTATCTATAATTACAGTTTATGGACAAAATACGTACCCCTTATGAATCGGTATACTGCTTATGACTTGATACATACTTTTTGAGAATAAATACATAATGCATATGAATCTATACATTAATTTTCTTTTTTTCTTTAATTCAAAGATTATTTTCATTAATTCAATGTATTTTTTCTTAAAACTCGTGATGGACAGACAGTTGTATGAATAGTTCATACGCTTATGAAAAAACTCATTAAAAATAAGAATCAGCGCTCATACCCCAAATTTCTCATACAAATATTTTTATGAACGCGATTTCATACAAACAATGAATCGTTCATAAAAACAATTTATTTTTTTATGATTTTGTACATAAAATCAATGAATTTTTCTTAAAAATGAATGAATTTTGCTATATGAATGCCGTTAATTGATATTATGTACGATAATTTTTTCAGTGCATGTGAACTTGCTAATGAATCTTACAAATTGGCTTCGATGTGCCTGTTTCTTAGACTCTCGATCGTTTTTTTTTTTTTTATATTTCTACTTCAAGCTTCTTACTTTGGTTGTAGGTCCATCCATCTGCTTCCTGTTCCCTCTCCCATGCTTCGCCAGTCGTCCATCCAGTATATTTGTTTCTGCATAATTTGTTTGGAGAGTATGTGTATGACTTTATTCTTTATATTTAACTAGTGTTTAGTGTGTAATTGTGTATAGTATGTATAGATGCATGTCTGGGATTCCTGTTTTGAGGCTTAGAATGTTATTCGGAGTGAAATCTGGCAGGCCGAATATCTTTTTTAAGAAGAATCGCTGTAGGGCTATACTGCGCTAAAATTTGACGAAACCCCAAACTTAAGCAGCATAACTGAAGATCGCCCTTATTGCAACATTAAATAGTTTTAATTAAGCTGAGAGCTGTACCTCCTTCCTCCCAATGAAAATTCTCCAAGTGCTATTCAAACTATACTTAGCTTTTGCTTCTCTTTCTTTGAGCTGTTCCATTATCGAAAGTCCCGGTGTCATTATTAGGCCTGGATATTAGGGTGGACTTCGGCCATTGCAAGAAAGTTGTCACTATTAAAAACATTCAAAATGGTATATTTAAAGTGTTCGATGTATTCTATTTTATACTGCGCCAAGAGCACTAAATATTTGGATGAAGGCCATTTTATAATATCAATTTACATAGGGAAAAAATTAAATAAAACATAAATTTCTGTTCATATTTATATTTATTTACTCACAGAAGATCAGAAAAAATCAAATTCGATAAAATGTATAAATTTTTAAACAAAAACTAAACACTAATTTTTATCAAGAACAAAGACTCAAGAATGGAAAGTAAGCAATTTAATAATTTTTTTTTTGAAGTAAAAACAGGCATTATTTTGCGAGATTGCGGTCGTGTTCTGACAAATCCAGCTCTTCTAGTAGGACCGCAAACAGCAGCAGATGCCTCCGTAACAATTTTTTTTTAACACACCTTTCAGTAGCTTGAATTTACAAGGGGCAAAATCCGTGAATCAACTTTTTCCGGCGGTTGTATACATTCTTTAATGGCATCAGTGTTCACATTTTTCAACAGTGGTGGCTCGGTAACTATTAAATCCTTCTAAACAATGATGTCAATATAGTCTTTAGCATTGAAGTTAAATTTCGGTAATTTGAAAACTCCTTCGCAAAGCTAATACTTGAATTGCTTTTCGTTCGTCTACCAACATCGCCAGTAAAATGTTTTCTGCATGCCCAAAAAATCTATTCCTTTGAATTACAGGATCTACAACAACGTTTAAGTGATCTGGCAGATATCGTGAAAGGACAACCGTTTTATGCAAATGTTGTGAGCGCAATATGAGGGAAATCGCAGCTAGAAATAGTGATGACAACACGCGTGTTATGATACAAATTTTGTGCGGTCAGCGTTCTGGATTACAGGTGTGTCACATTAATGCTCAAAGTTTGCGTCCTAAATTGGATGAATTTAAATACTTATTTGAAGATTCAAAGGTTGATGTTGTTTGCGTCTCGGAAACTTGGTTTTCATCAGATGTAAGTAATTCCATGTGTTGTTTGGAGGGTTTTATGTGTTTTAGGGCTGATCGAAGTAGGCGTGTTGGGGGTGGTGTCGCAATCTATGTTCGTAAGGAGCTTAATTGTAGATTTATACGAGAATCACCGACTAATAGTGAGATTGAGTACCTTTTTGTGGAAATCACATGCAAGGAGAATAAAATTCTGTTGGGCTCTGTATATAGACCTAACCGGAATATTAACCCTTCATCGCTGTTTGCTGTGATTTACGAATTGTCCTTTATTTCGCCTTTTGTTATTGTTGTTGGGGACTTCAACAGCAATGTACTTGAAGATTCTTCTCTTGTCGATAATATGAGAATGCTTAACTTGGTGCCAGTAAACACTTCAACACCTACTCATTATACAAAGAACAATAGTACACTTCTTGATTTAATCTTTGTGAGTCATCTGTACAAAGTTCTTCATTATAACCAACTCTCCGTTTCCGGCTTTTCCCACCATGATCTTCTCCATCTAACTTTCCAATGCGAGCCTGTCATCTCTAATATTGCATATTATTACAGAGCTTTTAAAAGAATTGATTTTAGTCTTCTCGAAGAGGATCTTAGATCAGTTGAATGGTTCCGCGTCTATGAAATTGCCCTCGTTGATGACCAGGTATCTTTTATTCAGGGTAATATTAGTGACTTATTTAACAATCATGTCCCACTCATATTTAAGCTACCTAGAAAAAAAGATCACCCTTGGTTAAGCAATAGCATCAAGGACTTAATTCAAAAGCGTAGCCATGCTTACAAATGTTGGAAGCGTTTTCGGTTAGATGTGCATCTCAACGCATACCGTGCGTTGAGAAATAGAGTTACATGGGAAATACGTGAAGCTAAGAGACGTTTCTATTCTACTCGACTTGATCCATCGATGGCTCGGCGCAACCTTTGGAAAAACCTCAGAAAGATTGGAGTCGGTAAGCAAACGATTAACGGAGTTGTAAATATTGATTGCAATGAGCTTAATAAAAACTTTGTCTCAATTCCGTCTGTCAATACCGACAACCATATTCCCACACAAATTGAGAATACAGCCTCTGACCTTTATTCTTCAAATTGTTTTAGTTTTGTAGCTGTGGATGATGCAGATGTCCTAGAAAGCTTCATATCCATTTAGTCCAATGCGGTGGGGTTTGATGATGTACATCCATTATTTATAAAATCTATCCTTCCATAGAGTTTTTCCTACTGCTTGGAAAAAAGCTAAAATCGTTCCTGTGCCTAAAAATCGATGTGAGTATAGACCGATTGCTATTCTACCATTTATATCGAAGGCACTTGAAAGGATAATGAACTGCCAAATTAGAAGTTTTCTCAATAGAAATAATCTACTGTGTTCAAATCAATCAGGATTTCGTGCTAAACACAGTTGTACTACTGCGTTAATCAATATAGTCGAAGACATAAGGCAAGATATAGATAATGACAAGGTGACTTGTTGGATTTCTCTAAGGCTTTTGATACTGTAAACCATGATATTCTATGTGGTAAACTTAGGAACATGTTTCGGTTTTCTTCGTCTTCTGTCAAGTTGGTGTATTCATACCTTAATGACAGATATCAGGCAGTTGTCGCAAACAATTCTGTGTCCGACTTCCTTCCCTTGTGCAGAGGTGTTCCACAAGGCTCGATCCTGGGTCCGTTATTTTTCTCGATGTACATCAATGACCTTCCCTCGTACGTACTCAATTGCTCCATTGTCATGTATGCTGATGATTTTCAGGTGCGGAAAAGCTTCCCACTAGGTCTTCTTGAAAATGGTGCTAGTGAAGTGAATGAAGATCTACATAGAATTCTGTGCTGGTCGCGATCAAATGGTCTTTGCCTTAACCTAGAAAAATCGAAATGCCTAGCTATTTCAAGAAAGCGAGTAGATATATCTTATTTTCCTGTTATATGCCTCAACAATAGACCCATTGAGTTTGTAGATTCTGCGAAAAACCTCGGCTTAATATTTACCAAAACACTTACTTGGAATAACCACATTCGTCTAACTCTTGGTAAGTTATATGGATGTCTTCGAATGCTTTGGACAACACAAAAAATTACCCCCTTGAAAACAAGAATGATTCTTGCCAAAACCCTACTCATTCCAATCATGTTATTTGGCTGTGAACTTTTCCCAAATTGCGATTATGAGCACAAGCGTAAGCTTAAGGTAGCCTATAACAGTATTGCGCGTTATATCTATGGACTGAGGCGATATGATCATATTTCCGCTTTTTCCAAATCAATACATGGACTTAGTCTTGAGAACCTCTTTAAACTGAGGACTTTAACCTTGCTTCACGATGTAATGCAAACACGTCAACCTTCTTACCTTTTTAATAAAATTAGTTATTCGTGTTCTATTAGAACATGTGACCTCGTACCCATACGCTACAAGTTCTTGGTATCAGAGCGCCAATTTTTTGTTCATGCGATTCGGCTGTGGAATTCTCTTCCCCGATCTATTCGAATACTGAGCATATTCGTACATATTCATATTCGTTCAAATTATTATTTATTTACATATATTTTACTTTTGTTATTTTTTTCTTACAATAATGAATTATTTATTTTAATTGTTGTTATTTTTGGTTTTTATTATATTTAGTAGCACATAATATGTATGTATATATTTTACAGTGAAGCTTGCACAAATTTAAAAGATATGTATCTTACTGTGTAAGTCTAATACAAATAAAGATTTGATTTGATTTGATCATGTTTCGACCCGTAAATGCAAATCGGCTTCGTTTTGATCGGAAACCACATCGGTGCGTATACATTTAAAATGAAATTAACCAGATGTATCAGGTTTTTCGTAGGAGAAATTGTATTCGGTTAGCTGTGGTAATCCATCTGGAATGAACGATTTTTCCAGAGATCTTTTTAGATGGGCTGTCATTGCAATGACTAGAGTCAATAGCGCCGCAGATTTCGAAGAGATATAACTGATCCGTACTTAGATCCTTTGCATTCGATATGTCTGGAAGATGCTAACTAATTGCATTAAAGGCCACTAAAGGTAGACTCTCGCAATCTTTTACATCTTTTCCCATTTGACCTATAAAGATGATATTCAAGTTATTCAAACAAATGACGCAAAGTAATTGGCAAATGAACCACTGGCACTGTAATGATCTTTGTAATTATTGTTCCAAGCATCGTAGCATCTCCTTGAGATCCTGCGTGGACACCCGTTCCGTCACAAGCTACTACAACTAAGTTGTCGCAGTCTACACCTTGATCGTCTAAAAAGTATTTTACATCTCTACTCTTTCCTCTTGGTACGGCAATGTGTCCCATGTATGCCGAATTTTTCAAGTAGATGAAAAATACTGATATATCGAATATAGGTTCAAATTTCAACGGGCTTGGGGCAGTATTCAACATAGCTCAGTTCAAAAAATATTTTGGATCTAGTTAATGTGTTCATGGATACAACTTTTGAATTGCGGCCCATTTCGATTTGGTGAAAAAAATATTTTTTCATACTAAAACGATCCAACCTACTGGATATTTGTACTTTTTAACTATTCCTATTTCGCTGCCAAGTAAGTAAGTAATCGATGTCGAGCCTATTAACGTATCTACATATAGGTGTACCTATGTATGTATGTATTGTATGTATGTGATTGTAGTATAAGATAAACTTCTACTCTCTGGGGATAGATAAGAAAACTTATGAGGTCTAAAATAAAATCCAAACTGCATTCTACACTCATACACTTTCTACGCACTCTTTTATATTATTTTTATAATATCCTGGTCGTATCCTCATCCTTCCTCCCCTATCACCATCCAGTTTCTCTTAATAAAAGCATCCATGAAGTTCATCGAGTAAACTTCCAACTAAATAACTTTTTAGCCATAGTTTTACATTTGCCAACTTAAAGTTAATTAAAGAAAAAGGAAAAAAAAAACACCCCCATAAAAAGTAAATAAACTCTAACTTCAAATACACTAAAAGTCAAACTCTAAAATACGAGATTTTTATTGAAAAATGTAAAATCCTGCACCTGGAGTGCATAGCAATTTGATTTGTTTTAATAAACTAGGTTCTAGGTACTTGTGCTTCCTTGAAGTACGGTGCCATCAGTCGTTCTCATTATTTGCTTAACTGTTTTGGTTTGGTTTAACGATTAATAAAGTTTCCTATTTCATTATATTGCTTTTGATGGTAACTCAAGTGACTCTTGGTTTTATTTGAGGACCATTTCATTTTTGACATTTTACCTAAGGACTTCTCGGAATATCCGGGCAATGGTCTGACAGTGAAAAACTGTGTTTTAAAGCCCTAAGGTATTTTTCACCAATAAATGGATTGCGTCCATGCGTCCATGCGTCCATTCTGGAAGATTTGCAAAATACCCATCTACAGCTACTATAACCTCTCCATTTAACTCCATACATAATTTTCTTGATATTTGGATATATGTATGTACATATGTACATATGTGCTACATTGGACATAAGAAAGTTATTGATATTCTGGCGGAACTACCCTGGCGGTATAACCTGAATAAGAGTTGTTTTTAGAATCTATCATTAAACTTACGATTTTTTTTGATTGACTCTACTATCGAACTTTACGAGTTCATGTCTTTACTCCCATGAAAGTTTGTTAAACATTGCACTTTCTTTCGTCCTTGCTGCTTTTCCAGAGTAATTAGTAATTACTGCTTGTTTAGTGCTACTGTCCCAGTGTAGTGTGTAAAAAACAAAACATATATCTAATTGGAACGATGCTAAATGAGTGAGAGTGGTTTTATTCATTATTTATTAATTTTTAATAAACATAACAAAAATAAAAGGCATATCCTTTCAGCCGCACAATGGACACAATGGACCCACACGTTAGGTCTAATTGAGCGGCAACCTAATCTACCTGGTCGTATATTCGCAACTTTTGAAAACTTCAGTTTGACACAAACGTGCTATGTTATGCTTAATTTTTGGGCATAAAAAACAGTTACGGTAACCATGACGGGGTTGCAACAGACCCCAGTGACTCTCGTTATGCGTACGCTGAGAAATAAAATTGCGTTATGCTATTGAAAAAAATAAATAAAAGTGATATTAGATCCGAAAAGACCCGTTTACTACATTGAAGGGTTAAGGAAGGAGTTATATTATGTTTGGCTGGGAATGGTGTAAGGGTTATGGTTAATGAAGTATTTTTGAAAATCCACTAATGTCACCACAAAGATATATGGATGTGAGTAGTAAGATAAGAACCTCCATTTCAGGGAAGTGCTTATCATTTGGCGTTCTATATAAACAGTGCGGCCTTAGGTCAGGAAAACCCACCATGGACTTCACACTTAAGCAGATCCAGGAAAAAAAACCAAGAAGTCCAAATCGATGCTCACTACCTGTTCATCGATTTCAAAGCCACCTACGACAACATCTGTAGATATAAACTGTATAGAGCCAAGTCTAGTATTGTATTGACATCCCTGACAAACTCATCCATCTGTATACAGGATGACGATAGAAATAGCACTCTGTTCCATCAAGGTCGGTAATTACCTCACCGAAACCTTTGATGTCAAAAAATTATTCAGACAAGGTGACGCGCTGCCATGCGACTTCTATAATTGACATCATACTTGAAAGAGCTGTTCAAAACCAGCACACGTGGTACAATTTTTCAAAAGTTCATTCAACTACTTGCATACGCCGACGACATAGACATCATTGATCATCATCAGCAGCCAGGTGAAAGCGTATAAAATGGGTTTGGCAGTAATCGAGGGCAAAGCAAAGTATCTATATGCTGTCAATGAAATGGGACACTCAACATCGACGAATTGAACAGAGCGCAATAATAGATAGCTACTTTGAGGTAGTTAAGAACTTTGTCTACTTTGGCTCTGCTATAACAAAAAAAGATCGGAAATTAAACGAAGTCAATCGCTGTTTCTTTGGGCTAAGAAGTTTGAAGGTTGAGAATTTAAAGCCGTCTCTCCGTTAACTAAGGAGACTCTTTATAATATCATTCTCCATATAGAGCTAAAGCATGGTCTTAATCGAAAGCGAATGAGGATATCCTTTGCCGCTTCGAGAGAAAAATCCTTCGTAAGATATTCGGTCGCATTTGAGTTGACGGATTTTGTATTCAACCACGAACTATACTAGCTGTACAACGACATCGACGTTTTCAAAAAACTGCGCATTGGACGTTTAAGATGGCAAGGGTATGGACAATGCTCGGGCCCGTAGTGCATTCCATTCCAACGCAGAAAGTCAGCGCAGCAGGGGATGACCTCGCCTAAGGCTGCACGCATGAGGAGAAGAGGACCTCAATTAACTTAGAGTGCACAACCGGAGGCAGTTAGCTAAGGACTGGGCTAACAGGAAAGGGTTGTTGGTTCACCCCGGACAAACTCCTTTCAGTTTAATAAACTTAGGTCAGTGATTTTTCGGTCCTTTTTAGCTTTGGAATAAAAGAAACCATTTTTCTCTGCCTGCCTTCCGACGATGTCTTCCATACAAAAGATACTCAAATATCATAAACAAACTAATATATAAGGCTTGGAATAAGTACGACGACATGTTTTTGGGCAGGCGGTCCTTTGAGTTACATACCATATGTATCTAAATCGTAGCTTATCTTTATATACGAGTATTTGTATAGCTCTGTTCACTTTATTTAGTAAGTTCTATGAAATTGCAAACAAAATGTTTTTTGTCCTTTTTTGGTTTAATATCAAAGGACTTTAAATCAGAATTATTCGACGGAGTGAAACCAACAAAATGCCTAGTTAGCCACTTTAAAGTGACAACCAGAATCCTCCTGAGAAACCTTTTCCACTGAAAGAGATATTCACAGAACTTCCGCACTCTTCTTGCCAGATTTAATCGCATTCTCCAATTTAATTATATATTGTATACACATCCCACCGAAGCAGGATGTTGTTAGTTAACGGTACATCCTTATGATCTTATGGCTGTTTATTTTTGTATTTTAAACCAGCTTTAAGCTGATTCCTTTAATGCCGCTTAACTTTTCGACCGTAGGCGGTCGTCAGAATATCTTCCTAACTTCTAAACATTGTTACGACTTTGTATTAAAAACCCGTAGATTTTTTCCGAAGTTAAAGTGATTGACAGTACACGCACGTCTATGATGTTTGATATCCTTCTGCAGCCAAATATAACTTTTCCGCCATTTATTGTGAATAGCGATGCTCTGTTTCAACTAAAGAGTTGCGTGGGTACTTACCGACCCTTGGGCTATATAAAAGAAAATAAAACAAATTCATTGTATTGGGAATTGGGGATTGAAACATCAAATAAACTCCTCCACATAGGCTTATAATTACAAACTTTCAAGGACTTTAGTTCGTAAACCCCATACTCGCTAGTCAGTAGCCCTTATCGCTTCTCAGAAATAGTACTATGAGATCATTATGAGTTTCATTTTCGTAGATTTTATTTATTTATATTTAGGAGATTCCAGAGGAGCTACACTAAAATCTCTGTATCTATGACAGTTCGTAACAACCAGTATGATTAATAATTCGTATTCCTGGAAAGCGAAATCAAAAACCACACACAAAACACAAGGACTTATGTAGCTGCGTACAATTTCACAAGTCTGCTAATTACATTGGCTTATGGTATTCAAATTTCAAATCACATTCTTCACTTTCATTATTGGTTTTTGATTTTTCTTGAAAAAACCAACATTAAGGTTGAAAACGCCACCCACTCATACTTTCGAAAACCGATACTAAATTATATTCGCATAAACTTCCAATAAAATCAAAAGTTTTCACCGATGTCTAAAGTAAAAATAGCGAAACCTGACCTCTCCGAATCGATTGTGTATTGGTGAACCGCCATATGTGTAGCTGTATACGACCCCAAAGTACCGTACCGGCTGGGGAAAACAACCCAAAAACACAAAGTAAACTCGTTTTGGGTATTCCTACAAAAATGAAAGCGAAACCAAACGACATGTTCAGTCAACAGATACGCCTTATCTACATTTTCATTACGGATTTGTCACGATAATAGCCCACACAAGGCGCTCACAAAACGGGACCGTAAAACGCCATCAATTCCTATGCAAATATCTACGAGCTTTTTATCATATGTATGCCTTTTTCATCATACAAGCCATCGTCTTGAAATAACCAAATGAGGATTTAATGTTCAAGTTATTTTCTAAGAGAGAGCCTTTTGATCCTTCTTCTCAGTGACCTTTGGTTTGGTCGAACCGGCCTACTCCCAGCCCACCCTACTCGACGCATGGTACGAGAGTGGGTTAATTTGTCCGACAATCAATTTTTTGGTATTTTTCTATGAATAAAATTTGAATTGTATATTGGTGGCTACTTGCGAGATGAAATAACAGCACACTCATAACCTCGGGTGCTTTGTAATTTATGCAAATGTCGATTTTATTTTTTGTCGACAAAAAAAGGGCGTCACTCAAAGGAGAAAATAAACAGGAAAAAGAATAATCGAATAAACACAAAATGCAAAGAAAATTTTGAAATTTAATTTTCATTTAATTTTTTTGAAAAGGAACGAACAATGTGATCATTTGCATAATTTTTTTAATAGAATTCCGACAATGCCATCGCAAATGGGTGACGACATACGGGTACATATGTATGTATACATATGTATGTAGTACCTTAAGCCCAAGGCAGACCAATATTTTATTTTCTTCTGCCAAAATGCCACAGTGTCGTTGATAATCTGCTTACCTATCTTCAGGTTAAGCTGATAACTAGGCTAAGTAGATAAGGCAGGGGCACTGAACGTTTATTGTTTGGGCAGTGTTAACAAACGAAACGTTACAAACAAATATTAAGGACGGTTTTCACAGATCAATCTTAAGCTGGTCTTACACTTTCGTTCTTCATTCAGTATCAGCAGTTCAGCTCGAAGAAGCATTCACACTATACGGTTTTCTGATTCAGTTCGCCCTTTGTATCAAAATGGATAACAACACATTATTGGCAGTGGCGGCGCGCTTTTATTTTCTCAGAATCAGCGCCCACAATCAGCTGTATTTTCAATTTTAAATTATTTTTGTCGATTGTCAAAAGGGATAGAAAAGAAAGAAAGGCGAGTCTATCCGACAAGGAGAAGGAATTTATAATGAATTTACTAAACATCTTCTTTCATTCAGTATTTGATTCACGAAATTTTCCTCAATAATTTCTCAATCCACTTCACCAGCTTTTTAAACGCTTTTCCTTGTTATCATCTTCTCCTTTAATACCATCCATTTTTTAGTAAGCTAAATTGTTATGTGTAGTTCGGAAACTCGTTTTTGGTCGCATTTGGAAACCTGAAAATCGATTTTTCGAATATTCGAATTAGCATGGACAAAAACTTTTTAGCGCTTGGTGATTTTACTTTAGATGGCGCTACAGTTCGGGGTGAATTAGAGCTTACTTCGTGCTATGCGCGAATGGAAGGGATCTACAGTTTTTTGCTGACTCCGAACGGCGAGTTGAGAAGCTCCTTGACATATGATACTTTTTGATTGCTTGTCAGACATTCAAAAGAGGCGGCATCGTGAACATTTTTTTAGGTGTTTACTGGGATTGAACCCGAGCAGCATTGTGTAGTAGTTATATGCGTTGGTTATGGGCCACCTTCCATAAGAATGCGTGTATTCTATCGAGCTGTCAGTTAAAAACAACGCAGTAACGACTGGATCTAACGCAGTCTATGGGTTGGGGCCTTAAAGGATGCGATTGATCTCTTGCCAGCGTTTGCGGCATGATCAAACACTTTCAGAATATGTCAATTTATGTCATTAAACAATAAGTAGACACATCGCCAACTTGTTGCCATTTTAAGAAAAAAAAAAATCGTCGCGCTTCTGAAAAACTTGCCGGTGCAGTGTGTTCATTTAAATCTGGCTACTTCATCTTGTAATCTTTTACACAAAAGATGAATCCTTTTTGTAAATTGTTATACATATTATTTTAATTTTTTTTTTAAATACATTCACGTTCACTGGCCGATTAAAAAAATTCCACACTGGGTAAAGCAACTCGTTTAAGCTGTCAATACCACGAATGAACGGATACCATATAAATTCACTTGGTAGCCTTTTTTAATAATTCACCAAAGTCATCATTAAAATCTCCAGCATTCAGTCCTGACAGGAAAAAAATCCCCCGGTTATAATAATTTAAAATATTTTTTAAATCAACGTTATCCTGCAAAACAAAATGCATATAGCCAATATAAATTCTTAAGTATGAAAACATTTCCTATAGGATACAATTTAATTAAAAATTCATGACGCCCTGCTAAAATAATTCCACACACATACTCGTAGCTCTTTTTATTGTAGATATTATTTATTCGTTTATTTTATTTTATTTTATAATTTTTTTTTTATTTTATATTACTTCCTTCTGCAAAAAATAACAAATTTTTGCGGTTGTGTGATACGATCTCATAAAAACGCGCACATAATTTTCAAGTCTTGCCGTGGGGTGGCATGCCATTGAAGCCACGGCGTACTCTCTTTTGTTTTCGTGGAATGTAATTCCCAGATACGCGATAAAAGTATCTCACTACTCATTTTGTGTACAAAGTCAATATGTTTTTTTTTTCATTCTTTGCTTTATAGTGAATATACATAAATATGGACGCTGTTATATTTTGTCTCATTAAAATAATTTATTTGTTTTTTTTTTTTTTTGTTGTTGTTAAGTAAAAGCATAATGAAACATAGATACCATACAAAAGCACTCCATTATAGAGGCATTTATAAGAATTATTGTCAAGGTACTATCCTGCTGTGTCCTTGATGAGACGACACGCAGTGTAGCTATATTATACTCTCATATAAAAGAAATTCTTTTAAACATTCTGCCAATGTCGTGTTGATTTGATGTCAATCCCTCGGCTCAATTTGTCCGTTGTCACAAAAAGAGGCGCCCAGAAAAAATAAAGCAATTTATCTGAAACTTCTTGTGCTCGCGCTATGTGTAAACCTAATAAGGGTATTCATATCCCCTTTAGCGTGTGTAGATTATAAAAAAAAAAGAAGAAAAAAAAAAAAACGAAGATACTCTATATGTAGTATTTTTTAAAGCTTTTTTCTATAAAATTGTAATTTTTTTTTTTTGTAGTTGATTCTGCTTTCTAATTGCTCTCTAATTTTAAGCTGAATAGAAGGATATCTGCGCTCATCATTAGGTTCAAATGATGGGCCCTTGCTGTTTTTCTAGTTGCTGGATCGTAGGCTTGCTCAGTACTGAGTTCTAATGGGCATTTCACATCTTAAAGCAGTCAGACTTCTGAAGGACACCGATGTGTATTACGTCAAAAAGGTTGCAGATTATGAACTTAATGAAGTCATTGGTTCTTCTGAAGACACAAGTTGAGAGTACTTAACGTTATGATTTAAGTTACTTATGTACTTTAAAGGCATAAGTATAAAAGTAGACTTCCAGGTTCAAGGTCTTGTGTATGATTCATCCTAATTCTTGGGATGGAATGGAATGGAAATAACAGCCATGTTTTATTATGCTGATCTGATCCGAATCAGATCACAGGCATAATAAAACAAACTGGATTATATAACACACAGATATGTAGCGCAAAATTGCCGTTTTAGTACACAGCTTTAGCTCAGACACAGACATTTAGCGCGAAATTGCCGTTTTATTACGCAGCTTTTAGCCCAGACACAAACAAGTAAACTTCACAGGCGAAAGTACATCCTAGTGAGAAATAGCCAAACTAATTTTTGGATCACGAAAATAGATCCACATGAATAGCAAGATCTCGTATTGTTATTGTAATGCATACACACCAATGATCCAATCTGGATCATGGGTGATCAAAAACGCGGCTAACGAAATGGTAGACGAACTATTCGATTCCAAGATCATTCCGTGTCTTACGAAGTAGCAAAATTGACTCAAATAAGAAACTCATCGCACTACGATATTTAAACTAAAGGTAACAAGCAAATCGATAATTTACTGGTATTGGCTTCACTCTTATCAGAGAACTTCTAATAAATTCCGATAGAAAAATACGCCGAAACGTCAAATGTTCTTTGCTCTCTCTTTTGACATTTTTCATCGTAAGTTCATTACAACTTGAGCCATGAACACATATGTACACAATCGAACGAAATTTACGCATTGTAAAGGTTGTAAAGTTTGCAGATTCTTCATTTTTAGCTGCCCGTTCTTCTTGTCGCAGCTGCTGCATACTTGTGATGCCTTCATTCGCAGTCTCCCATGCTTCGCCTGTCTCTAGAATAAAGCATATCAGTCCTCTTGGCACAACCTGTCCGCCTATTTCCCTTTCAAGTGTGTTCCTGGCTGTTATATATCTTCGGCACTCCATCAAAACATGCTCTGCATTCTGTATTTTGCCATCGCAGTGCGGGCAGTATGGGTCATCTACGTGTTTATATTTGTAGAGATACTCCCGGAAGCATCCATGCCCCGACTGAAATTGTGTCAGGTAATAATTGACCTCTCCGTGTCCTCTGCTAGTCCACTCCTCTATGTTGGGGATCAGTGTATGTGTCCATCTTCCTTTGGTTGTACTGTTCCATCTATGTTGCCACACCGTCTGCATGGCCTCACTGATGGTTTTCTTTTCTTCTAACTCGGTTCCGCGTTGCGCCGCTGACATTTTCACTTTTATATCGATAGGCATTCTGCCCGATATTACACTGATTGCATCCGCCGAAACGGTTCTAAAAGCGCAGCATAGCGATGCGATCATGTGTGCCGTGTTCATGCGTCTCATATAGGATTTCACATCGGTCGCTGGTGCCCATATAGGAGACCCATACATTATAAATGACTTGCCCACCATTGCGAGTAGATTTCTAATTGGTTGCCTGGGTCCTCCAATATTTGACATTCATTTGGGCAAGAAGCTTTTTCACCCGCATATATCATGTGCTCTTTGAAGCTAAGTCTGTGGTCCAACAGCATTCCCATGTATCTGATGTATGGGCTTCACTCGATGGTATGCTCACCAACCTGTATGGTAAGGTGCTCTACTATTTTCCTACTGCTTATTAACACTGCTTCCGGCTTGTGGTCAACCATAACCTGATATCCCTGACATGATTACATTTTTCAGATGCTTGGTCCAATGTCTTTGCGACGACTACTACTGCAATATCGTCGTCTGCGTAGCCGATTATGTCCACTCTTCTCAGGACCCCGTCGTACATTACATTCCATAGTATTGAGCCAAGCACCGACCCTTGAAGTACTCCTCCTGTAATTTTGTACTTCTTTGGCCCTTCTTCTGTGTCATAGTAAAGGGTCCTGTCTCTGAAGTGGCCGAGACTCCATCGACCTCTATTCGTCATCGCACTCAGAATTGCACATCTTGCAGCGAATTCTTATAAATCTTGAATTTGGACTTTTACAAGGTTCAATTGACCATTTGAAGCATCGTCGCCGAAACTGCCGAATGGATACGTAAGCAAGCGTTCGTGGATGTCACTTCAACGATGAGACACATTTCCATCTCGATGGATTTTCTAACAAGCAGAATTGTCGCACCTGGGCTGATGAAAACCCAAGAGGTATTGTTGAGAAGGCTATGCAGTATGCATATACAAAAAGTATTTTGTATATTTTGAAAAATTGCTCGAAATGGTTCACCCTTTACAGAAATCATCTCCAAAATGTCTCTTTGTTCCAAATGATGTATTAAAATGAGTTAACCCTATCAACTACTGAGATATAAGAAAACAGAAAAGCAAGATACACAGAATTCTTATCATCTCATCTAATAAAATTTTTCATTTAATTTTCTTGGTTGACACGTTCTCGTCTAAACAAGAGAAATTTCTTCTCTCATTCGACGAGTACGAGTATCCTTCCTCGGTATACTCGTATGTGAATAATAAAATTTACCATCGACCGATTGCTGACAAACGCAATGGAATGCCTTTTCAAATTGCTCCACATTTATACCATACAACTAAGCCAGTGGTGCAGGTATTATAGTATAATTGCGAACGGTATTAGTGATATACTCGTACGACATGTATGGAGGTTGACGAAGTTTCTAAAATACTCGTACTTGCAAACAATGAAGTTTCATCTGCACACAAATTCCAAAAACATGGATGTTACCCTGACCTGAGTACGAGTCTGTTATTGCTTTAGTCATTCGTTTTCGAAAACAAATTAAATTGAGGAAAAGCCATACACATACGAGTACTTGTCAATGGAATACAAACGTAGCTATTTTCGTAAGGATTTGTTCATTTGGATAGCTTAAGAAATCCACAAGGACACTCAATCGAGTTATTATTTCAATTTAAATACTCGTTGATTGCAAGGACCAACTATTTGTCGTTCTTAAATGTTTTCTACGATAACGTTTTTTTCTGTGCATCTGTCAGATCTTATTTGGAAGTTAATGAAAATTCAATTGGATGAAATAATTGAAATAGCAATGAAAGCAATGAAAAATTTCGATTTTAAAATGTCGGCTTATTCGCTTTGCGATTTTGTTGCTTATCGTCGACTGCAATTACTCAGCGATGAGTTATTTTCCCAAGATCGCCAATCGGCGACTTAACTGCACGCGATCTTGCCGGTTATCCATGTTTTTCACTCATAAAAACGACATTAGTTTTGCATGACAGTCTTAATCGATGGTGTGTATTCGCTGTTAGACGAAATGTTCGCATAGCTGCAAATAAAATGCGTCAGTTTTGTGAAGCCTTGGATCTACTAAGATGGTCAAACCAACCTTCATCTATGACTAGGTGTAGTTTCCAACATCAGAAAACAGCTGGATATGTATGTACAGAGGAGATGAGTAGCACTTTCTTTCTCTTCCTTATTACTATAACTTCTACTACAGAAGTCATTCGAAAGGACACCAAGCCTAGTTGTATATGTACATACCTGTAAGACAGTCACCCCAATTCTGAAAGTCGTATTTGTGAGTCGCAATATCTATGGTCGTATGCGACTCGCAAATACGACTTTCAGAATTGGGGTGATTGTCCTGTGATGTTTTATGTATCTTAAGCATGGTATCAGCTGGTAAAGCTATAAGCTTGAGCCAGACCTTTAAAATAATTAAGTATTTTGAGACTGAAAAGTAAAACTAAAGTAAAATTGACTTGAACTTATTTCTTTTTAAGTAGGGAAGAGTGGGGTTAGAAATAACAGGGATACGAATTAACAGCTACAAAATAAAATGTTCCACTGAAAATTAAAAGTCGAAAAAGAGAAAAATATTCGTCTTTCCCAAAACAAAAGACGTGTTTACTTCCGTTTTGAGTTGATCGTCAGTGGAAAAAGTTGTGGGTGGGGTCCACGAAATTGAGAGATTTGTAACTTTTATTTTTTCTGGTATTTTTGGTATTCCTATTCACACGCAAGAGATTAAGTGCCAGTTGTTTTTTACAGATATGCATTTATGTTTTTGCGAACTTTTTGTATACATGTGAAGTTGTGTGGATTCTGGTTATTTTTTTAAAGTGACCTTTTTGTTAAATTTCAAGGCGGGGCTAGTTATAACATTTTTTCGGGGCAAGTTCTAACATGTTAAAATTCATCACCTCATCAAGACGGGTTGGCCAGTGCCAAGAAAAACTCAATCGCTTATGCAGCAGGCTAGAGTCACTCTTCTCTGGGCTCCAAGACAAAGGTAGTCGACGAACTAGCCAGGCGGCGGTCAGCGCTTAACAGCTCACTAGAGAAAAATTTTCATGTTCCTATCATGATCTGATTTTTTGCACATACAACCTTGATTTTCTGCGTACAACTATCCCTTTGTCATTTCAATTTAGAGACGTTTCTTCTATGAACTATGCTGCTCTGCAATGGGATGCAGGTCTTTTGCCATGGTACCATGTTTATAACCTTCATAATGCCAGTCAAAAAGTAGACCACCTTCAATGTTTATTATTCGCCCTCTTTGATAAACATGTTCCTATAAAGAATATTGTTGTGCGTAACAGAAACTGCCCGTGGTTTACCTCTGATGTCCTAAGGGCCATTAAAGTACGTAGAAAGCTGTACTGCAAGTGGAAAGCCAATCCAACAAGCCAAAATTGGGAGCTTTACTGCCGGTCTCGGAATCATTCCACTGCTACTATTCGAAGAACTAAGAAGAGCTATTTTCTGTCCAAACTGAGCACACAACTATGCACAAAAAAACTGTGGAGCAACCTGCGTTCTATTGGTGTAGGAAAGAAAAATACGTCTTGTAGTATGCCTGATGTAAATGATTTAAATAAGTCATTCCTGACACCTGGTGGAGCCGATGCACCACTCATACCGAACCCACGGGTAGCATCTGTACCTTCAGCTGATTTTAACTTTGAGGTAGTTACGGAAATTGAAGTGATGGGAATAATTAATTCGATAAGGTCCAATGCCGTAGGTGAGGATGGTCTTCCTATTCGATTCATTAAAACTGTACTCCCCCACTTCTTAAGTTATTTTACTCACGTAATAAATTTCTGTATTTATTCTTCCACCTTTCCTGATAGCTGGAAAATAGCAAAAGTGATACCTGTGCCGAAAAAACAAAACCCCTCATCTACAACTGACTTTCGACCGATAAGTATTCTCCCGTGCCTTTCAAAAGTTTTGGAAAAAATCCTTGCTAAACAGATATCGAGCCACCTTAGTCGTCATTCAATGTTGTCCCCTTTTCAATCTGGTTTTCGGCCACGCCATAGTTGTTCAACCGCCATTGTAAAGGTCATTGATGACATAAGGATCCAATTTGATTTGGACAATATTACCTTGCTCTGTTTGCTTGATTTTTCCAAAGCTTTTGATAGCGTCAGTCACAGAATGCTATGTGCCAAACTGCGTACATATTTTGGATTTAGTGAAGGATCGGTAAAACTTGTCAAAAACTATTTATCAGATAGGAAACAAAAGGTCACAGTTGGTCACAATTCCTCTCAGCTACTAAACATTTTGGCTGGTGTTCCACAGGGATCAATTTTGGGCCCGATCCTATTTTGCATATTTATTAATGATCTTACCAACGTTTGTAAAAGCGTATCTTTACACCTGTATGCAGATGATGTGCAAGTATACTTGTCCAGGCCAGTTGGATTGATTGAAGATCTGGTTTATAGGCTCAATGAAGACCTAAGAAATATATATGACTGGTCAGTAACCAATTGTCTTATGCTCAATCCAGCTAAGTCTCAAGCAATCATTATTTCAAAAAAACATTACACTGTCGATTTTTTACCGCCAGTATTTATATCAGTTATGCCACTCAAGTTTGTGGATAAAGTTAATAATTTAGGATTCCGCATAAACGGTTCTCTTTCCGCTACTGACCACATTAATTTTGCGATTGGACGTATCTATGGTGCACTCCGAAAATTATGGCTGTCAGCGGCCTTTACTCCCGTTGAAACAAAGTTAAGGCTAGTTAAGACCCTTCTTGTGCCAATAATTGACTATGCTACAGTTGTTTATTGTAAGCTTGACTCGCAGTCTGAGCATAAGTTGCGTGTTGCATTTAATGACATGGTCAGATACGTTTATGGTCTCCGCAGATTTGATCACATATCAAATTACCATCGACTTATTCTTGGGTGTAGTCTTAAAGAATTTTTAGATGTGAGATGTTGTATTTTTATGCACCAGATAGTCCAGAACCGATTACCACCATATTTATTTCAGAAGATACAATTTGCGCAATCATCTAGGACATATAATCTTATTACTCCTGCCTCTAAATATTTAAATACCTCGCGTCTGCTTTTTGTCCACGTCGCCAGACTTTGGAATTCACTTCCCACGCATGTGAAACAAATATCTGGAACAAAACCATTCAAGACAGAAATTTTGAAATATTTCAATCAGCCTTAATACTCGTAAATATATAATGATCTACATATATACATTTTCCTTGCCCCTTTCTTTTATTTCCCTATCCACAATTTTCCTTTTAATTAATATAATAATAAACAAATTTCAATACAAACATATGTACATATCTCCCCTTTTTCTGCCTATTAGTTATAAGTTAGTTATAATTATAATTGTAAATAACCAATGTCAATATTTAACTTTATAATGTACTATAAAAGACTTGAATCTTACTTGTACTTCCGAATAGTAATTATAATAAATTGAATTGAATTGAATATAGGTGCTCTTAAGGGCAATATATTCTCACACTTCTTAAAACTAACTGTTCTCAGGTGGACCAGTCTTACAAACTGTGTCATATCGAGAAAGATATGACCAAATTCCAATAGGTCAAAAAGAAATGAACGAGATTGAGGTAGCGCATACCAGGCAAACCCTTCTTCGATTACCTTAAAGAGATATCCGAGAAGTGGATTGGAGAACTAACTGGATATAAATTAAATATCTTAAACTATGTACATCCAAATACGATTATTTGGATGTAGTTGGTCAGCTGAGGTTGTGGTATTCAAACTGCGCAATTTTTTTTCCACCGAAACCACCACCTCAACATACAGTGAGAGTCAAAAATTTGTATACAGCCAGTGCCTACTTGCAAGAAGTTCAATAGCAATAAATAACAAGTAATAACGAAAATCTTTTAAGCAATTTAAGAAAGCTTACAGTTCACTATTTTATTATTCACAACATTTAAGTTATAAAAAAAATAAATCCAGGAATTATTCACGATTGAAGAACAAAAACATCTGAAAAACGAAGTCAAAAATTAGTATACAGTTGAGAAATAAACACTTGTTGTCTTACATAGCGTCAAAAAGCTTAGGCCTTAGTACTTCGTTGGGCCTCCTTTTGCTTTTATCACTGCGGCTAATCTTCTAGGAATCGGAAAAACAAGATTTTTGGTGACGTAAACCTTACTTTTTACTATGAAATATTAAAAATATACCACGCACTATGGCAGCTTGCAAAGGAATAGTTGCAAGGATTGCGGAATATAAGAATACATAATTCTAACGGAACCTATCTACTCATGAATTTTTAACTAAACTGTGGTGTATACTTACTTTTGACTGCTTTTTTCAGGTATTGTTTGCTTTTATCTTGAATAGTTTCTGAATCCCATTTTAAAAAAAAAATATTTAATAGTAAAAAATAAAAAAGGGAGTTGTAAGCTTAATTTTCGTGTTTAATATATTGAACTTTTTTACTAGTAGGCACTTGCTGTATACAAATTTTTGACTCTGACTGTATGTACCTACCTTATTTTATTTATTTTTTAGTTTTTTTATCAAGTGAGTTGTGATTTTATAGCTTTTATATTTTTTTTATGAGTTTTCGAAATAAATTAATATTTTTTATTAAAATAAAAATTAATGATACAAGTTTTCATTATTTTTGTTATAACTTACCCCGGCCTATGTTATCACTTACCCCGTAGTCCGGGTAAGTTGTAACAACCCCTCTTTTTTTTAAATACGATATTTTGATATTTTCTGAGCAGACTTTATTGGACTTTTTTGGTGGAATTTGTAGGTGAAATATTGCTCTTCGATTTGAAACAGGTTTGGCTAACTAATTTGCAAAATCTTAAGAGCACCATCAACTTAAGTAAAAAGTGTTAGCAGTGACCCCACTCTCCCCTATCTACTAGTACAACTTCTTGAAATTGAGTTTAGTACAATTTTCCAGTTATTCGAAGGAATAGTGTTCTTAGAAAAAGTTAAGTACCTTTTTATGGTCATTGTACTTGCACTTGTACTTGTACTCGAATATTATAGGTAATACTTGAGCTTAAGAGATACGGAGTAAGAGTTTAAACTGGTTTTCTTGTACTGGTCAAGCCCAAGCTCCGTGATAGAGTATATTGCTCTGGTTACAGTCAAGATTTGTATTTGTCTATTGCGTGCTCATTCCCTAGGACTGTCGTCGATCAGTATGTGTACCTTTTATCTTCACTTAAACTGAGTATTCCGATGTTATAGCTCCCTAGAAAATGTAGGCCAAATTGACCACAAACACATTCTACGAGTAAAATCCAATAGGGAACTTATGTAAATGAAAGTTTTTAAAGTTTAGGATATCTTCCAGCAATCGCGATAGGCCACAATAACCAATAGTGGTTTATGTTTTCTTTTTTTTCTAATTCACTAACACTCAAGAGGTTATTAATGCCCTTATAATGTTCACACAGTGTGAGCTCATGAAGGACAAGATAACAGAGAGACAGACAGATCGGCGTAGAAGTCGGAGACTTAGATTTTAAATTTCAACTAACTCTATACGTATATGTTGCCTTCAAAACAACTTTTTTTTTAATTTTCGTCTTTGTTAATGATTCACAGTTTTTTTTTTCCAGATGTTTCTTCCTATGCACTGCTTGTGGGATCAACTTTTTTAGCTATGCCACCATCTTACTACCAGTGTTATGTCTTCACGGAAGGTTTTCATATTAACTTCTGATTTTGATCGATTTATTTTATTTCGTTAAAAATAAATTTTACTAAAATGGCGACCACGTAGGCAAAGCCCAAGCCCACTAATCTGCGATCGTAAATAATCTTTTATTAATTTTAATTTGGTGGAAGATCTTTCACAGCTGACAGAAGTCACTGGAAGCGCGAATTCTAGGCAAAGATAACTGGTCACTAGGCCATATATGATTTTATTTTGTGTTTTCAGCTTTAAATTTCTAAACACAACTCGTTAGTGGAGTGGAGGTTTGAAGTAACAACAATTCTGTTAGGAAACCAAAATAAGAAGCTACGGCACCCAAACTTTGAAATCTGTATCACTAGTGAACAGTAGGGCTAAATTTTAAACTTCTGTAATTTAATATTAAGTGATAACTCTTGAAAATTGTTAACTCAACCCAAAGCCAATGGTCAACTAATTTTTATGTTGTACTAGTGGGTACCCGGTGCGCCTCGCTACACCCATTGAAAACAGTGTTTATGTCATAAATGTAATGTAATATTTGGATTTAAGAAAACTCTCCAAACAATAATATCCTAAAAACTCAAAAACGTACCATCCGATTGAGCTGAAAGTTAGACAATATATGCGCTTGTCCTGCACTGGCAAAAAGAAAGGCATAGACTAATGGGAAAATTCTATTTCAACTCACTCGTAGTAGTGGCAGACATAAAACTTCACCTTCTCATTAAATTTGCTCAACAGACAAACTCATTTTGTCTAAACAAAGCAACAGGAATTAACTGATTACGAGGTCTATGTGAGGCTAAGCCGCCACCCCATAACCTAACCTAACCTAGACAATATATTTACTATGAAGCGAGAAGTGCACGTAAATCAAAAGTTAGTTGTTAGCTGTCACCGTGCATTGCTGTAGTAATATTTTTGAGATTTTGGTTTTCATGGTCATCTATCGGAAAACTTGAAAACTTTTGATTTACAAACATTTCTCACTTCATAACAAATATATTCTGTAAGTTTCAGCTCAATCGAATGGTTTTGAAATGTTGGTGTTCCAGCGCCATCTTTCGGAAAACTTGAAAACTATTGATGTACGATCATTTCTCACTTCAATACAAATATATTGTGTAAGTTTTAGCTTAATCGTACGGTAAGTTTAAACATTTTTGAGTTCCAGCGCCATCTAGCGAACACTTCAAACATCATAAAAAGTATAAAGTAGAAGTTTCAGCTCAATCGGATGGTTATTTAATGAGTTTAGAGGTATCGAACGAACAGCTCATTTTTATATATAAAGATTATCAGATTCATTCTTTGACAAAACTCTAGTGCGGGAAACCTGATCACGGTAAATAAAATAAATATTAAAACTAGAATCGTGAACTAGTGCTTCTTTTACATTTTCTTTTCTTACGTTTTATTTGGTTGTTTTCTGAAATCGTTCAAGAAATCAACAAGGCCATGTTAGTATTTTGCTGCAACCTCCTCAGGGGATGGCTCTTTCCTGTAAAATGCGATTAACGTTGTCTATACTTCTAAGAAGATGATTCCATACGACCAATTAACAAATTAATTCGTAATTAATCAATATTAAAGTGATTTCATCTGAAGGTACATAATCAGCTGTACATATGTTATATGTTCTCCTTTCATCAGTTCCTTCTGCAATGGTATGTAATGTTTTCATTATTTGCGCCCCCCTGAGGGTTGTGCCATTGGTAGCCGCCCGTCTGAACAGCCCCTGGCTACGACGCTGATAATCTCCTTATAAATTGATACACTAAGCCCAGCGTCGTCAGAGTAATTGGATTTGTCAAACCCTGCAAAATAGACCTTTGTTGCGGCGCGGCGTGAACTTATTAATTTGATGAGAATCCCTTGCGTCCAAGCCATTATATTTTGAAACAGAGGGCTAAATTTGGATAATATGGTGGATGGAGAAGCCATTCGTAGCACAACTCGTCCAATTTTACTGTTGCAATGACGGAGGTGTATTCTTTGCCAAAGAAGGGCGTTATTCCATCAATTGCTGTTGAAATTGTCCAATGACTCTGCATAGTACGTGTCGATAATTGTTAAATGTTTTTCGCAAAAAAACCGAAGCCATGTACTTTCCGGCCGTTTGCAGAAATCTACTGATTTGACTGGCGTATAGTAATGGCTTCGAATTTCACCATCAGTTTCGAAACGACGAAGAAACTCGTTTGGATTACGCTTGGACATGTACAAACACTGCTTGGTCATTCGAGTCCGTTTTCAATCTTTTTATATGCCTACAGCTCTCTCCCACACTTTAACTCTTCGATCACCATGCTATGAATTTTATTGACCATTTCCGGTGCCGTTCGGAGTCGGCAAAAAACTGTAGGTCCCTTCCATTCGTGCAAAAATATAACACGCACACACAAATGGTTTCGAGAAGCAGGGCCAGGTTCACCTCGAGCTGTAGCGCCAACTAAGTAAGTATTTCCGGTGCGGTGACCTCAATTGGATGTTCATGATGCTTGGCATCCTTTGTGCTTATATCACTGGTTCGGAAATTTCGATTTTTGGTTTCCACAGCTGTTTTCGTCTTCAAAGAATAATGTTTTATGACATGAAATTCACATTTCTTCTTGTTTGCTTCCTATGGCTATCAAATGATAGACATTGCATGAAGAATGAAGAATGTGAGGTAAACCAAACGTTAATTTGAAGCTGGCACTACCATATTTGAACCTTTTGCAGCTCAACCTTACCAAGTTCAAAGTATACACTCCCAAGTCCATTGTGGGCTATGCTACTATCAGTAGGATGTTACCTCGCCACACAACCGCTTAATTTACGTACTTAAGTACGGGGACTCGTATAACAGTCCAGATGAAAGTAAACAGCGCATGATGGTAGAGCTATTTTCATATTTAAAGGTGCGATAAAGTAGCGCCTGTTTATCTCCTTTTTTTTAACAAAAAAGAAGTTATTAAACCTATCAAACCGATAACATCCGCCGACGGCAACACTTTATAATGAACGTTATGAGGATAATAGTCATAAAAACTTATGTGTTGAATCATCACCACCATCACTGTAACTGTAACTGTCGACTGGTCCAAATCCTCCTTCATATATACAACATCATTCGCACCACATCGCATCGATAACCCATTTGGTTGTTGTTCCTCTGCTGAACGCTGCCTCGTATAATATTTACATCTCTGCGAATTGGCAGCAAATAACTTTGTTAATGTGATCGTAGAGGGGATTCGGAAAATGTTCTCGATTGGGAGGCGAAGGGAAGGAGCTCACTCGGCTTAATACTTTTCCTTGCCATCCTCCATCGATACCAAATGTCAGATATGAATGTTTTGCTTGCATACAGAAGCACATGCGATTACAAATTTTAAATTAATTTTTAAGGACACTTCACACTGTGTTATGTGGTTGCTCTCTATGTACTCGATACTCGTCCCGCGCAATAACCATCACCATAAGCAGAATAATATCGTTCGTAGACAGTATTGAGTGGTAATTTGCATATCGATACGAAAGCGGATCAACTGTGAATGGAGTAAATCGAGTGAAGTTCTTTTCTGTGGGTTTTCCTGTTTCCTTTTTGCTTGCGTGCGCGGTGGTGAGCTCCACGACAAAGATACGAAGTCTCACTCAATTTAGATTAGCATTAATGGATTTACAGCGTAGTGAACAAGAAAGATTATGCATACATATGTACGAACATTAAGTGGTTTCCGCTTTGATAGACTTTTAGAAAACGCGTGCAGTTAGTTGAAGTACAGCGGTGAAAGATACGGAAACACGGGAAGCACTTTGCTGTGCAAAAGATGTACACATTCATTGAGGCGTTTTATAACAAAACTCCATATGGTAAGGACATAGAATGAGAGTGAATTCAATTAGCGATTTAAGCGAAGGTAGCTTCTGCTGGAAGATATGTTGTTGCAAAAAAATTCAAGCACTCGGTTGCTTCGTTCTGATTGACTCTTCAAATAAAAATCAAAAGTAGCCTCGAAAGGAGAATGAATCGCAGTATCTTTACAGACATGACTTTACAGTAGCCAGATGTGTAGTTGCCAGATACTCTACGATTTGTATGTACATACATACATGTGGGATTCAGGACCAATCATAACATAGACATACTATAAAATCGCACGACAAAACGAAACGCTATACCAACCAGTTAGGCAGTACATAATGTGACCACATAACAAATTACATACAGAACAAATTATGTAGAACGGCAACGAACAAAAACGGCAACGAACAAAATCGGCAACGAACGAAAACGGTAACGAACAAACGAGAATAACCTTTCCCCTTCCATTTTCAAACATAGAATCATGTAAACCAGCCAGCGAAGTAGAGTAGCTAGATCAGAAGTCATTAAACTCTCAAAGTGTTCAGTAGTGCGCGCCACCAAACAAACGATTAGATTAAATAAAAACCATAAGTGAAGTCAATAAAACATTGAATTTTATACTAGAACGTACAAGTATTGTGTTTCATTTTAATCGCATAAAAGGGATCCTACAAATCTGGGGGCTCAACCGAGATCCCAAATACACATAATACGCATTGAGCTGAAAAAAAAAAAAGCCAGACGCGCAAGTGTAACTAGAAACGTGTGAAAAGTGGCTAGTGGAAAAAAAAAATATAATAAGATTAATAAAGGGCATCAACCCAAAAGCGGTCGACACACCGATAATTTAAATAAATTGCAGTGATAATTGTCCAGCGCATACGCACACACGAAAAAACGGTGAAAAGTCGAACCGTGGTTGCATGCTCCAACGTACAGTACACGGCAGTTTTTTTTTCTCGCCGTAACTAAAGAACGGCACATAAAAGCAAGGGAAAATTAAAACAATAAAGTAAGTGTGCGTGCATAGTGACGATTTCGTTTCGCATATATGTAAAAGTTGCGAAACCGAAATCCAAGTGCGACGGAGAAAAAAGAGAACTGCAGCAGCATAAAAACCAGTCTAGAGAAGGGGAAGTGACACCGCAGAAGACATCGCAGAAAACATCGCAGAAGACAACGAAGGAAAAGAAGAAAAATAAAATACTGTACTGCACGTTTGTTTGGTGAGGTAAAATTTTTATACATTTTTATCGCGGCTGGTAGAATTTAAAATTTTAAGTATTACTATTTGTATTGAGATTTTTTTTTGATATCATTGTTTTTGAAATTAAGAAATTAAAAGTAAAGAACATTTTGAAGAAATTAAAAGTAAAGAACATTTTGAAGAAATTAAAAGTATAGAAATTTTGAAAAATTAATAGTAGAAAAGAAATAGAAATTATTGTAATGAATCTGGAAGGGGTATTGGCTCTGACTGTAGAAGGACTACGTAACAAACTGACGGAACTGAATTTACCAACGACAGGACTCAAAGAGGTATTACAAGACAGACTTTTGGAACATTTTGGGCTATTCCGCGACGCCGAAGGCAGTGAATCCGATGATACAGACTCAGTACCGGCAGTGGAAATGGGGAGGGGAATATTTACACTTCGCGATATCGAAGATTCTCTTCCAACATTTGATGGGACAGGTCACTCTGACGTCGAAGAATGGCTATTGGTGTTCCAAGAAACTGCGGTAACAGTCAAGTGGAACAACCTACAAAAATATATCTACGCAAAACAGCTGTTGAGGGGAGCGGCCAAACTCTTCATCCGTAGCCAAACAGGTGTTAGAGACTGGGCATCGTTGAAGAAAGTCCTGGTGGAGGAATTCACAGCTAAGTTGTCGTCGGCAGAGGTGCACAACCTTTTGAGGAATCGCCGTAAGAAGTCGCCCGAAACATTGATGGAGTATTTGTACAGTTTGATGGAAATAGGGAAGACTATTTCTCTGGACGAGGCGAGTTTAATTTCATATTTCGCGGAGGGCATAACGGATTCCAGATCGAACAAGTCTATTCTATATCAGGCGGGAACAACGAAGGAACTCAAGGAACAAATCAGAGTTTATGAGAAGGTTCGCGGGCAGACCCGGTCGTCATCATACGCCAGTGGAAGCCAACAACCATCATCAAGTGTACCGACGGTGAAGCAAGAAAGAGTCGAGCGGAAATGTTTTAAGTGTGGAGACCAATCACACGTCGCCAGGGATTGTAGAGCCAGAACATACAAGTGTTTCAAATGCGGACAAGTAGGCCACAGGTCATTCGAGTGTGGAAATACTGGTCAGCCAGGACCAAGCGGTCATTCAGGACCAACTGGTCAGCCAGGACCAAGTCGGCAGCGAGCACGAGAGGAACCTGAACGCGTCCAAACTGCAACAACAGAGGAAGCGGTGAATGTTCCTGAGGCTCGAATCAATCTGGCAGTAAGTAGTAATCGCATTTTCAAAGACATTGTTGTGAAGGAACAAAGTATATCAGCGTTATTAGATACGGGGAGTGATGTAAGTCTCCTACGCTACGACACACTGTTGACGCTAGAATACGCAGAGCTAGGCATCGATAAAAAATCCCTGTTAGGTTTAGGGCAAAATAGAATCATCACACTAGGTAGCCTCAAAGCAGATATCGAAGTAGATGGGGTCAAGCTAGAAATTATATTCCACGTAGTGAGGGAGCAGGACATGTTTTATTCGGCCATCTTAGGCAATGACGTGTTAAAGGACGTTGACATGGAGATAACGTCGGAAGGTGCGGTGTTCAAGGAGAAGCAGATGATAGATAAATCAGCTGTTACGGAGTTGATGCAGGTGAAGAAAGTACAAACTGGGAAATTTAGCGGAGATGCTGGTGAAGAACACAATCATGGTGTTAGTTTGGGCGAAAGCCTTGCAGGCACTTGTCTTAGTGCAAGAGGAAGAAGTCGTGAGTACACTGCCAGTCGTGTCAAAGGTGGACATGGACTGGAAGTATTCGAACTTGAGGAACAGTTTGGAACTTTATGCCTGGCAGCTGAAGAAGGAGGATTCAAAAGGGAACGAAGTTTGAACCTAGAGCATCTGAAACATAGCATAAGAGAGGAATTAACAGCGATGATAGACGAATATGTCCCGCGGAGGGGTAGGAAGTCCCCGGTGGAAATGAAGTTGATATTAACTGATGAAGTGCCAGTTTATCAAAGAGCTAGACGACTTTCATATGGAGATCAGAGGATCGTTGAAGAGCAGGTAGCAGAGTGGTTACGAGATGGAATTATACAACCCAGTTCATCGGAATACGCGTCGCCTATCGTGTTGGCACAGAAAAGAAACGGAACCAAACGACTTTGCTGTGACTACCGAAAGCTGAACGAAAAGATTGTGCGCGACAATTTCCCGATGGCACTGATCGACGACGTGATAGAGAAGTTGCAGAGTGCCACTGTTTTTACGACACTGGATTTAGAAAATGGTTTCTTACATGTGCCAGTTGAGCGCGGTTCCCGAAAGTATACATCATTCGTCACACACAGCGGACAGTTTGAATTCCTATATGTACCCTTTGGTATATCGAATTCGCCAGCGGTGTTCTGCCGATATATTTTCGCGGTGCTGAGACAATTGATACAGGACGGAACAATATTCGTTTACATGGATGGCATAATTATTCCCGCTAAGGATGAAGATGAGAGCATCCAAAAGCTCGAAAATGTGTTAGAGGTCGCATCAGAGAACGGGTTACGTATCAAGTGGGAGAAGTGTCAATTCATCAAGAGGAAGATAGAGTTCCTGGGGTATGTAATAGAGGACAGCACTATTAAACCGTCAGCAGAAAAAACGAGGGCCATAGATGAGTTTCCGGTACCTACAGATAAGAAGGCGATCCAACGTTTTCTAGGTCTAACCTCGTATTTTCGGAGATTCATCGAGGGGTTCGCAATAGTCGCCAAGCCATTGTCTGACCTACTACGTAAAGGAGTTGACTTTAGAATGGACGTTGAAGAGTTGTTAGCTTTTGAACAGCTGAAGAGAGCATTAGTCGGCGCGCCGGTGTTACGACTGTATGATCCCAAGGCACCAACCGAAATACACACAGACGCCAGCATGCATGGTTATGGAGGAGTCTTAATGCAGAAAGACGCAGACGATCGACAATATCACACCATTGCCGAGCAGGAGAACGAACTGAACGAATTAGTCGCCATTAAGCGCACCCAATTCGGTTCTGGGATGAAACTGAGACCCAAATTCCTCGGACCCTACAAGGTCGTAAAGAAGTTGAAAAAGGGCAGATACGAGGTGAAGAAGGTGGGAGATACTGACGGACCCCAATTGACAACTACGGTAGCTGAGTACATGAAAAGGTGGAGCCATTCATTCGGGCCGAATGAAGCGTCAGGATAGCCGAATGTGGGATTCAGGACCAATCATAACATAGACATACTATAAAATCGCACGACAAAACGAAACGCTATACCAACCAGTTAGGCAGTACATAATGTGACCACATAACAAATTACATACAGAACAAATTATGTAGAACGGCAACGAACAAAAACGGCAACGAACAAAATCGGCAACGAACGAAAACGGTAACGAACAAACGAGAATAACCTTTCCCCTTCCATTTTCAAACATAGAATCATGTAAACCAGCCAGCGAAGTAGAGTAGCTAGATCAGAAGTCATTAAACTCTCAAAGTGTTCAGTAGTGCGCGCCACCAAACAAACGATTAGATTAAATAAAAACCATAAGTGAAGTCAATAAAACATTGAATTTTATACTAGAACGTACAAGTATTGTGTTTCATTTTAATCGCATAAAAGGGATCCTACATACATATTTCGGTTATCTTATCAGGTTTGCTCACAAAGCACTCTGTAGATAGATCTAATGGATTGTTTTATGAATATTATACCGGCTATATGAGCTAGTCCGCATCTATCTACGATATATCCCTGGATATAGCAAAAAAAAGTTCGAAAAGACGGTAGGCCTTGCATGTCTTGCCCATCAACTCTGCTCGAAAAAAATGGTTAATCTCTCCCTATTGTATGGGTTCAGCAATTGAAGTCAGAAGCTTTCTGTGGCATAAACTGAGTTAAAACTAGATTCACGATAAGACCTCTCATTTGAGAAATATTCCGCGGCTTCGAGGAACCAAACGTTGAATGTAACCCTATATCCAACACGGGGAGAGTTTCTGAATTTTAAATAAAGAAGATGTGTATGAATAAATTATACTTGTCTGTCAAGATTTGGAGGCAATTATAGAATGGCATCCTAAACAAGCAGCGATATTTATGAATGTTCATTAAAAACCCCTTTTTGCTTCAGATATCTTATATTCTAATATCCACCGCTCTTTGTATATCGCTACCAGGAGAATGTCTCTTGTTTTGGCCCTTTAAATAACTTTAAAAACGCGTTAACACTAGAAAGAAATTAACTTACAGGTTGGTTAGCAATTCAAAACTGGTAAGACTTACCTCAATGACAAGTGCGCTTTCCGATAGCTCTGGGCACTCGCTGGGATGTCGCGAATGCCCATCACTCGAATCAAAATATTATAAGAAAAAGACCGTTATATTTTGCTCGCTTATTTTTTACGCAGATTACCTCTCCAGACTCTTAAATATCCGTGTCTAATCACCACTCTGGGTTCCAAGCGCATTACTTATAAATAGGTCGCTAAATCGCTTCGCCGACACAAATTACTATTCATTCGAAAGAGGTGGCACCGTGAAAAAACTTTCTTTCAGGTGTTTGCTGGGATTGAACCCGGGCAGCATTGCGTAGTAATCCAAAGCACTAACAACTACGCCATGGTGCTCACAATGGCGGGCACAATTGTCGTAGGTATCTGCCAGATTGGATTCTAAAAGCAATGAGTAGGGCTCTGATATAGAGAGAAACATATTCGTTTCAGGTCAAAGTGAATCTAAATTTTATTCAAAAATTATTCAGCTTATATACTAAATCCCTGGAAATATTTCCAATGCATATCGATATTGCATGGGTCTAATGCTATTAAAATCTCGGGTTACAAAGTCAAAGTGTGACCCGAATTTTATAGTTCGCAGTCACTTGACACTTGGTATCAGTGGTATCACATACTCATTAACACACTTTTTTATAATCTACATACGCTAAATGGGATATGAATACCCTTACGATGTTAAAACCCATCGCTAGCACATGAAGAACAAGAACGAGAGACAGACAGATCCGCGTAATGATAGGAAACTCAGATGTTAGGTGTTTAACTCTATGGGTTGTGTCCAGAATAACTGGAGAGTTTTGTGTATTATTTAAAGTTTTTGCCGTTGCTTATATTCACAGAAACGTTTTTCCAGATGTTTCCTATTATTGTTCGTGCGATCAATTTCTTCGGTCATACCACAATGCTACTGCCAGTGCTAAGCCTTCGCAGTAGGTTTTGACATTCACTTCTGAAACTGATCAACTTACTTTTATTTCGTGAGAAATAAATATTTCGGCGAAATCTGGATTTAAACCGTGAACCTTCAGCATGACAAGCGAAGACGACTACCACTACGCCACAGCCACCCACATAGTATTGTTCGAGTAACCCATCTGTTGGTGATATGGATATGGGCAGCGAATTGTGTTCTATTTAAATTTTACGTTATTTCTGCCTGCCTTCTTATTGTGTCAACATTCTATGAGTTGTATGCGTGATCTTGTATGCGGTATTATGCAATACATTGATTTGGTAGACAAATGTGTTATTATTGGACTAGGTCCAATTCAGGAAGTCAGCATGCAGAATCTTTAACAAGAGGGCGCTGCGCTGTTCAGACAGGTTAAAAAAGATGAAGGGAATTTGACGTTTGATAAAAGCGTTTTTAAATAGATTTTTCAAAAAAAAAAAAGAATGATGGGTTTGTGGTACAGTAAATCGTTTCTGAAAATGGTACCAACACAGAGATCAAATGAAACTATTACATCCATCAAATGGAACCAAATTTTAAGCCTTTACGAAGAGCATTACATGTCGCGACATTGTCTAGTCCAAAGCATATTGACAAGATTAGGTGCCCTTGGAGTCGAAGTCACTATTATCTTAGCCTTTGTATTTTTTTTATCTACGCTGTCCAATTGTAGGCCTAATGGCTACCTAAAAGATGTAGTGTATCATAAGAAACTAGTAGCGCAATAGATGTACATGGGTATTATCGTCTTAAGGAAGGCTAGAATATCCTAGGTAGAGCTGTTTTTGATGAAGAAATGGCTAAGGACTAATACACCATTTTAGCCGGTCATTACTTTTATCTCGCGTTATATGTAGATGCAGTTCAGCAAAAAGTTACGAAAAGTCTGTCTGTAACTGATGATTTTATCAGGATCGACTCAAAACGGGCAGCAATTATTAATCCAAACAGCAACACAGGAAAATTAGAAATTTTTGGATGACTAATGGTCGCGGATGCCAAGAAAAACCCCAATCAAGTGAAAAGTCACACCCTCATACAATACTAAAATTAGATTCCATAGCTAGGCGAATATCCCTATAAAACTTATTTTGATAACAAATATAAATCTAAGGATATTGCCAGTAGCTAGTTGCCAGACTTCGAACTCCTAAAATAACTAACCTAATGTCCATATCCATAAATTAACCCAATGTCGTCCATATCCGCGAATCTTTTGTATAAAACAAAGTCGGGTTAGTTACACCATTAATAACTCAAGAACGGCTGAACCGATTTCTATGATCTTTGATTTGTTGGATGTGTCTCCCCCCCGAATAGCAGAATAAATATTAAAACATCGGAAAAATTCACGAAAAAAAAAACTATGAAGAAAATTCATTTTCTCATATATTTTGTATGGAACGGCTTTTTTGATGATATCTCGAAAACTGATTTCGATGAACTTTTTTTTTGTTCGCCTTGGCCTCGAGAAGTTTCTTCCCGCACTGGAAAAGTAAGAAAATCACAAAGATATATGACGTGCCGGTAATGCCAGTAGATTGCGTTGTGTACATCCTTTGACATTGCATACCGTTGAGCTAGCCGTGCAGACGTATCGAACGGATTGATTTCGTTTCCGCAGAATTTTTGCGATTTCATCTCAATGAAGGACGAGCTCATCAACAAAGTATTCCCGAACATCATTGCAAGCCACAAAAATCAAAATTGGTAGAGTGAATGACCAATTCTTGCGGCAAAGAACAAAGATGTGGTTCACTTAACAATTCAAACTCAAATCGTTGATCCACTGCATTACTTCAAATCTATCGACTGTGTAACAAACGAAGACGGAGCAACCAACTATCTTAAGTGGGGGACAGACTGCTGGTATTGATACCATGGTATGAATACCATGGTATAGTAAATACCACAACCCCTGACAGACTGCATTTCGTAGTACACCCTGATTTTCGCATTAGGTAGTATACTTTGACGTTTGCGTTTTCATCACAATAATCACAACAAAATAAAAAATATCGGTGCAAATATCGTTATCGGATAAAATAATTATTTTTGAATCCATTGTATGCATCTGAGAATTGAATGCTACAATTTTCTATGCAAATTCTTTTTTCTTGAATTGTAAAAAAAGCTACCAAGAATCGGCAACAGAGAGAACGCGGCGCTGCAGTCAATAAGAAGGTGGTATACCACCAAAAAATTTCGAATTTCAATACCAGGTATGTTTCATGGTATACTAGCTTTAAACGTGGTATTGTAGTGACAGACATGTGGTATAGAACATGGTATTGCTATACCATGGTATTAATACCCGCAGTCTGTCTCCCACTTTACTGGGTAGTCGGCTCGGTAGTCATCATGCTTCGAAATCTGAACCAACCAACACTTTGTAACGGAACGCGTTTGGTGGTGAGAAAACTCATGGGCAATGTGATTTACGCGTCAATACTCAAAGGAAAGTTTAAAGGTGAGGAAGTTCTTATTCGGAGAATTCCGATGATCCCAACCGATATGCCATGCGACTTCAAACGTTTTGTTCGTTCTCGCACCTGGCAACAGAACGAAAAACGTCATATATCACAAGTTGCCTCAATGAAGGGAATCGACCCGAGTGCAACTCATCCAGCAAATAGTTTAACAGAAAGTAGTGCAACAATGCTACGCGAATAATTTCGATTCACTTCAATAACGCTAATGCCTTGCTACATTCATTTCAATGTAATTAAAATATATTTCATTTTAGATTTTGTACATTTATGAACTTTATTCATTGAGTTTTCATTTTATCTTAATAAAAAAAAACTGAATTTAATTTAGCTAATAAGTTGACACCACATTTTTTGATTCTAAGGCGGTACGAAGTTCGCCAGGTCAGCTAGTTTAGTATAAATCTATCCCAATAGTCTATTCAATTCATTACAATACATTTCCAACACAACCTTGTACAAGTGCTATTCATATACACAACAAAATATTGTCAACAAAAGCTTTTCTAGCCGATTGTCATCCTTGATTTGACATATCCTTTTATCACATCGAGTTAACACATCATAATACTCGTAGTCCCCAGGGGCCTATGCGAAAGCTGATGAAAACAATTAAAACAAAGCATTGTCACTGTGAAATGTCCTTTGAGAGCAATAAAAGTGTCATCATTTTAATTCTCGCCTGGCTATACTCATACACTTGCTTATTGTGTTGTTGCTGCCAACAATGGTTTTAATAATTCATCTTGTTCTCTTTGTTACGGCAAAAGTGTAAATCATACTATTTGCCTGCACACGTTCCATATATCCTTTAATATTTAATAATCGACAAATAGTCATACCGAGAGCTGAGATACCCTGCGGTGAGATCCTTCTGAATACGGGTACCTAGTGTTTGCGTGCTTTTCCGTTTAAATAATTTATATCCATCGAGAGGGAAAGAGCCAGAGAGGTGAAAGCTCAAACTATAAATTCCAAAGGAGGATAGTCTTTACCGTTTTTTTTTTTTTTTTTTTTTTTTATGAAAATCTAACCCCTCAATAGTTGGACTAACTATGGCAGCACTAGCTGCATTGAAATGGATGCTATGGCGATATTATGACCACACTCCCCCAATGAGGCTATAAATCGTTGCAAAGTTGGCAGCTTGTTTACTGTTATCTGGGATTATTTTTCCACTCGTAAATGCATACGAAATACGGACACATACACATGGATACGAGTACGAGTACAGGCTGAAAGAAATCAAACTAACAATTGCTCAAGAATCGTCCTGAGATTTGAATTTTCCACGAATGTTTATGCATACACATCGACCGTTAGATTGCGGCCAGCAAAAACAAGTGTACAACAACAAATAGAAGAGAAGAAAAAAATGCAGTAAGCTATAGCACACCCAGGACCTACTCGTACTCTGTTCAGAAACCGCTTTCAAATTGTTGAAATGCGGTTCATATAAGCGCTCCACCGCCCCCAGCAATGTGTGTGTGTGTGCAAAACCACGACCACCGACGGATGGACGATGAGAGAAGGCACTCAAAGTAATTTGTGGAAAATTCACTTCTCTCCTCGTGCCACTACCACTAGCGAACACTGAACAGCGACCAACTGAAGGCAAGCAAAAAAAAAGAAAGTTTGTGGTAAAAAGCGGTGGAAAAATATAGAAAAAAGGATCGGAAAAACAGGAGGAAACAGGAACTCGGTGGTAAAAAAAAAACTAACAAACAAAAAGGGAAACTTTTCACCTGAGCACTTCGAGCGTTGCAGCCGCACTAGATAGGTGCACCTCCGGTGTTGCTGTTGCTTTTTTGCTGCCTACCATGGAAGCTGGCTTTTGCTAATTTTTACTCCAATTCCAAAAGCAATTATGCGCTGGTGAACGGGAGTATAGGTGAGGATTTGGTTTAGTGGCCGGAAAAATACAAGGATCCCCTTTGTAAACGGTGACGTGGGAGAATTTTGATAAAAAGAGAGAAAGCGAAAAGAAAAGCAGCTTTTGTCAGTCAGCGGAAAATAGGTATCCTGCACCAATTGGGTGATCAATGAAAGGCTTATCCGGTCCCATAGTCTCAAGACATTATTATGTTAATTAAGAGAGAGATTAGGTGATAAATGAAGATGTCAGGTGGGAAATCGAGGACGACTTTACAAGACACACAACACAGTATGTTTGGCAAAATGGTGAACGATTAGTATTATTTCTATTGTTGTCTAAGTGTTAACTAGCTTGCAGTTTGGTCTTATTTTGATCTGGTAATCAGATTAAATTTCAACTTTACATTAACAATTGTCGTCTACTGCTGGTAAGCTAAAGCGAATGCGCGTCGACAAAACTACAACTTACGTCTGTGACACTACACAATTGCCCTTAATTGTTACTCTTATCATTACAAGGAGAACTCGGATGTATGTACGTCCTTCCAGCTTTGATGCACAAAGTAAACTTAACTCAATGTGCCCAGCTCATCCACCGAGTTGCACTTCGATAGGCGGGGGCGTATCAGAATCCCGCTATTTAAAATCCCGTTTTTAAAGAATCCCGCCAAAAGAGTTTTTAAAACACAGTCTTCTTAAATCCCGTTTTTTTAGATACCGCGTCTTAGAATCCCGTTTAATCCCGCTATGCCCGTTTCCCAGAATTCCACTTCTGTATTTCAACAAATTCAACAAAGAAATAAGAAAAGTTACTAAACGAAAAAGTAAACGGAAAATTATGAAACATAGATCCAAATCAGGTTTTATGCGTCGTACCGCTCACAATATGCAATTGAACTAATTATTATGAATTGTTATACATATTTGTTCTTATATTCTATTTTTTGTTTGTTGCAAATAATACGAGTTATCAACCCTTATGTGTGTGACGAGGTACCCGGGTACCTTTTCAATTTTCAAACACCAATTATATTACTTTAATGGTTAGCTATACGCACGTGAGTTTATGAGAGCTCCTAACTTTATGTTTGGTACATGTTTTAATTAATTGGAAGTCAGTAAGTCGAATAGGAAGATCACTGTGAACCGAAAAAAATTAAACACCTTAAACCGTGTGACAAGGTACCTGGGTACCTTTTTATATAAGAGACGTATTCACTAAAAAATTACAATACGTTTGGACTGAAAATTATTTACTAAGAAACAACACGTAACGACTGTCAACAGATACTGATGTATTACACGGTTGTTTTTCAATGCATACTATGCTATTTTTAATTTCAAAATGTTCATATGAATTTCGTTTTTTGAGAAATCAAAGTCTGCAAGTAAAGGCATAGTAGTGTCGTCAAAACACATTAACCGTTAAAAAAAAATAAAAATAATAAAAAACAAATGATGCAAAAACATAAATATATTATGCATGTGAATGATTTTTGATCTAATTGCCATCAAAACATAAAACAAATCGTTAATACTGAATTCATTTGAAGGTACCCGGGTACCTTGTCACACGGATTAAGGTGTTTTTTTCTTCACACACATAAGGGTTAATTAAAGGTAAGTGCATAATAATACCCCTGTTTTTATCTCACTTATTTCTATGTTTTTTTTTATAATATATTTATATTAACATGCAATTGATTGCAAGGCATTTCTTAAAATAAAAAAAATAGTTCTGATTGTAAAAGCGAGATTACAAGAACGGGATTTTAAGAAGCGGGGTTATAAGAAACGGTATTATAAAGGGCGGAATTTTAATTCGGGATTTAATAAAACGGGATTATAAAAAGCGGGATATCGTACCCAACCCTCGATAGGCACTTGCTACCCAACTGCCTCCTTTTCTGTGTACCGAGGCCAATCGTTACGTCTCTTCTCTTGCCTGAGTATTTCTGTCTACAACTCAACGCCATGTAGAAGAATGAAGTTCCTTGCTTGCTATATGAGCACCGTGGTGTAGTGGTAAGTACGTTGGACTACTTCGCAATGCTGCCCGGGTTCAATTCCAGCAAACACCTAAAAGTTTTTTCACGGTGCCACCTCTTTCGAATGTCTAACAAGCAATCAAATATTATCATTTGTTACGAGGAGCTTCTCAACTCGCCATTCTGAGTCGGCAGAAAACTGTAGGTCACTTCCATTCGTGCAAAAACATAACATGCACATACAAATGGTTGCGAGAAGTAGGCCCTGGTTCACCCCAAGCTGTAGCGCCACCTAAAGAAAGAAAGTTCCTTGCTATTGCTTTCCTATTTATATTGCTCAATCGTACAGTGCTGAACTTTGAATCTCTCTCGGATGCTGAACATGAACAGGTACATATGTAACTACTTCAGTAGTGAGTTTGAACTCAGGCTGAACCTGGTTTTTTCTCTTTATCAAAAGGCTATTTCCCGTTGCCTTTTATTGTGGGTACTGTCCTGGTCTGCTCGTGCGGCTATTGAAACTGGCCTTATCTGAACATGTCCTGTTTCTGTGATAGGTCCTTTGCATGACTGTAGAAAATCACGGTTTCAACATTCCCTTCAAAAGTGTAGCGGCATGCTGAAGCAATATCAAATTTTCCTTCCCCTTTTGCTCAACTTATTTCCTAGGATGACTCCAAAAAGCCTGAATGGCGAATAAATAAAAAAGCACTTTGTCATCTTCTGCCGGATGTAATATTACGGTCTGACGCGAAGTTTCATACTTACTTTGAAATCGCTGAAGGTAATTACCTCATACCTTAGTCAGCAATCCAACGCTACAAACTCTAAGACTCGGTAGTCTGACTGGTAAGTTAATTGACATTGAAGTAGTCTCAAGTCCGTTTTGAAACCCTTCTGCAACATTGGCATTGAAATCTTTTATTTTAAAGTCCAAATTTAGGCGTTTTATTTGCAGCTTCTTTTAAGTCATACGAGTATCGAAGGGAAGAACTTTCGAACTCTGACCTGAAATCTAGCCATCAATTTCAGCTACCTGAAGGGTTTTCGAAGATGTTAGGTTTATAAACAACAGAATTGATCACTGTACTACGCCGGTCTTTTTAGGGATTACAATTGGTTTTTCTGAAATCAAGACAGCTTTTAAAAAACCAGTGAGACGTTACCTTCACAGATCATTGAATATATGAAAATTGATGCTGCAGAGCCTTAAAATAAATCCGGCAGGTACAATTTGTGGACCAAACCGCAAATGTTTTTTTTAGTGCAGAAAACTCACAGTCATTTGTACGTATTTATGAAACCACAAGAATCTGAGAATATGACTGATATGTTCAAGGAGACGTCAGGTTTCATGGTTCTTTCTCTGAATTTTGTCAATCAACATCTCCTTGGAAATTTCACTTCTGCGAAGCCATTCGTGTATGTCACTCACGGTCGTGGTATGCATTTGAATTGCATCTTGCGCCACCCACACGATTTCGTCCTTGCACACAAATGAAATAGACTTCTAGTTGTTATTATAAAAATGGTTTATCCTGAATCCTGACGCCAGTTATGTAGTATTTCCGCTGGCAGGTGTTGGCAGCAGTACGAACTGCGAAGTTGCGTTCGTGATGCGGAAAGAACACAGTTAGACTTAATATTGTTTGGAAAGAATATAAAATCTTATTTCGCTGTCACATTTTGCATGGCGTGACAATCTCTTGAATCAGCAATGCTTCCTGGATTAAGGAGATGTCTTCCAATTCATAGGAAGGAAACAAAAATTGCCAAAAGTTTTGTCGTTTCTATAGAAAAAAGTGGAATCGAGAGACAAAGGAGAACCAAGTGCATTTGGACACCTCAAGCGTTGCAAACGCATTAGGAACGTGCACAACCAGGCTTACTGTTCTGACAGTTTCAGGTGCTAGTTGACTTTTGTTAATTTGAACTTCAATTGCGAAAGCAATTATACGCCGGTGAACGGAATAAGGTCAGTATACGGTTACGTGACCAAAAAAAAATACAAGAATACATTTTTTTAGTGCTTCCTATATATAAATATGGGCGAGAAACTTCCGTGTGTTAACGGGAAAAAGTTTTCCTTTTCGAAAAGCCATCCTTATTTGCCACCAGAGGTTTAACGTCCATTAAGGAATAAGGATTACAGATACGGCAACTGGTAGTTGGAATTAAAAACTTTTCAGTGCATCTTTGTGCATCAATAAAACTGGGACTGGGATATTCATTCCTTTTCTAAATCCTTAGGGAACTTCACAACCATAAAAGGAATTCATGAGAAAACGAAACTCGCGTAGAATTTTAGTTTAAGCTCATGGAGTCATTTTGGTGGTGGATAAAGTTGAATAGAAGAACCGATCTTACATGTCGCAAAGTGGTATTGAAAAGGAGTTATTAGATTGGCAATAATTCAGTGTCCTCGCATCTTGGGGACGGTCAGTTCTCATAGGTAGTTTAGTTAGATATGGAGAGATGGCTGTATGACGTGTTTCGCCACGCTCAAATAGCTCCATTGCACCTTTTTGTTATCTGTGCTTGGTGTCCTTGATTGCTTATGAAGATGTTATTCGAATCCATCGTGTGGAATTGAGCCCATAGAATTTTATTTCCACAATTTGTCTTTAAGGAAACATTTGCCTTGTGTATGCTGTTTGGCTCTAGCCATCGACAAGCATTCACAGTGATAATGGAATAAGCTCTCTTCCGCAGAAGCGGTGTTGCAGCTGCGGCAGTGTGATTTGAATGGGATAGGCAACCTTGCGGCGTAGGTACCGATTGGCCAGTGGCCCGTACTGTTGCCGCGATACTGGTGAGGTGAGCTGAGCTCTCGGTCTATTGATAGGTCGTGCGATCTATTTTTGGCTGTATGCGGGCCAAGTTTTCCTAGATACGGCGCAGATATTAGGGTTTCTCCACCTGGAGTTGGCTATGTCTAGAAAATGTTGAAAGATTTTACCGTTAATAAGTCTTTAAAGAGGATGGACCACATCCGCAAGGGCTGAAATTCTCTTTCTAAGTTCGTGAGCTCTTTCATTCCACTATATGGATACCAGGCTATGGCTATCAGGCAACCAGAGAAGAATGATCCAAAACTGATTGCTTGCCGGGCCGATTTCTCCCTGTATTGTTCTGTCAAGTAGTATTGCTACCTTCTAGGGAAGAACTCAAGGTTATCAACAGAAAACAAACTCCTAATCTACAAGACAATAATAAAACCTATATGGACGTACGGGATTCAAATCTGGGGAACTGCCTGCATGACAAATATTAGTATCATTCAACGACTACAAACGAAAATTCTTCGGGCAATAACCAATGCAGACTTACACCGCGACCTAAACATCCTCACCGTAAAAGAAGAAATAAAAATGATCAGCAGACGACATCAAATAGCGCTTTGTGACCACACCAACTCTCAAATACGAAGTTTACCTGAGCAGGAAATTAATTCAAGAAGACGACTAAAAAGACGCAAGCCCGTTGACCTACAAAATATTTAAAGTACTCGTATATTTATGTAAAAAAAAAAAAAAAAAAAAAAAAAAAACAAAATAATAATAATAACTAAATAAATAGAAAATTGTGAAATAATTGTACATACCGTTAGAAATGTATCTACAGACAATGGTCTAAGTCTACAAATGTATCCCTTCAAAAACTTTAATAACAATTACTTAGTGTCATCATTAAGACAGATGTAATATTTTAATTTGGAAAATAAAAAATAAAAAAAAATGGTTGTGGGGTTGAGTCGTAGGACGGAAATTACATTGGTTACACATGAGATAATATAGCTGATTATCACAGATTGTTTTAGGGAGGGTCGTGATCCCTATAATTCTGTTCATAACCTCGTCGTTTAAATGGAGAGAAGAAGAAGAAGCTGATTATCACAGATTGCGTCTAGATCGTAGTCTTATCAACTTTGGGAATAAGCTCAATTGATCGCCTAGCATTCACCCACGTTTCGTTTTAAAAAAAAAACTTTGCCATCATATTTTAAATCTATTTAGGTCAGTCAAAAAAGTTGACACGAGGCGAAATTTTTTAAAAGAATCCAATCTATTGGTCATTGTGAGTGATAAAAATAAAAAATTGTGGCCTCAAGCCGCTTCTCTGTGGTACTCCAAGGTTGATTCAATGGGATTCAGAGATGAAAAACAATCAATGGGTAAATAAATCGCTGAAACTTTTTTTTAAATAAAAAAATTTAAACTTTAGAAAAAGCTTTTTAGTCTTCTGGATGATTGCTCTTTTCAATTGCTTATGATTCTTTCGATTACTGAGACTAGAGACTGTGCGTTCTAGTAAAACGTTATTATCAGAAAACAAGAAAAAAAAGGTCGGTAGTTACGTTTAGGTAGATGACATTATACAATCCAACTTTTATTTTATCAATACTATAATTTTACGTGCAAAATAATTCCATAAGATGGTCAGGCGTTCTCTCATTCACTATACATAAGGGTTTTTTTTCTGGTTGCGCCAGGGAGGTGGGAATCTTATGAAGATACCAAAAGCCCGCGCTGCTTGCATGCACGATTCATATATCTGATCCTGACCTAGGAGTGTCAGCCGTTATGCGCCATCTGTCAAACAACTGTTTGAAATTTTCTGATTCACATTTCAATTTATTTTTTTTGCACTTGTGCGGCATTGAAAAAAAAATCGCTGAAAAAAATCAATAACAACTTTTATTGAATTAATTGTTAATTGTTTACTTAATACAAAAATAGAGCAATGGTGGTGCTGCAACTACTTACAAATGAATTTGTATTCGTCTAAAAAGGAGTTACGGCAGTCCTATTAATATTTTACTATCAGTTATTTTTGTCCAGTGGCTGGACATTGATTTTATATTTAATTAATTTTATTTTGCTTACATATAAAACCGAAAAATTAACTCAAAGTTAAGATCTGCAGAAATAATCCTGAAACGCAAAAAGATACTAAATTATTGCCATGGAATCGCCCCCTCTTTTTTTTTCATTTGCTCCCCCTTTGAGAAGGATACAAAAATACAAACACAAAGAATGTGTATGCCATAATAATTTCATGCTTGTCCTACTTACTCGTATCTCCATAACGCGCCTGCCTTAATGCTTGACGATGCGTTACCAATTTGTCAATCCTTATGATGATTGGAGCGAAATTAAATAAGCAAAGCGGATTTCACTAAAAAGCTCTCCTTTTTGTTCAAATGACACACATTTGCGTACGTATTTTCAGGATATTTCATGCAAAAAAGGATGTTACGCGTACGCCATCAATTTGATAGAAAATCCACACATCAAATCGTTTATTTCCATTCAAATTTCTGACGGAAATGACATAGCGACCCAATTATATCCATTAAATGGCTGTCATGCTGAAAAATTAATTGCAGCATTGTTCGGTCACTAGGACAACGCGGGCTGGCCGCTACCATGGTATCATGTGAATATGAAGCAACCATTTCGACCTCCAATGTGTCAGATAAATTTGCCTTTAACCGAATTGGAAAATTAATTTTATATAGCGCTACGCTGTTGCATTGGACTGCGCCAGCAACAGCAGTAGCATTAATATAACATCAGCGCGGAAAAGAATAAAACCAAATTCAATTGTCCAAAAAAGCTGTTATCCCCACCCAAACTGGAGCTGTTCCGTTCTCCCCAGAGTCGGTCCTAACTATTTCAAATTCCCATAATGACGGCGACCGTTTAATGCCACCCCTACCATTAGTTAGGGGTGCACAGCGTTACTGTGTTTCAACACACCCACCCAAGCTCGTCCTTTTTCATATAATAACGCGTCTATCTTAATATTCACCGCATTCTATGGCATGGATATCGCAGCAATAGGATGTGGCAGCGCTGCAGCAGTGCGACCAGCGAAATGGGCACACAAGACCGAGAAGGCGCAGGCCAAGAAGTCCCACGGTGGAAAATCATATAATAGAGTTATAAATTTTAAGTGGATACAAGTCAAGTTTTATAGTTTGCCTTGAGCATTGAATGCAAAATTATTGGATTAGAGTACGCGACCGTAGCGTCGTCGTCGGCCGTCGTCATCATCGGCCAAGGAACACTGGGAGGACCTACTATGAAGTTTTTCAAAAAAAAATTAAGAGCAAATGGGGGGGGAGTGATATAGGAAGAGTAGATATACTACCGTAACCGTTATGACTCCCGCTGGCCAACGCGAACCAGAACTATAGAATAGTATGGTGGCGCAAGTAAATTGTCTAAGCGCTTGATGCACTACACAGTGGTCTTTTTTTTATTCCGGAAAATGCTATTCCTGTGGCGGCCGCCGGCGTCAGTGCCTTCGGAATTTATATATCTCCCTCTTCCCGGAATGGGATGGCTGTGGAAAATTCTGATTTTTCGTGTTCCGTGGATGGAGAGTGGAATTTTCAATATTTATTTTTCGCCAACCGTATTTGGGGAATTGTTTTACGAGAGATGATAGAGCAATATTTTCACCAGCAGCTTACAATCATCTAAATCTAACCCCGGTGATGCATCATAGAAGATTGTAGTTTATGTAATGGAAACTCGGTCGGTGGTTGTAGGGAATATGCGTTAGCTACAGCAAGCGTGAATCTCGTGCGATCGCGAATGCATTTTCTAGATGAAGATAAACTTTGACCCCGATGGGAGAAGAAAATTGTTTAGTTTTAGTTTTTCTTTTTTTTCTATCTTGTTTTCCACCTCTATTTGGGGGTTGTATGCGATTTATTGTTTTCCAATCAGTAAATTTGGCAGAACAGAAAATTCTACAAACATGACTCAGTTGGCACGAACTCGAATAGTTTTTTTTTTTTTTTGATGTTTGCATGGGAGGTTGAAGGGAAATTTCTTCCTATGGAAGAAGTAAAATACAATCGAGCCTGGTTAAGTGGAACCTGAATAATGGGAATACCTCTTCTAGTGGGCCAAATTGTGCTGCTCCGTCAGTATTACTAAAAAAAAACCTCTTTAAGGGGGGCAATCCCTTAAGAACGCTTCAAATTAACTCATTTTTTAACAGTGTTTAAAGGTGATAAAATAACTAAGTATAAGTATCAGTATAAAATTAAAAATTGGGTACGCTCTTTAATAAAATGTTCAAATTTTATACCTACTGTTTTTTCGACATTTTTCATCCTCAAAAAGTAGTTCATTTAAATGAAATCTCTAAACCTTCAGGTTTCCTGTAATAATATAGAGAAAAGCCTCACAAAATTTCAACCAAATCGATCAATAATTTCTTAAGTCACAGCACGAGCAGCTTTGGAAAATACGGATTCGAGTTAATCGCGTTTAAAGTCTCACTTTACCATAATATGCAGTATACTATATGCGCTCGACTATATGTACGATAACTCTGTAAATATTTAATATTTTAATTTTCCTCGCGTCAATATAGTACATCATTATGTTTTCGAAATACATATATAAAAAAAATCTATTTTCTTAAATAATTTGTAAAGGGATTGCCCCCCTTAAGTAAAATTGTATGACCTCTGTAACTTGAACTCATATTTACAGAAAGAACCTCTCTAAGTGGGATAATGAATATAAGAACCTCAGTAACTGCGTCAGAATGGTGGAAATGTACAATTTTTTTTTCTCTCAAAAGTTTGCAAATTCCCTTTTTTACTCAAGCCCTAGACGGTGCATAAAGTCGTTTTCCTCTACCTGAGCAAATGCGAAGCTACTCCTGGCTTGGTTCCATGTATTTCAGGATATTTTATTGCTCAGTTCAGTTCGTATTAAGTTGTGGATTATTCAAAATGTGGAAGCGTAACGGAGAGAGTTTGTGAAAAAGAGAGAGAGAGAGAAAAATATTGTGTAGTTTAGTGGTTCAAATCCAAAATAAAGCTTTTTTCATTTTAGTCCTTAGATGGCGTCCAAATTAAGCGACGAGTATTGATATAATTTTTTAGTATTCGGTTAAAACTAATTTATATAGGATTTTTTTAGCAGTTTTGGTGAGCCGAACAGAGCAACCACGTATCACTGAACTCTTCAGTACCCACTTCTATTTGATGTTTGAAGTCATTACTTAAGGACTCTGCTAAAAAGTTTGACAATAAATTAGGAAATAGAAAAATCACTTCTCACTTCTTGAGAATATCCAAGAGTTGAATGTATCCTGGGACAACGGTGTCATTTCACTATATTCTCCGATAACGCGTCGAAAGTTGGATTTATGCTCATGCTTTTTAAATTCACCCCTTGCTACAGATTTAAGTCAGGTGGCACCATCTTATCACACTTCTCCTGAAATGAATAAAGGCAACTGTACTGTGCATAGCGAAAAGTATCGAGAGTTATGACTGAGTAAGAACCCCTCGAGCCCCACCTCGTCAAGTCTTCCGCGGATTCTAGGATTGTAATTT
>OX459113.1:17114405-17266721 GCA_949775065.1 Brachyopa scutellaris | reverse complement strand
TAGATGCTGGTAATTCGAAGATTTTTCGTCTTCCACATTGACTCCACGAATATAGGATTGATAGATTTTCGAAGTTTACTAGGCTAGGAGGGTCATTTGCAGTAGATGCAATTTCACCTAGAGGCCATTTTAACAAAACCATTTCGATCTTATAATAAATCGCTTTAGGTCCAGGCGGTAAGGGCGCCGTTCTTGAAGAGCCGGGCAATGGCATAGCAGGTGTGCTACAGATTCTATTTGCTATAGAAGTATTAGAAGTGCAACTGGAGGCGGTTAGCTAAGGACCGGGCTAACTGGAAGAGGTTGTTGGTTGAGGCGTTGGTCCACCTCGGACTATAGCGCCAGTTGTCAGTTCCTTGTTTTTGTTTTGTCCTATTCTAGCTACAATCTTCTTGATACCTCGCAGGTGGTTAGTGATTTCCACCTGTTATTTGCTGACCCTTTGTTCAATTTTGGCCCGAAGGTCACAGTGTGGAGATTTAATCATCCCTTCTGCTTGTTCTCTATCTAGGGCTGAGCCCTTTCTGGCCAATTCATCTGCTGCGTCGTTGCCTGGTGTCTCGCTGTGATAAGGATTTACAGAGCTTAGATGTTTATTTTGCGCAGCAGCTATTGCCCTTATGGCCGCCTGGCTGTCAATGTAAACAGTGGTATCCTCTCGCGATATTATCACCATTTACACCAATTGGGCGGTCTTTGTCACTGCTAGAAACTCGGCTTGGAAAACACGTATGGAGCCTGCTTATTCTTAGTTCATCCGAGAAGCAACCCTCTCCAATACCTATGTTCATCTTTGACCCCGTCGGTCGGTGTAGATGGACTTTAGCGTCCTGAGATGTCACCGTTAAAGTAATTGCCAAGTATCTTGGTGTGTCCATATGAATTTGACCTCGAGTACTTTGACTAGCTTGACCTGAGATGCACTATGTACTCCCTTGTTTGATATGCTGAACATTACAGTCCATTAGACGATATTTCCTCTCCAATTGACTCTACTGCTGATGGGTTTGAATATATGGGTAATACTGATTTAAGAAACTTTTGGTGTTGGTTTGGAGCCCCTTATTCTACTTAAGTGAAATTCGCGCACATGAATCCACCTAAATATGAACAATTTTTCGCCTGCAGATATAATTTTTTAAGTGTTAAGTAGGTTCCTTAGTAGTGGCATTAATCTCTTTTACATTTAAAAGTTTAATGTGAAATGGAAGACTAATCACTTCACCTCATTAGTCTATTTCCTCGGCACTGAGTTTCAAGAACTTTTGAATTTCAAAACTTCAACCTCAGTCTGCGGATTCAGGATAGCAAAATAAATTCTCTTTTTCTTTTTGTATATACAGTGCTGTTCGAAAAATTTTGCTCAAACCTTTTCTTACTCTTTCGGATGGCAGTTCTTGGAATTTATGAGAGCTACGATGTTTTTTGCACTGGGTAGCAAAGTATCGTTCTATTAGTGAATAAAAGTCGATGTAATTATGAATGAGAGGTGCATTTAGCTCGTGGTAGCCGTCCAAATCAAACCAAAGTGATTAAAAGAACAAGAAATTAGAAAAATCAGTACCGAGTGCAAATTTAATATTTTGTGTCGTCACGTCCAAATTCGACAATCCGTCAAATTTCTGAAAGATTTAATGTTGTGCAACGAACTGTAGCATGGAATTTAAAAAATATCGTGAGACCGTGACTACCAGCAGAAGGAAAGGCCATAGGTTTAAAGTTAAAAAGTACTTCGAAGAAAACAATATTGATGTGCTACGCTGGTCTCCATGCAGCCCAGACCTCAATCTAATTGAGAATATCTGGTCAATCATGAAATTTAAGATTGCAAGAGAGCGTCCAGAGTCAATTGACATTGGAAAAACATATCTGAGTCAATGAATCGCAGATCTGCAGCAGTAATAAGAGAAAGAGGAGGTTGAACAAAGTACTAATTGAATGGACAATGTTTCTGGGAAGCAATAAAAAAACTACAATATGTATATAAGCATTTTTCATTTATTATTAAAATTGACGCTTGTACCCAAAAAGGGGCATCAAACGTTTGAAAATACATAATAAAACAAAACCTCATTAAAAAATATTTAGTTATTGCAACCAATTCGCCAAACTTCGAAAAAAATCGTTTGAGCAAAATTTTTCGAACGGCACTGTATGTGTATATGTATGGATTTACAGATGAAAAAAAACATAACTAACCTTTACGAAATAATGAAAATTTGCCCAACTAAATTTATAGAGTGCCTTCTTAGCCGCACTTTGCGTAAATCATTTACACCCTAATGTCAGCAATTGTTTTGCTCATGGTTATGGTTTATGGGTTCTTCTCAGAACTTAGAGCGACATTATGGTGCTTGGCTCTAGCAATAACTTGACCATTATCTACATCTTAAATGAGGAAGTGGAATTAAATTAGGAAAACACTTATTCCTATGAAATATAAATAATCCGAGGAAACGTTTCCCATAATTCCCTTTGAGGAGCTGGAGCCATTTTCCGTTGACTGTCATTCTAATACTAAATTATGTCGACCAAAAAAGAAAGCCTGATATACATACGTATATATGTTTCATGATGACAATAAGTAAAATTGTAATTTTATTAGTTATCTAGTTCTGGTGACATCTTGTGAAGTACAAGTAACTGCCCGTGGTGAAGCTGGGGTGATAGTGTGGGGCGCTGTCAAAGTTGGAATACACGTTAACCCTACTGACAGACAGGCTGTTTTGACAGGTTTTACCCATTTCAGCCAAAGAAAATGTTGGTGTTAGAATTCGTAACAATTCGCAAGTTTCTCAATTGAGGGAACATTTTTGAAACTCTCATTTGGCTCTCTTTTTTACGAATTGTTGCAAGTTTTTTGGGTTAAGAAAAGGGAACCTGTAAAAATTTGTGCTAATTTGTACAAATTCGCAAGTTATGAAACTGACCTATAGATAACTACGTGCTGTTGGAATAAATCGGCGGAGGTTTTGTACGGGTACATTTTAATATTAGTTTTTATTTGACAGTAATTAAGGCTAATTGTTTATTGTTTTCGTTGTAAATACACTTGGCGGTACCATATATTTAATATTGTTTATCAGTAACAACGGTTAAGATGTACAATTGGAGAACCAATAAGTAGATTGATTGATTTGTTCTTCAAATTTTATGTTTAAAAGTAATTTGAACTTATTTGAAGTAAAAGGAATTTAAGAGTATTCAGAAAGCCACCAAACTAAGAGAAAACCGGTTTATTTAAAATGCTCTCAAGCTTTGAAATCGAACACACTCGCAAATCTGTTAAGCGTTATTAATGATTTAACAGGTAATTGGGCTGTAAAATTGTATATAAATTTGCAACGGTAAATGAGGTTATTTTATCATAAATTAAATCAATGTTTAAAATATTTTCAACATTTAAAACAATTTTACAGAGTTTCGGTGACAAATAGTGTGAGATAAAAACTAAACCACAACCATGTCTAAAAAAGTGCCAGTTAGATTATTCAACGAAGTCATTCGCAAAAGCTTATTGGTACGTCACGGAATGGTCTTTGCATCATAATTATTTATGCAGCAGATACTTCATCTGTCCGATGAGATGGGTGTTGTGAGCAATCGAAAGCAGTCCTAGACTATTCTTAAATTTATAATAAACGAGGTTTTTATAGGCGCTCAATGTATTGTACTTCAGCCTCAACTCATTCATATGTTTTTGATCCATTTACCATTTGATCCGTATGTCACACTAAATATCTTTGGAAATGTATTTTTATTTTGTTCCCAGTTCTTCTGTTCTAAATATGTAACCTAGACGTTTTATCTTTTTAGACAGTAGGTATATATTATTTTTCAGTGTCTATACTGAATGGTAATGGGATCGCTTGTCACGCGGAAGATTTACGGTTGCAATTCATATGATAGAAAAAAAGTATTTTTCATGAAACGAAGTTAATGAATTTCGAGAGGTTGTCTTAAAACCTACTGCAAAGGCATAACACTGGCAGCAGGATTCTCATAGGGCCGAAGAAATGCGTCGTACAAAAATTATGAATTATATTTATCTGGATGGCGAAAAAACGACTGTGAATCAGAGAGCAACGATACTCTCCGGTTATCCTGGAAGTCACCCGCTGTAAGATGAAACCTAAAATATCTGGGTTTCGTACCACTGCATCGATCTGTCTGTCTGTCTCTCTGTTTGCCTGTTCTATATTATAAGGGTAGTCATAACTAGACCTCGTAAAAGTCTGCAAGCATGCAGATTTTGCAGATTTTAGCGATATTTGGACGTGTATGCATATTTAGCTGTTTTCCAGAAATCGAGCATATTTCACCGATTTTCAGTAATTTTCAGTCTGAAAAAGTCTATTTTTAACCAATTTTCAACATAAAAACAGAAAACGAACGTACTACGAAAACGACAATACTTGGCTACATTCAGTATGCTTCGATTTGTCGTCAGCTTCGGATTTGTTTGTGTATTGAATAATTTGCCGTATCTGCATTCACCACACCTACAATATGCTCCGTACGAGTGACCAAGTAGAGATCCTTGCTATTCATGCTTCGCTGTGATAGCAAAACTGGAAACGCAAGGACTGGAATTAAACGAGAGTTTGAAGTGCATGAAGCTGTTTTATCGTAAATGAACATGGAAAGAATTCGTAGGCAAGCTGAAGGCCGTCCACATCCGCTATGTCGCCTACGAAACCATCAGATAAATACGAGATGGGTTGTACGATGGCAAGATCAGCGATAATGAGCACATCCAGAAACTCTCTCCGGCGGAGACGACGAGACTTCTGTCGATGTCGAACGTTCATTTTCTGCATACAAGCTGGTCATTGGTGAAAGGGGCAAATCATTTTTATTCGAAAGCCTTAAAAAGCACGTGGTTGTGAAATTTAATCGTACACTTGTTTTGAAAGAAGAAGAATTAGAATTCAAATTAGCATATTTAGCATTTTTGAGCATAATTTTGAACATATTCCGTCTATTTTTCATGCAGAGTTGCATGCATGTTTTGAGATTTTTTGAGCAGATTTTTTTAAAAAAAAAAAACACGTTTGTGGCGGGTTTTGAATGACTTATGGGAGCTTTTATAAGTTGCCAATGCCAATGCTTTTACCATGGCATCTCTTATTCAGAATCCAACTCGCTACTTTCAAGATGGCACTCAAAGTACCCAGTTTTGTTGTGTCCCAAAAACGTAGAAGCAGTGCAACAAGAAATAAGTTTTGTTTCGTCTATAAACAACGTTCCCAAGTCGTTTCTTAACATACTCGTATCCTGTGATGGCTGTCTAAATGCCAATTCCTGCACGCGTTCATGCCAGAATCCATAAGTGCCCACCTATTTTTCGGAGACCTGCCATTTAAAGAAAATTATGAATTCGGCTTTGAATGATAAAGGATATAAACTCAATCCAAACCCATGGCATTGAGAGGTTTTGGCATATAGAAAGCCGCAAGAAAATAATAATATAACTTTCGAGGTGGAGTATGTATATAAATACATATGTAACATACAGCTACGATTTCCATTAGAAGGAATAAAGATACTTCGTATGTACGTTTCCCATTTCAAATGTTAACGACGCTGACGACGACGGCTGAAAGTTAACATCGAAGAGTCCTTAAAATATTCCCAACTTTGTCTACTCTCATTTTGACACCCACTCCCTATCCACCTACATACATATATTGTCATATGCACCTTGCCCATGTGCCTTTAGATCATGTACGTTATTCTTATTGAGCTCACTGTGTGTGATCCGATAAACTGCTCAAAGTAATTTCCCAACACACCGGCAGCGAGCAGTCCTGGCAAATATTGTTTCTTTACACCCTCATCAACGACATGCCTCCAAGTCGACTGCCAGAATTGAATCTACTTACGGCTACGCAAAACCGAATACTTAACACAAAAAGGTTATTCTTGTTCTTTTTTAACCTTACTCGTGTGTATGTATGTACATGTATTCTCCTTTTTTGTATTACTGTGTTATTTGCGGTTCATTTCGATTAAACACATGATTACCATTCACCTGGAAGTTGTTCCTTTTATTTTTGTTTTCCTTGAAGTAAATACTCTGCTACTACTTTAGGCCCAGCTAAACTTGTTTCGATTAAGTTTTGCTCCGTTACGCTCGATGAACTTTTGAGAGGAGCGTCGGCCTACGACCGAAAACAGACACACGCACACTTAGCAAATCAATCAATGTAAGCTGATAGAATGTTGTTTTTTTTTCCTAAGGAAAATAGTTTCATCGTGGATCCTGGCAAAGGAATAGAAATAAGAAAAACACGATGAAGACGACGACCGATGCTACGTTTCGGTATGAGAAACTCGTGATAATGTTTCGGACAGTTGGTTGCTTATATCCTTCGGCGCTGACATACGACCCCCCAGGAGGGGTAGCAAAATCAAGGGATACACTGCTTATGGCAAATAATTTCATTAATTTTACCCACCATCTTCGTTGTCTACAGTGGGTGAGAGTGGGTGTCCTCGTCCTGTAAGCGCGGGTGGGATCTAAATTAATTTAATTCCAAATGGTTCATTAAACAGGATTTCCCTAATTGATTTGCTTAAGTGTTCCAAATCTGCTTAGAGTCGTCCCATTTAGGCTGAGAACACCACCGTATCGCCGCATTACACCAACGAAGTGTGGTATAAAGGATCTGGGCGTCTACTGGTTAATGATATGGCAAATGATATCGCCGTTCCTATTGTTGTTGCTGAATGAGTTATTTTCGTTTCGTTTTCGTTTCATTTTGACGACAACTTTAGAGACATTTACAAGTCCGTTTAGAGCACATTAACAGCATTGCCCCAGGGACAACTTGGAATTAGATACACACCCACGCACACACATTCACATACAGTTCTCTCTCCATTATTGAAGCGGTTTGGCATAATTGCGTGCAATTGAATATACATTAATGTGTGATGTGTTGAATAATAAACAATGAAAACAATTGCAGCCTCATTTAATATAATTTATTTAAATTGTATTTATTCTTATATTTGTTTTTGCAAGTTTTAATTCAATTTCATTTGTTTATTTGGAAAATGTTAATAAAATAATATTTAGCGTATTCATTAACGTATATATGTGAAGAGGAATCACATCGTTACCATATGGAACGTAGGGGAGAAGCCTTTCGCACAGGGTAAGAGGTATAAACTTTTACTAAGAGCAAACGTTATTTTCGGATGTTTTGTTTTGGAATTACTCAGGGAATTTTTAAAAATGTTTTTATTTCCAGTAAATTACATACGTTCTATGTAAAGCAGTCTACAGAGGGATTTCTGCGGGAATCTTTCTTAATTAACTTTCAACATTTGTATACTTTGCCGCCTTTAAAATTATTTCGCTTCGATTAGTTCGAAATTTATAATTCTTTGTGGTCGCCGTGGCCGTGGTGGTTAGTGCGTTGGACCGTTGGACTACTACGCATGCTGCCCGAGTTCAATCCCGGCAACAATACCTAAAAGTTTTTTCACGGTGCCACCTCTTTCGAATGTCTGATAAGCAATCAAAGAGTATTATTTGTCATGAGAAGCTTCTCAACTCGCCGTTCGGAGTCGGAAAGTAACTGTCCTTTCCATTTCGTGGAAAAAAATAACACACATACACAAATGATTGCGAGAAGCTAAGCTTGGTTGTTTATAGGACTGCTGACGCCGTATATATATTTTTTTAAAAGGATTTTTTATAAGGACAAGGACAATTTTGTATTTAAATAAAACACAGAATATTTTTAATAATTTTTTTATTTACTGGATCCTGCCCCAAAGCTGATACTGCGACCTAAAAGATCTATTGTATCATAGGATCTATTTAGTCCAAGGGGCAAGTATGTCCTTGGTTGACGAATTTTTTAATTCATAAGGTCTAAGCAGTTCTTTGTGTAGGATATGCCGTCTGACCCCGAAAACTGCCGGGCAATTACAAAGCATGTGTTCGGCTGTTTCGACCTCCTCTCAACAGAGTCGACAATCGGTCTCGCTAGACAGGGCTAACTTATTCAGGTGGTAGAGTAATTGACAATGACCGGAGCGGAAATTTGTTGTCCCCGTTTGACCACGTGGTACGTTCCCCAATATGAACTTAGAATTTTCTGCCAAAGCAGCATTCACTAATCATAACATCAGTGACGGTGCAGAGCATATCCTGATCGGGAATATTATTGATAACGTTTACGTGACCCGTTTGATTACCTGGTTTGTACTCACGAATAAGTTGTAGTTTAATAACGCTTCTGGCGGCTGACTTCCCAATAAAGATCTGTTACGGCGATATGACAATTATAGCTTCTAGAGCTGCTGAAGGGCAGGTGCACATGGAATTCATTCATGGTATTCATATGACCACCGCGAACATGTTTGCAGCGATCTATTCTTTGGATCCAATTTTCCACCACTCTTCCACACAAATCGACTGGGTTGGCAATTTTGCGATCGATATCGTCGCTGAGCTTCTATAACGTTGTTGGCTGGTTGGCAATAGATCGATTATTTTATCAGCTATGTGGCATGTGGCGCCATCTCGTTGGAGCCACATATCACTGATGTCAAGTCCATCCAATTCTGGCAAAAAAAAGTCTTCCAACATTGCTAGCGAACCCCACCGTAACATGGCGATCATTTTCATCGACGAAAAAATACTGTCCAATCACATATCCGGCATGAAATCCACAATGGAGTCTCTTGAAGCACATGTGGGTTGGTTGCTGTCCAATAACGCCAGCCGATAGCCGCAATTCCTGTGAATGGCGTGGAATCAACTGATTGACTCATTTTGAACACTTCTTGAAGCACCTACGGCTGCTATATTTTCGGTACTTCGACCGGTGCGTTATCTTACTGGCACAGAAACATTCAATAGTGAATATGTTGTAAGCGCTCTTAAAATTGTGACCAGCTACTCAGAATTTCGGTAGTATCTAATTTTTGAAAATTTCTAAATATTGCTCGTTCGTTAACTGCACCATAATAAAAATTAGAAACTGACGTTTTGACATTGACAGGTCATTAAAAAATGTTATGGGTGCGGTGCGTTTACTTACTTACTTAGTTGGCGCTACAGCGCGAGGTGAACCTGGGCCTGCTTCTCGCAACCATTTGTGTGTGCGTGTTATATTTTTGCACGAATGGAAGGGACCTACAGTTTTTTGCAGACTCCGAACGGCGAGTTGAGAAGCTTAATCGTGACAAATGATACTCTTTGATGCTTGTCAGAAATTCGAAAGAGGTGGGCACTGTGAAAAACTTTTAGGTGTTTGCGGCGGGATTCGAACCCAAGACCGCTGGCTCAGTAGTCTGACGCACTAACCATTTGCGCTACGATGCCCGATGCGGTGCGTTTAAAATCGAAAATTATTATGTCCCTATTGAAAAAACCCTCATTCCTTTTTTGAGAATTTTCAATTAGCTTCATATCAGAGTTGATAGCAGTTGTTCCTCTTTCCTATTGAAAGATATTTCCCAAATGTTTTTTTACATGGGTCTCAACTATATTTTAACCTATGAATTAGTACTTTTCGGTCGATTTAGCTGTTTCAAAACCACCATTTTTATTCGCCTTCAATAACATCAATGCTTCTGTTTCATATAACAAGACTAGGATGATTAAAGTTTTGAATACCGTCTCCTTTGTTGTTTTGAGATTTAGGTGGAAACTATCATCAATTGCAAAAAAAATTAAACATAAAACCCTTCGACTTCGGTAAGGCCGTTCAATTGTCCACAGAGTGGCAATCTAATAAATTTCATTTCTGCAAGTCTAAGCAACAGCTCTTACAAGCTGCCAACAAATTGTCGTTAATTATTCCTGTAGGTACCTACTCGTAAATTTAATCAAAACCATTGACCTCAGCTGAAACCACCATTTATTTGGTCATAACCATAAAGCCTTAGCTCATTTATCAATCATGAGGCTTACATGCACACAGTCTACTTAGCCCTTCTCGGCTACTTTTGATGTGATGGCAATTAAACCAGAAACACTCCATCCATCACGAAAAACTTGTTAAATCAACCCCAAGAGGCAACTCACCCCCCCTCAATGGTGCCTTTGACACCGTAACATTATTTTCGCGAACCATTAAAATACAGCGGGTGGTTCTAAATAGGCGAATTCGACAAAATTGATCCCCGTCGATTTATAGTAACTGTGCGATTTAATTACCCAACGCCAGATACGCTCCAGCAAAAGGCATTAATTTTTGCATTATTTGTCACTGGATGGATGAATCAATACACGACACGATAGTATCTTTACGCTAATTGGGTGGCTCCAATGTAGAATACTTAACAAGTAATTGATTCTGACAGCTGTCAGTGTTCAACTTTTGCTACTTTTTTTTTTCTAAAACATTTTGAATTACACTCCGCCAAATATGGTGTAACGAGTTTTTTTGCACGCGCCGAAACACATTTGGTTTTTAGATTTTTCTAATTGAAATGCAGCTGTACTGTATATAACTATAAACTACATTTGTAGAGGCAAGTGGATTGGATGTTATCCAATTCTTTTTGCCAACTGACAGGTAGTGTTGTGTTTTTGCATCTCTTTAAGTGATAATGACAAAGAGGAGAGGACTGTTGTAACAGAAACTAGTGAAAATGTTTTTATTTATTGTGTGCGTTTAGAGTTTCAAGTGTTTTGTTGCAGTATTTTGTTTGTTTTGAATTTTATGAAATACATAGGAAAAAGTTGTAGGTACCAGTTTTATTTATCGAGTTCTTTTTCCCCACATAAGGTAAAATGTGTGTATTTTGCACGGTTATCACAAGGTAGGACATTTAAAATTTACATATTTAAATTCGCGTACATAGTACTTTGGATTATGAAGTTTCTGCCGTTCTTAGAATTTATATAGAAGATGTTTAAAATATATGTATAAACAGTGCTTTCAAAGGCGTAGAATTGTTTTTTTAATTTTGGGAGTAGAATCTGTCAAGAAGAGCTACGGTGACAACGCAGTACTTAAATCTTTTAAGTAACATTATAGCCGTATTTTTTATTGAGTGAGTAAATACTCACTTTTTAATTTACCCGCACTACAAAAACAAATTCATTTGCTATAACACTAGGTAAGATGCTCCCAGTAAACGATTTACTTGGTACAGCAGTTTCAGACTCTGAATACCAATGGCGGCGCTGAAATCGGTAAAGGTTGGACGAACCTGAAGTTTTGTTCTAATTTTTAAATGAAGTTGATAAATGCAGTGCTTTTTTCTTAAAAAAGTTAAAATCCATTTATTTTATAAATATGAACTTATTTTGTTAGGATATAATGGTCAGATTCATATCATTTGATACAAAATATTTTTTCGTGCTGTATTGAGTTGAAAAGAAAAAAAATTATATAATCATACCTGTGTACATGCAAAACTATAAGCCCTTTGTATGGTGAATTTGTAGATAACATTATAGCGCACCAAAATAAGAATAATAAAAAAAAAAATTACTAGCACACTTTCCCAAGATAAATGCGGTTTTCACTTAAATTGATTGAAAAAAATGTAAAAATTGTGTTTGAAGACCAATAACTCGAAAATGAAAGCTGGAATGGTAACAGGCATGGGCAGCTGTGATAAACATTGATCAACTGTCTATCACACGGGCCGGGCCCACTTTGGTTGCTCTGGGTTTAATACACCAGAATTTAAAATTTAATAATTATTGGTACCTACCTACTTCTCTGAATGAACCCCATGTGCACAGCTCTATGAGTGTTGAATATAGACCCACCCTCCCATATATTTTTTATAACATGGACCAATGAATAGTTCTTCGTAGTATCTTGTATAATAATATATAATATATAATATATATATATATATATATAATATATATCCCTTTAACCAATTTATCGTGAGTGAATTATAAAACAAAAAACAAACAAAGGTGTGTGCTTATGAACGTAGCCTCGTTAGATATCAAGCAAAAAATATGAAACAAAAGTCAAAAATTTAAATATTTGAAACTCATATATTAAATATTTGAATATTTGATATTAATATATTAGTTAAATACATATGCATCTATGTTTTCAAACTATTGACCATCAGAACGTTGGAAAACTTAGATAAACAATTTAATTGCATATGTCAAGAATTTATAGAAATGTGACAATTTGAAAATCACAAAACAGCTGTACAAAAAGTGAGTATAGAAGTGAGTATACACTATTTTTTTGTGATTCCAAAAGTGAGTATGTACTCACTTTAAAATAAAAACGGCTCATGTAATTCTTTTGTGTGAAATCAGTTTCCAAAAAATACATATATATATGTAGGTAATTCAAATTAATGATAAACATTTTTTTAAATTGTCATTGCTATGTCAATGTTTCTGGGAATGCCTAGAAAAACTTAATAGATATAGCGAAGGAAACAACGTGACCATCTACTTGGTACCGGCACCGGGAAACCTGCGAAAAGAATGTAACGAAATGGTGGTCAAACTTGCCCGGAGAGGGGCTGCTGTTCTGTTCGAGGTTGACGAACATACATTTGGGCCTGTTTCGGCGGCTGTAGGCTCTCAAATCAATTGAATGTAAAAAATGTCTAACTGCAATGTCAATCGCAGAAATTTTGGGGTCGTTTACGACTAATCGAACAATTTTCCATTCTGTTTGAAGAGTCGACATTTTTGTTTGGTCCTCGACCATTAGGTCTTTGCAAGAAACCATGCTTTTTAGCAATTTGATGATAGAATGCATAATGTTTTTTTAAAATATTGGAAATTTCTCTCACACTTATTTTTTTGTGTGTCAACGGATGTTTGCTTTTTAACAATCGTAAATGAAAAAAACGTCTTATTGCTACAAACAGAAAGATTGAATAGTGACTCTTAAAAGGACATGCAAAAAAATGTTAAAATAGGAAAAAGCGTGAATTAATAGAATAATTGAAAAACTGTTCACGTTATTTTTGGGGTCAAAAAAATTATATTTTCGTTTAATTGTTGTTTTAAAATAACATTATATAATTTAGAAAAAATATATAAAAATATTTGGAATAGTTAAAGATTTAAATTTCATTTGCAGTTTATTTGACTTCAGTCTACTACCAACTGCAAGAATATTCAAATTATAATTATTGCAGTGTAACTGTTGTCCATCTTTTTTTTTTGGTTCACAGTACATAACATATGTACATAGGTTTATCAAAAAATCATCTGCCAACTCAACTCGTATGATGTCTCAAAACAGTTCTACTTTGTTGGCCTTTGCCTTTTTTTTTATTTAACTTTTATTTAAATTGCTTTCCGACATTTAAGTGTCGTTTGAAAAAAAAGCTATTTTCATAAGTGATCTACTTTAGTCGCTTATGCTTGTGGTAGCGCGAAATATGGTCGCAACAACTTTACTGCTTATCATTAAAAATTTAGCTTTTCCACTTTCAATATATCAATATATTTATATGTATGTAAGTATATATCAAGACACGTTATTTAAATGCCGTTGTAATATTTAAATTATTGATAAAAGGGAAAAATAGCGATTGGCCTGTAATATAAGTTGGTTGTTAAAAAGTTAATGGATTCGTTATCGTTATGAATGACCTTCGCACGAGGCAAGGGTGTGTAAACTTATGTTAATGGTACATGTTGTGCTTATGTTTTATTACCATTTTACGGAAATAATCACTCTCAGACTGTACATTTACTACATTTACATATTTGTAAATATTGTATATTTTACTACATAAGTAACTTTACGAATATTGGTTTTTTACAAGCTTTATACAGGGTTTTTCAACAGGGAAGGTACAAAAGTAGAGCGACAGGGACAGCAAACGACGCCATATTTCTTGCCGCTCTTTTGACATTTCTCTTCAGTAAGATTTGCCATTTCATGATGGAAAGATATACGAGCCAACAACGAGTCGATATTATTAAAATTTACTACCGAAATTCGGAGTCAGTGGCCTCAACGTTAAGAGCGCTACGTGGTCGTCATAATCGTCCTAGCAGATCAACAATTGAGCGTCTAGTGGAAAAATTTGAATCCACAGGCACAGTGCAAAATGTTCCCGTGCCAGTGAGACAAAGAAGTGCCCGTAGTGTCGAGAATATTGCTGCCTCTGAGGCTTCAGTTGAAGAAAGCCCAAATGTGTCTCTCACACGTCGTTCTCAAGCGTTGGGCATCTCTGTGACGTCGTTGTGGCGAATTTTGCGAAAAGATCTTGGCCTACATCCTGACAAGATTAAATTGACGCAAGAACTGAAGCCGCTTGACCACCAGAAGCGTCGTATGTTCGTGAATTGGGCTGAGCAACAACTTGAAAATGATTCGGATTTTCATCGAAAAATCATCTTCAGCGATGAGGCTCATTTCTGGCTGAATGGCTTCGTCAATAAACAAAATATGCGGAATTGGTCAGGCAGCAATCCACACGTACTCCATGAGTCATCATTGCATCCCGAAAAAATTACGGTTTGGTGTGGTTTATGGGCCGGCGGCGTCATTGGGCCGTACTTCTTCCGTGATGATCAAGACCGGCACGTTACTGTGAATGGGAATCGCTACAGTTCAATGATAACCGAATATTTTTGGCCCCAATTGCATGATATGGACTTGGAGGTTATGTGGTTCCAACAGGACGGCGCCACACAGCGAATGTCACAATCAATTTATTGGAAACCAAGTTGTGAGAACGTGTTATCTCACGAAATGGTCCAGTCGCTTGGCCGCCTCGGTGGTGCGATTTGACGCCGTTAGACTATTTTCTGTGGGGCTACGTCAAGTCTATGGTCTATGCCAACAAGCCAGCGACGATTGATGAACTTCGTACGAATATCGAACATGAAATTGCAGCAGTATCGGCCGATTTATGCTTGAAAACCGTCGAAAATTGGGTTCAGCGTCTGGACTTCTGCAAGCGTGCCCGTGGTGGCCATGCAAAAGAAGTCGAGTTCCATACATAATGGCATCGAACGTACTTTCACAGGAATAAAGAATTTCATTGATATCCAAAACTAAGAAGCAAAAAAGGGAAATAACTCCCACGGGCTTTATTTCTTTTTTGAAGTAGCAATAAGACCCATAACAAGAAAACATTAAGACTTCTCAAATCGATTTTTTTTAGTTTTTCAGCATAAGATAAAGTAATAGTGAAAAATTCGGCAGTTGAGATCATACGTTTTTGAGATATTTCGCGGATGCTCGTCGTTTCGTTCTACTTTTAAAAGTGCCATGACATAAGGCTAGATTTTGAGCATGGTTCAGAACTAAAGATGTTCATAAATAGGCTGCAATCTTTCACAATGTGAGCATTTTGCATTTAGGATGCGCCTGAACAAGACATAGTTAGCCAAAAATCTTTTTTTTAGTACACGAATGGCCTTCGGTGGAACCAGTTTAGAAAGTGTAATAGAAAGGCGTACCGCTGTCTCTCGTCATTTATTCATTTAGAACCATCTAGTGGCATCTATAGAATTTGATTGATTGAAGCCTTCAATAAGTATCGTGGCGTGCTTAAACATTTATATCAAACAAATTCGAGAGAGAATGAGAGAACGCGTGACATTCCATCGCTTGGCATGGCTCGACCTTATTGGAAGCCTCACCACTTGTTATTTGAATCACGTACGGTTATGCGAGTACAGTGTTGAGTCCATCCCGCCTATATCCAGGTCAAAGGAAAATTACTATTCCCACGCATATCACAGTCAATCCCTTTTCATCTGTTGTACTTCAAAATGTGACATTTCATTCTTTTCGAACAGAAGGATATTTGTTTGCACAAAAGCCTCTATAAATACGGTCCCATTTCTATCGTAGCACTTCCACTCGATTCACAAATTTTTTGTTCGCACAGGAATCGTCTCGTCCAGATAAAAAGACTCTGAGATATGATGACTTTTGCCGGAAGGCGCCATCAGCATACCATAAGTTTGCCCGCATTCATATGCCAACAGAACAAAGATAAAAAAAGCAAGCACCGACCTAAGACTTAAATTCTATTGAAAGGCTTAGGGTAGGGCGGCCACCGGCGTCCTGATTGTGTGAAATGACTACAAAGACCCTAAGCAAACATCCATTCGCACTTAACCGGCTTCTCGCAAGGAGTCTCTACACACTACACTCCGTGTATTATGATGATAAAAGTTGATTGCGATTGCGACATCGTCGGCCGGCGAAACAGTCTTGATCCACTTTTTGCAACAATATTGGTTGCATGTACATATATTCTGTGCCAACAACGTGTGCCTTACAACAAGTCATTGGATACAGTAGGCACTTCAAGATACTCGTACGCTGTTGACCATGTCGTGTGCCACTGCTTCTACATATTTGGAAGCAAAGTGATTTTCTGTATTCGTAAATTGTTTGCTAATTTAAATGACAAATTCAAAATGCACAGCGAGATGTTACAAATTCATTTGACCAAAGTTGGTAGTTTAGTTATTCACTTTGTGTATGGCCAAGATGTGGAGAGTGTGTTGTATTGGTCATGATCTATTTAGACTATAAACGGTGCGCGGCTGTATGCCGTTTGAGATGAAATAAACGTTCAACATTAAATAGAAAACACATATGTACATATGTATATTTTTACGTATGTATATAGAAACTCATAACGAATTTGTTTATAGAGCCATTTCAATGAGTGTCGTTCGATTTTACGATTTTTGAAGTGAAACTTCTTATGTCACGGTAGGCAGTGTCGTAGCTAGGGTCATGAGCGCCCCTGACAAGATTTGAATTTAGCGCCACCAAGACTTATTTTTTAGCAAGAGAAACAAAACAACACAATCACCCCTGTGATCAATTCCGACCGGTTTGAAAACGCAAACCGATTTCAAAAACGGACGAAATTAAAAAGGGTGTTCTGAAATTCGCCCGAAATGAAACAAATTCGAAATAGGGGAAATCGATCGTCGTTGAACGGCTGCATAATTGCGTAGGTAGCGAAAACAAGGGTTGAACAGACAGCACCAAATAAAAGGGTTTCAGTTGCAGTGGGATTGCTGCGTGGAACGATCGTCAGTGAGACGGCGGCATCCTTTCTATTCACACACAGTAGCGAGTATTCATACCCAGCGGGAAAAATAGTAAGCGCTACCCAAGTATGCAGAGAGTAAGCGCTTACTCTTCATAACTCTAAGAAGCTTTGTGAAAGCAGCTAGTACAAAATATACATCGAATAAGGGACTGCTTTCAATAACATCCTTTAGAAGCTTATAAGAAGCATTTCGATACATACGACGCGATGGCTGTCCAGCCAGCATGTTTAATCATGCTACCAAGAATCCAGTAAGTGGGCTTACTATTCATACCCAGTAAGAAGAAAAGTAAGCGCTTCCATAGGATGCAGTGTGTAAGCGGTTACCCTTCATATCCGGCGGAAGCTGTTTGTAAGCACTTCCATGTTAAAATCGTATTGAATGCTTACAAAGCGATTCCTTTAGTTAAGAAGGTCGTATGTATTATCAAGACAGCAGCTGCAACACTTTTTTTATGAATTACATTCTGTCGACATGTGATCATTTTTGAACTGATTTTTACGGAGAATAGGTGCATTCTGCTGTTTTTCCATTTTTAAAGAAAAAGTGCATTCAAGAAAAAGTGCATTCAAGAAAAAGTGTATTGAATTAAATGCAATGGCTGCAATATTTTTTTTAACTATTTCTTTAAATAAATCTTTTGCATAGTATGTTGAAAAACAACGTATTTTATTAAAATATAAACTTGAACTATAGGAATGCTTCTTGCTTCATATGTGCTTTAACGGTAGCGTAGAGTCAGCGCTTTCCATTGCCTTCTTCTGAAGCAGGTTAGCAGCGCTTCATACGGATCTTGCCGTAAGCGCTTACGTCTGCGGACATCATATAATAAAAACGAAATGGAGGGTCATATAGTCAGTAAGCGCTTCGAGCTTCTTTTTATGCGCTTACAAAGTCCTTCTGAAGTGTTTTTTTTCCCGCTGGGTATCTTACAGTCAAATACATGTACGCACCAGAAAACTTCCATGCGTATCAATACATAAAGTAGTAAAACTTAAAAAAAAAAAAAAAAACAAGCAATAAAACTCACTCGTGGCAAGACATCCTCGAGGAAAAGAAAATATTAAATTAGATTTGTCCTACTCTAAAAAGTAAACAAAACATTTAAGATGACGTGCTAAGTGAAATTGTTCCCCTACGAATTTCAACTAAAATCTCTTATTCTGTTTCACCGACAAAAAAAATTCCGACTCGCTGTTTTGGTAAACCCCTTGCCAAATCAGGATATTTTGCCATGAAGTCAATCATTGATTGATTGATTTTGGTTGAAATTTGTATGTTTTCCCTTAAATTAGTTAGAAATAATTAATATTTCATGTATAAATCATCTAAAACATACATTTTGAGTCTTCCGGATTCAATTTCACCAATACAAAACCGAACGAATTGAAAAGGTCAATTTCTTTGCATTTTTCAATTCCGATCGATTCTCAGCACACCCCTAATTCGTTCGAATTCGAAGAAATCCGAAAATCATCACACCAAATAGGCGAAAACGTAACCGATTGGATTTCGACCGAAAATCATCACAGGGGTGAATAACTTTGAAAGTGTAATTTAAATTATGTATACATCATCACTACTCTTATAAAATGAAGTCTAAAAAAAAGTATGTATGTATGTGCCGCAAAAACAAAAAAACTAATGAACGGATTTGAATGCAGTTTTTTGCAATCGATTCTGGTTGGATTGAATCTATAAAATGGATCAAAAAAAATCAATACATTTCAATAAAAAACTTCTAAATGAGAAAAAAAAAGTTTTTATTTTACTTTTGGGCATAGATCTCGCTCTATCTTAGTTCATAAATAACGTATTAAAATACAATTTACATATTTGTTTAGATTATTTCACAACAAAGATTTTGATATATGTATATATCTTCTTTGTACATTTTCTGTGAGAAAAGTAATAACATAAAGAAATATTGTTTGTTTGCTTTCGCGATAACGATCAGTTGAGAACACTGCCACCGTCAATGCACCAGTGGGTATGCGTGTATGCGTGTAGTATAATGTGATTGGGATTGCTTCGTGCTAACATACATATATGTATTGTAATTGTGTTCTAATTCAATAACTGGATAAATTTTGTTGAATTTTTTTTATGATAATTAGGTATTAGACTAGATTTGTATTATGTTTTGACGTTTTGTTGGTAAGAACGTGCTGTTATATTTAAGAAAGCGGAAAAGTAGCCTATGGATTATTTATCTATGGTTATCTATTTAATAGTCTATGGAAAATCCTTCATCCAAGCAATTCATTCAGTCATTTGGTGCTAAGCAAATTGTGAAGCAAGTATTTATGCCAACCTTTAAGCCGCAGGGATAAGTGTAGCATTTAGCTAGAAGTCTCCTTCCAGTAGACAACTTATTACAAATACACATATCTACATACTAAGAGAATATGAGAATGTTGAACAATTAACAGTTAAAATAACATGTTTTCCTGGTACAGAAATTATAATTATTGTAAGTTATATACCACCAAGGAGTTCTTATGTATTATACAATGCACATATTTATAACTGTTCCTTTATTTTAAATAACCTAAATGATCATCAGCATGTTATCCTACTTGGGGACTTTAACTTGCCTAATTTAATTTGGGATTTTGATAATGATCAGTCTAGACTTATTCCATTTAATGCTAACTTAGATTATGAACGTGAAGTTGTCGATAGTCTTGCCCAGCTTGATCTTCGTCAGATCAATCATTTTACAAATGAATTCAATAATATTCTTGATCTGGTTTTTGTAGATTCTGAGCTTAGTATTAGTCTCGGCAACTCCATGATTCCACTTTTTCCTAATTCTATTTTCCATGTAGCTTTATCTATACAATTTGAATTTTTCGAATACTTTAGACCAGGCCCCTGTGCCGCTTATTGTAAGTATAATTATGCCAAAGCAAATTTCAACAATATTTGTAATTATTTAGACGATATTGATTGGTTAGCTGTGTTTAATAATGGCGATCTTAACAATTCTTTTAATATATTTATTGAAATTGTTAAGGTGGCAATCGATATGTTTACACCCAAATTAAGGTCTGTAATGGGCACAAAACCTATTTGGTTTAATAACAGGCTCGTCAATCTAAGTAATAGGAAAAATAAGACCTATAAGCAGTTTCGAAAAAATAACAATGATCCGGAACTTTTGAAAGCTTATAAAGTGCTTCAAAAGGAATTTAATATTTTAAATAAGTTCCTTTATAGGCAGTATGTCCTTTCCGTAGAATCTAATTGAAAGACTAATAGTAAACGTTTTTGGAGCTTCATCAATAGCAAAAAGCAATCAAATGGTATTCCGAACTATATGCGTCTTAATGATGAATCCTCATCTGATCTTTTAACTATTTGTAATATGTTCGCTAGTCACTTCCAATCTGTATATTTAAGTGGTTCTATCCCAGCTAGAGTTTCAAATGCTACCACTGTGTCGCTTAGTCCTTTAAATGTTGGTGACTTAGAGTGCTCTATCCACGAAGTTCAGCTTGCCCTCTCTCTATTAAAGTTGGATACAAATCCGGGTATGGATGGCATTCCTCCAATTATACTTCAGAAGTGGTCCTATGCGTTATCTGTGCCTCTTTCTTTAATGTTTAATTTGTCTCTGCAGACTGGAAATTTTTTGAAGGTTTGGAAGAATTCGTTTTTAACACCCATTTATAAATCAGGTTCTAGGCATGATATTACTAATTATCGTCCTATTTGCAAAATTTCAACCATACCGAAACTGTTTGAAAAATTAGTTTATGAGAAACTAATCCCTCTTTTGAAGGAAAATATCTCTCCACTTCAACATGGCTTTGTAGCTGGTAGATCCACTTCTTCAAATCTCTCAATATTTTGTCATGCAGTTCTAAACGACTTGGAGAAAGGACTACAGAGTGATGTAATTTATACTGACTTCGCTAAGGCGTTTGACCGTGTTAATCACAAAATTTTGATTTCCAAACTGAGCAGGTTTGGGTTTCATTCGAGCCTTCTACAGTGGATCCGCTCCTACCTTACGGATCGAATTCAGTATGTTCGCATCAACGATATATATTCGTCACCAGTTTACGTTACCTCTGGAGTGCCTCAGGGCAGTCATCTGGGCCCTTTGCTTTTTCTGTTATTTATTAATGACATTCCTGACTTGTTTTTAAATTCACAATGTCTTATGTTTGCTGATGATGTAAAATTGTTCCGACATATTCATTCTGAGCATGATTGTCTTCTTCTACAAGAAGATCTTGAGAGACTTTCTATGTGGTGTCATATTAATGACCTTCACCTCAACGTCGCTAAATGTAAAAGTCTTTCTTTTTGTCGTAACCTGTCCCCGGTGTTATTTACGTACGCGATAGATAATATCCCATTGTCTATTATCTCCTCCAAAAAAGACCTGGGAGTCATATTTGACAAAAAACTGAGTTTCTGTAGGCATATCGAGTTTTTGGTTGCTAAAGGTAATTCAATGCTGGGGTTTATTTTGCGAAACTCTAAAGACTTCAATGATCCGCACACGCTTAAGTGTCTTTTCTTTGCATTTGTTAGATCCAATCTCGAATACTGTAGTATCATATGGAATCCTTTTTATGAAGTCCATTCCAGTAGAATTGAGAAGATCCAAAAACGCTTAACTAGGGTTGCCGTGCGTAGATTACGTTGGAACATTGAAATGCCTTCGTATGAGATTCGATGTAAATTATTTGGTATCCTACCACTGTTCAAGCGTAGACAATTTTTTTCAATTATGTTTGTTCGTGACTTAATAAACAATCATATCGATTGCCCCTCATTATTATCATTAATTGGATTCTATGCTCCATCTAGAGTGCTTAGAAACCGTCTTCTTTTTTATGTTCCATTTCATAGAGTTAATTATGGTTGTAATGAACCTATTGTATTGTATTGTATTTGGAAGGGGGTTGTCTCCTTAGAGACAACAAGCACGTAGACCTGTAGGCCCATTGTACTTTGGTGAAGTACCACCCCATTCGCTGAATTAGCGATTTGTTGCTGAGCTATATGTCGATCTAAATCTGCCCGTCGCTTTCGCAAAGCGAAGCAATAGGGCAAGATTGAGCTCCAGTAGATCAACGTCCCGTAGGACGTAGTTGCCTAGAGTGGCCTTTCTGATTCGAGCAAAGGCCGGACACTCGCTAATGAAGTGCTCAGCCGTCTCATCTTCTTCCAGGCACATCTCGCAGAGGCCCGAGCTTCTGATTCCAATTTTGTTCAGATGCTCGTTTAAGGGAGTGAACCCAGTGACCAGTCCTGTGAGGATTTTGAGGTCATTTCTACGAAGGTGTAACAGAAACTTAGTTCTGTTTGCCCTGGGCGCGTCTACTAACATTTTGGCCTGTCTGCATGACCTAAGTTCATGCCAATGGTTGTAATGCTGTAGTCGCAGCAGTTCAAGAAGCTCGTTTTTAGCATAAGCTGAACTGCAGCCAATAGCAGGCTGAGGACCGATAAAAGGGGTCGCTGATCCAGCTCTAGCCAGAGCATCAGCTTTTTCGTTTCCCGGGATGTCAGAGTGTCCCGGGACCCAGACCAGTATGATCTTATTACATCGCCCAAGCTGATTCAGTTTGTTGACAGCTTCCTCAACAATTTTTGAGTTGATCAACGCTGCTGAACAGGCTTTGATAGCTGCTTGACTATCAGAGCAGATGTAGATGGACTTGGATTTCCACCTCTTGTTAAGTGCAATGTGCGCTGTAGTAGCGATAGCATACACCTCTGCCTGAAAGACAGTTGTAAATCTACCCAGTGGAATAGATTGCTCAACGTGGCATTCTTCTGAGTAGACACCTGCTCCGGAGAGCTCATCCATTAAGGACCCGTCCGTATAGAAGACTATACTACCTGATGGGAAACCAGACCAACCTCCGCTGTTCCATTCAGAGCGATCTGGAAGGAGACATTGGAACCTTCGCCCGAAATTGTATTTGGAGCTTATGGTGTCCAGAGCTCCCCCCAAGGCTCCTGGTACTAAATCGAGAAGCTCCCCCACCCTGCTACCTCTACTACCTTCACTGAAGGTAACTCGCCTTCCAAGAAGCACACCTATGCGGTATACTGCTTTTCTAGCTTCGTTTTCAATGAAGATATGCAGTGGAGGCAAGGCAAGAAGGATCTCAATGGCGGCGGTGGGTGTCCCTCTCATGGCCCCGGTAATACTAATGCATGCTAGGTGCTGAAGTTTTTCAAGGCAACGTTTGAGAGGCTTCGCTTTGTACCACCAAGCTATCGAGCCATATACGACATATGGCCTGACTATACTCGTATAAATCCAGTAGACCATTTTTGGGCTAAGCCCCCATGATCTATTGAACATTCTACGGCATTGCCAGAGTATGTTGGTGGCCTTAGTTGTTCTTGCAACCAAGTGGTCTAGGAAGGTTAGTTTTGGGTCCAACAGGATACCCAAGTATTTCACCGTACTAGAAGGTTTAAGCTGGGTGCCCAGGAACGTAGGCCATCTTATAGGAGGCAACTTCCTTTTGTTTGTGAACAGCATCATCTCGGTCTTGGAGGGATTGACCGATAGTGACTGCTCACGGCACCATGCTCCAACAATGCTAAGAGCGGATTGCATCCGCTCACAGAGTGCTGGTAAGTTGCTACCACTGACGATGATGCATTCATCATCAGCGAATCCAATTGTTGGATATTCTCCCTCGTTAAGTCTTCTCAGTAAGGAGTCAACTAAGAGGTTCCACAATGTGGTCGACAGGACTCCACCTTGCGCAAAGCCTTTTACAGCTTGCACTGTCTTGGAGTAACTACCTAATGAAGCTGTTGTTGATCTGCTCTTAAGCATCGCTAGGATCCAACCGATGAGTGTCGGGTCAATTCCTTTTGATCTTAGTGCAGATTCAATCATTTCAAAGGTGGGATTATCGAAAGCTCCCTCAATATCGAGGAATACAGCGAGGCTATAGTGCTTCCGGTCGAGAGCGCGTTGCACCCTTCCTGTCAGCTCCACCAGCGCTGTCTCCGTCGACTTGCCTCTTTGATAGGCATGCTGGCTATCATGGATTGGCGCTACACTTAGCGTTCCTATCTTAAGCTGCACGTCAATCAATTTTTCAAGGCCCTTCAGAAGGAAGGAAGAAAGGCTGATAGTCCTGAAACTTTTTGGAAGATCATAGGCTGGCTTACCCGGCTTGGGGATGAAGACAGCCTTGGCCCTCCTCCAAGATAGAGGGACATAGCCTAGAGCAATACTTGCTCGGTAGATCCTAGTGAGAAACAGTAGTATTGTATCGACTCCCCTTTGAAGGAGTATTGGATAAATACCATCTGGTCCGGGCGATTTGTAAGGTGAGAAGGATAGAATGATGGTTCTTACCTTTTCTCTCGTTACAGTGCTCACCGCTGACCTCCATTGATCACTAGTGGGCCTGCTTTTGTATGGATTATGACTCTCCTCGTCAGCATCGCTGCATCCAGGAAAGTGAGTCTCCATTAACAATTGTAGGGTTTCCTCTTTTGAGGTAGTGAAACGACCATCGGGATAGCGCAAGGTGTCAAGTTTGGCATTTGGGTCCGCAGAGAGAACTCTTTGCAGGCGCGAAATGGCACTTACATCCTTTAGCTCCCCACAGAAATTTCGCCAAGATGTGAGCTTGGCCCTTTTGACTTGTCGTTTGTATTCTCTCTGCGCGTCGGCATGAGAGTTCCAATCAACCGTGCTGCCAGTTTTCATGGCTCGATTAAACAGCTTCCGCACTTTCTTCCTGATCGTGGCTAGCTTCGTGTTCCACCAACGAGTTGGTTTTGCACCGCCGACCTCTTTTTCAGGACAGGATTCGTGGAATGCTGTTATAATACCGCTCTGTAGGGTATCAACCGCTATGTCAAGTGCAACGCTGTCGTGGATTCGCATTGGAGTCTGCCCCAATTGATCCTGCAGCGCTGAGGCATAGGCGTCCCAGTTCGTGCGGCGCACATTTCTGGTGGTGGCTTTGACCGGTTGATCCGCAGCCAAAATGAAGGCCACGTATCTATGATCAGAAGCCGATTCTTCTTTGAGAACTCTCCATTGAGTAACCATGTCCACCGCATTTGCCGAGGCAACGGTAAGATCGATAACTTGCCTTCTTTGTCGAGTGACGAAGGTAGGATCGGTCCCTAGATTAAGTATCTCAAGATGGGAGGCTGCGAAGTAGTTTAAGAGAGTTATTCCTCTCACGTTTGTATCAGTACTTCCCCAAACGCAGTTATGTGCATTTGCATCCATACCGATTATCAACCGTTTGTTAGCTTGCCGAGCATATTCAACAAGCCTCATCATCTCTGCCGAGGGGGGTGGCGAGATGGAGTCGTAGGGCAAGTACACCGAAGCCATAAGGACTTCTGTGCTGTTGCCACCTCTTTTATAGCTAATCTTGATCGCAGTACAGTCTTGGGAACTGTATTCAGGCAGTAGACTTGCATCATAGCCTTTAGCAACAAAGACGCACGTACGAGGTTTCAGTGTTCCTGGTTTGACGAAAGTCGCACCTGGTGCTTCAGCGATGCCCCTTACCGTCCCCTTGTACACATAAGGTTCTTGTAAGAGGCATACGCCTGTCTGCATTTTACCAAGACGCCTATACAATAGATGTGAAGCCGCCTTGGAGTGCTGCAAGTTAATCTGAATGACCTCTAGAGATGTGTTAGCCATGGTGCTAAACATCATTAGAGGTACCAGCTTTTTTCCTAGCGCTTTTTTCAAGCTTACAGGTAAGCCTGTTGGCCAAGAAGTACGGCTGGAGGTTACGCCTCTCAAGAGCCTCCACTGAGTCCTCATCTATACCAATGGTGTAGAGCTTACCATCTTTGTTTGCACTAGAATGGTAAACTTTCCACCTCTCGGTAAGCAGACCCGGGTTTTGGCCCTTAAGGAGCGCGATGAAGGTTCCTTGATCCAGACTTGCATCCGGGACGAAGACCTTCATCTTAATGTAGCCCCTAATCTCAGATGGGTGCAAGACTTTGAGGTCCTGCTCCTCTAATTTCGGGAAGATGCGAGCAAATTCAGCTTTGATCCATTGATTTGTGGCTTCATCAGCGCAGCAGAGAATAAATCCTCCACCACTTTTGACGATGCGCTCAAATATAGGACATCCGCCTTCCTTTACCCGACTTAAGATTGCGTCATTCAAGGCCTTGTCAAGACTGCTGATGTGTTCTGCAGTGAATTTTCGCATGTGGTCATTCGCAAAAACCACTGACACCCGCAGTCCTAGCAATGCCGAGTCGACGAATCGTTTTTTCGGGGGGTGAGTTCTTTCGCCAGTTTGACTGGTTCCGGTTCTCTTGCCACCTTTTACTACATGAGATGTAGTCTCCGATGGCTTACCACCCCTTCCCGCAGCAACTTCCTTCTCAGCCGAGACTGATCCAGTAGAAGCCGAAGGTTCTTTAGGAGCTGCAAGACTTGAGCTCTTAGGGACCGAGTCCGCCAACTTGGTAGCCTCTGTGCCGAGCGTTAGCTCCGCTTCTTTGGCCTCCTTGTTAGCAAGACGGTCTCTCGCTCGCTTCTTTTTGCGCCATGCCCCCTTCTTCCGTTTTCTCTTCTCTTTTGCCCCTTTGACCTCAACGTTTCCTTCTGCACAATGTGTATCGGACTCGGAAGCCTCTGAGTCTGAAGAAGAGGAAGGTGGTAGTACCCGAGCTTCGTTAAGCGACAACTTTTTGAGTTGCCTCCTAACGCCGCTTTGACCTATGGTGGGTGTCTGGATGGATGAGTCACTCTGCGTGCTAGACAGGGTAGCCCGTGGTCGCTTCAGCATGTGACCATCACTTCCATTTCCACTGCTAGGCGTGGCGGCAGTTACAAGTTCAGTCACCGGGTCTGATGAGCTCAATGCTGCCGATTTGGTAGCCGAACCCTCCATGTTCGATGACAGAACCTGTGTTTTTTTGCTGTCCCCACTAGAATAGGCCAAGGAACATCTCAGTGATGAGCGTCCAGCCTCTAGTGGTTCGAGCTTCGATTTAAAACTCACAGCAGCGACTACCGCTGCCTTATTGAGCTCCACTGGCGACCTGGCATTATCCAATGCCAAGCCAACACCGGTAGCCGTGGTAACTACCGACTTTCGGGCTTTTTTATTCGCCCTCTTCTCCGTCGTTCCTCTTTTCCCATGATCCCCCGGTGGAACTTTCAGTTTGGAAGAGCTCAAGGATACGTTGACCGTACCCGAACCCTTCCTTTCAGGAGTCCCCACCTTTTGGACTTCGCTTTCCCCGCTAGAACAAGCCGAGGGAGTTCCCAGTTTAACTGAGACCTCAGCTACATTCAACGGTTCAAGCACAGAGTCAGGAATCATGGGGTTTTCATAAGCGACTACCGCTTCTTTAATAGGATCCACTGGCGACTTGACACTTTCCAATGCCAAGCCATCGCCGGTAGCCGTGGCTTCTACCGACTTTTGGGTGTATATCCCCACCCGTTTTTCCGTCTTTTGTTTTCCGCCTTTATCCATGTTTTTTGTGATTTTTAAACTAGTTTTTCCTCTAGTGATTACCTCTTAGTTGTAGCCGTCTCTTCCTACACTACAACAGCTCGGGACACTCAACTGTAGGAGAGCGTCGCACTTGCCATCATAGCTTTAAGGAATCAACTTACTACATAAGCCTCTTCACCACGACAAGGTAGGCAATCTTCGAACCTATTACTAGATGCCTTAGAGAGTCTAATAATTATAGTAGTTTACTAGATTTCCATTTAAGTAGGGAGTCGTTTAGGAGTAGACTTATTTTGGCTTTAGGTTTTGGTGGTAGTTTTTAAGTATTTAAGTATGTATATATATATATTGTAATAGGTAATCTAGCGAGAACAGTAGATGTTCTCATTTGATGATGAAATAAATAAATAATAAAATAAATAATAATAAATAATATTTTTGTATGCGCAGCGAAGCGGGTACATCAGCTAGTTTAAGCATAAAATTATCATACTTACTACTATGTAGGAAGGGAAACAATACAATACGCGCTCGTTCATTTATGCATTATAAAATCTCGTAAAGCTTTCTTTTCAGGCTTGAGGCCAATTTCTCAATAATATGGTCTTTCAATCGCTAAACACAACTATACATATACATATGTATGTAGTTGGCTTCCAAATCATCTTTCTATTTTAATGCTAGACCAGCAGCGTCTTCAGTGGAGCTTAAGGTTTCGTGTAACGAAAGGAAACCAAAATCAGAAGCTTAGGCAGCTAAACTTTGTAATCTCCGTCCTATTTGCTGAATAAGTGGGTCTATGTCTAGTTAGACCACAAACTTGGCCATTGATATTCGATTAAAATTGCATATTTCAAATAAAGAATATATTAGATTATATAAATTATATTAAATAAAATTAAACCTGTACGAAACGAACACATTGGAAAAAATCAATTGGTGAATTTTTGTGTAATATACTAAAATTAGTGCTGAATTGATGTTTTTTTTTGTTGTGAGCGATTGCTGATGGCGATGAGTAATGCTAGGTTTCCACTTGTCGATTTGAAATTGACAAACGACGTAACTTAAACTAAAACTGCTTATTTATCATTATTTCCAATTGCCAATTTTCTAATTAAATTAAAAATACGTCTTTTGTCAATTTCAAATCGACAAGGGGAAACCTGTCTTACTCTGACAGCAGTTTCACACAAAGTGCCAAAAAAATCTAAGAAGTAAAAAGAGAATGAGAAAGAGCAAGTTATTTTTTTATTCAGGATCTTTAAAATTCTCTTACAATATATAACAAAGACTCAAAAAGTTAAAAAAAAAAACCTGAAAAGGGTCAAAAAGAGGTGTTTTTAAGAAATCGGGTCTCTTGCGTCAAAAAAGTCGCAAAGCGGCAATGCTGGCTCCAACATACATACATATATACTTCATCTCGTTCTTCAGGAAATAGTGCGCACGGTAGGTACTTATACTGACGATACATACAAACATCTGAGCTTAAAGTAACTGAAAGCCTGTCAAAGCATTGCTCTCAAAAAAAAAACTATGGCTGCTTAAGTTTGATCATGCAGCTCGTGTATGGATACATTTGATACTCTGTCTAGAGTTGTGAGAAGAATGACCCAGATGGTTCTTAAATGGCGCCGAATACAGAAAAAGCGTGCAAATAATAAACTTTTAAAAACACAAATGAAGAAAACACATCGTAAAAAAAAAATTCCGTAATGAAACTGTAAAGAAATATCGAACCGTACAAAATGTTACAGTGCCATCTAGAGTCTCAGCAAGTTGTGAGTAAAACCGGATGCTTAACATCGAAAATGAACAAATCACAGCCATGGAGATAAGGCGCTCATGCAGAAACCTACCTCACAATCTGTTGCACAAGAAGAATGTCGTTTTTGAATGCCTCCGTATATTTTCGATCCTAAACCCGCAAAAGGTAGATCTAGATAGAGTAACACTCTTCCAACTTTCAACTCTTTTTTCAGTTAAAAACAAAAACTTCCTCAAATTTGCAAACTCACTTGGTGATTCTTCTTCCTTGCGAATCCTTTTGGATGAGTAACTCCCTTTAAACGCCTTTGATTTTCGATATCCTTTATAAATGTTCTATCATCTCAGGTCGTTCGTTTTCCTTTTGTTTTTACTACAAGAATAGAATTAAAAAAAAAAAATCTAATCAGGGCAAAAATCTTAAGTACTAAACCGGTAATACTATCATCCCTGATCCCTCTCCCTTTGACAAAAATGAAACGAACGAATTAATGCATAATTACAAAGGTCCATTATATACAGTAGCAAAGGATTAAACCGATTAACGTAGCAACTGAACCTTTTACGACATTACAAATCTTAAGACTTGCTGTACGATAGCCATTTCCTATGATTTTTTAATTTAGTAGAAAATCCCATTACCTATGGCGAAAAAAAAAAATAAATTTAAAGTAATCCGCTTTTCGTTGAAACCCTTTTTTCTGCAGCCATTAAAAGGATATACCCTTTGTTGTTTAGTTTCGTTGTGCTATGCCACGAGTATTGCCAGTTCATTTATCTCATTAATAAAATTAATGAAGGGTCTGTGGGGTGAGAAGAGTGACCTTTTTATTTCAAAAAAACACAAAAAAACATTTTGAAACACTTGAGTTAAAAACCAGTAGTTGGAGGCAAAAGGGTAACCTTTTTTGTGAAATTCCTATTTGAAGTTTCATGGTCACACTTTTGCGGTCAAACTGGAAAGAGGTAAACCGTTATATGTACGTATCCTCGTAGAATGGTGTTTTCATTTGATTTAGATTTTGGGCTTTAATTTTGTTTTAACTTGTTTTGTGTTAAGTTAATGGTAGCTAAACATTTGGTGGTTTGATGGTGACTCTACAATTTACGGGATATGTGTCCTTTGATAGAATCTATGTTACTTCTTAGAATACAAAGAAGAGGTGGTTTTGTAAACTAGTCCTGTCTGTTTTTTGACAGGAGTTTGAAATCGTTTACCTACCCAGATCAAAACTGTGTCCTGTGAGACATATGTATGTACAGTGACATACAGTGGCGGAAAACTAACATAAATAGCACCGTAATAAACCAAGAAGTGGCGTGTTCTCATGTATAGTGGCGGAAAAATAAATAAATAAGTACTTTTTCTTGTTTTGCATTATAAAATTGATTTTGACCATTTGATTACTGTACGTTAAATTTTATTTTGTGTATTACAACAATCTAAGTAGTTTTGCATGAGTTTAAGGAGTCTATTGCTCGGCAGAAAAAATATGGCAATCTTCAACATATTTGAAAGAGAAGGGCCGATTTTGGACTTGAAGTAGTTAAGGGCTTTACAACCTATTAAAGCACACAAAACATTAAAAAACTTCCAATGAAAAAAACTGGTCAGAAAAGCAACAAAAGACATGGACAGAGCGATGGTAGCGCCAAGTCGAAGAGCTAGAAACCCATTTTAGACCTTAAATGAAATAAGGAGCCAAATTGCAGACGAATATGGCGTTAATATCACTTTAAGAGAGTGTCCGCTATCGCCTAAGCAAGGTAAGGCTGCATGGAAGCATTGTAAGAAGAAAGCCACTTGTTGCAGCCAAGCAGACGATTATTTATTGCCACAGAGAAGTTAGCCAAAAGACTATGTAAAATTTCTGGTCCAAGCTTTTTCAGTAATATCCTTATTTGAATACTATTGAAAGTTATTGTTGTATAAACATTCGTGGTTTTCTATTAATTGAACGAATTTTATAATTTCTTCGGACATTTTTTTTTTAATAAACCACGTAAAAATGTAAACAAACTGCAAGCATACAGTCGTACACGACGAAAAGCGACTGACACTGCTTGACGATAGTCGTCATGCTGGGACGATTACGCGAGTCCTTTGCGGTTCTCCTTTTTAATACAAGTGTGCGACAACAAATCGTATGCCTCTCGTACATCGCGTCGCATACGCTACGATGATCTGCGGATGGCCTTAGATTTTATGGATAAAGCTGCTGCACGTCTGTTTCTGCGAGTTTTAAACAATTTTCTTATTGTAGATACATTTCTACTGTTCGTGGATACATCTGTGGGTTTTTCGACACATTCAAGCTACTGATTTAAACATTTTTTAAAATTTTTTTTAATTTAACTTTATTGTTGTGGTAAATGTCAATGCCAATCCGCTCTGTATACAATGCGTTCCGAAACGTCAAAATTGTACAAATACAATGTTAAATTTAAGCAAAGCATTAAGGTTGCATTGCAGATGCGTATCAAAAAAGTATTGCTATCGCATCGAAACATTTGTTTTTACATTTTGGAACTCAGCCTAAGGCACTTTTCACACTATTCGGTTTTGACCGGACGCCGAAAATCCGGATTGGAAACATTTCCACACTATACGGTTTATGCAGTTTCTTTTCGTCACAAGCTCAGTTTGTGGTTGAGTGGTGTGCTGTTCGGTCATAATCAGGGAACGGATTTTGTTAACTTTGGCTTTGTTTGGCCTCTTTACTCATATTGTATTTTTTTTTTGCATTTTTGGTGCTATTTGTCAACGTTGCTGTGCACTTTCTTCTTTACTATATGATTTGTCCTTAGTCACACGAAAGAAATTTTAGTGTCCATACGTTCATACATATGTACACACATATAGAGCAGGTTTTTTTCTCATGTGAACATGCACATAATTGAACACGTTGTTTACACTATCGCCCATAAAAAAAATATCCATACACACCAATACAACCTACATTTTTGTATCAAAATGTATGTAGGTACATGCGTTTTTTCTTACGTGCTGAGGTTTTTTTTTTTACAAACATCGGACAAAAACCGTTAGACATCTGAGAAGTATTTTTTCGTTAGTGTGCGCCTTTTCATCTACTTTTATATTATGTGACATACTGCTCATACTTAGTGCTAGTCTGTTGAATATTGTGTGTGCTAAAATGCGTGTTATTCGCAAAATATTTTGTTGCTTGTCATTGAAAGTGAAAATACCCATGAAAAGATTCAAGCCAATTGCAAAATTTTGTGGTAAAATTGTAAAAAGAAAGAAAGCCTATTGAAGAGGTGTTAAAGACTTTGAACGGGATCGAGGAGAAATTACAACAAGCTAAAGGGCCAGTAGCTGAAGATGTGATGAACAAATTGTAGAGTCGTTTGGGGTAAGAATGCGCAGCGGGTAAGAGTACGCAGTGCCATTTTCTCCATCTGTGAAAGAATTAGCAGCAATCGCGAAATGAGAAAATGTGTGCTTCACTAACCGCCAATGGTGAACAACTTCTATGAACATTTTCCAATTCACAGTACAAAGAAAATCAACAAGAAAAAAAAGCCGGATTTTGTTAAAAAAAAAGTTAATTTTCAAAAGTGTGTCAGGAAAGCGTGGCAGCACCGATACTCCAGAAGTAGTATGTAGGCATAAACAGTGTATATGTGTGTTTGATTTAGGATAAAATTTTAGTGAACAATATTATTGGTTCTTAGATTTTCAAAACAATGAAAAAAAAGTAGCGTCTAGGGAAAGAGTGCGCAGTCGTTCTGTGGGTAAGAGTGCGCAGTGCTTTCTTACCCAGTATTTCACTATTTATAATAATAACAAATTTTAGGCTATTACAATCTATCGAAAGATGCAATGAGCACATCACAGTCGTAAGCAGTAGGTGGTAGCTCGTAGCTGAACAATTTTTCTGTTTTTGTTTTTCCAGAAAAATGCCTGGTATCTGCCAAACACAAACGGAAAGGAAATTGATAACCCAAAGCTGATTTAAAATGGAAGCATCCCATGAGACGCTGCCGAACAACTTGATTTGAGTGAAAGCACAGTTTCAAGCCATTTAAACTATGAAAACTGTGATTTAAAATGGTTGCGCACTTTTACCCATACCTCTGCGCACTCTTACTCTGACTTCGGGGCAAGAGTGCGCAACTTGACTTACTTTGGTTTTTTGATCAAAACATATGAAACATTAAAAAAAATATAAAATATTTTTGTATAATTTTGTTCCTAAAATATAGAGCTACCAAATAATAGGCTCTTTTGTTTGCTATCTGTTGTAAGTTTTTCAGAATTTAAGCCCGTAGTCCAAAATGCGCACTCTTGCCCCGAACGACTATACGCCGTTTTTTCAGTAAATGAAGGAAATATTAAAAATATTAAAAATATTAAAGTCAACGGCGCGACGTGACATCCTTTATCTTGGCTCCACTAGTCTCTGCTCATTTTAAGAGATCCTTCCTTATCCTTATTATTATTTAACCCTTTGACTACCATTGGTTACAATTGTAACCACACTATTCAAATATTTTTTTTTCTTATTTAAAGATTTAAAAGAGTTGTAGTATGCATGGAGTTCTCTTTATTCATCAATTCTCTTCTCTTATACCATATTTGAACTTTCTAGAATTTTTAATTACAAAGTTAGCGGTTGATTTTGTTGTCAGTTTGGGAAAAATTCGTAACGAGTTTTTAAAGAATCCTTTGATGGTTTTTTGTTTTGTTTATTTCACCCATAAACCCAACCAGATAAGATATGTTTTCTAGCGTAAGTTCGAAGTTACGTTTTTTACATTGTATATTGCGTAAATACGAGTGCAAAAAACCAGCGTGTTGTCACTTGGCTACCTATGTGCACATTTGTAACCAAGGTCCTGTAGGCTTAATTCAAGGACGAAAAATTCTAAAAAGAAATGAATTGTCTTCCTTTAAGTACAACCAGTAATATTAAATTACGAAATAACTGTTTTGTCTTATATAAATAATTCAGTAGTCAAAGGGTTAATTCAAACAAAATAAAATAAAATAAAAATTAGTCTTTTTGCGACGCACTTTTTGAGCAACCTCCCTTTGCGATGTCCTGGTTTTAGGCCAAAAACTATACTCGTCGCTCTAATTTATTGGTTACTACCTTCGACCTTAAGATAAACAAAATTATTTTAAATTATAAGCGTTCAAAAATTAGACAACCTCACATCTTTCCTTCCTTGTTTTTAGTGCGTAAAAATCACACAAAAAAAAATTTAAGTTTCAGACGGTGCTAAATGATATAATCTACGCAGTTTTTTTTTATATTTATTTGAGTATAAACCTTAATCTTTAATGATGTGCAGATTTCCGAGCTGTATAGCAGACCAATACCTGTTAATCCTCGGACCATCCGTTAAAAGTATCCCCAAGCCATCCGAATAATAGCCGGTCGTAACCACATTTACTCGCATTTTATTAGTGTGCTAAATTTTGAAAGTTATATAAATTTATTTTTCGCTGTACTAATTCAAGACTCCATAATGCGTCAAATCACATTAAAATGGTGGTAATAAAATTTCCATCAAAATCCAAATTCCACTTTAATTGGATTTTCCACTGAGTTTCATTGGTCATAATGCAGCCCCATGGCCTTAGCTAACAAATTTTATCAACTGAAACAAACAAAAAGAAAAGACTGAACCGAAAAGTAATAAAAAAGGGTTTTATCATTCCAATTGTGGCAGAAAATTCATGGAATTCTGGCCAATTTCTGTTGGAAGTCTTATGAATTTCCCGAGTACATTTTTTCCCCTGCAGTTTTCTTTTATTACCCAATGTCCATGTCTAAATGCCTTTATTGTCACGGTAGTCACGGTGATAGATTGGAGCACCCACTGGATTAAAAATTGGAGTAAAAAAGGAGACCATATACGACATACAATACATGTAGGGAGGTACTAATCAGTTATGGTTAAAGCCATCTGCCAGCACAGACTGGACAGGCGAAATCCTGTCATGAAAATTTCACTAAGCAATATCACACATACATTATGAATGTATGTACATACAACCACCGGGTGTGTGACTTTAGGAAATTGAAATGAAATATATTATCCTCTTAGGGCGCTCTAGAATGGGGGCTGGGCACCTCTTCATGGCTTTCCAAACGAGCCAACATCGCCAGCAGTGGAGAATCATCAACGAGTCGAGTGTGGTTCCGGTATTAGCCCAATCCTCTATGAATGCATTATCTTCTCATGATAAATCTGCAAATCCAAAATGTGAAAAATTTCATAACACTCCATTCTCCATGTTGTTATGTCCTGTGCCTGTCCCTGTGGTCGACATCAGTTCGGGACGTGTGTACATGTACATCGACTAAATTCCATGTGGGGCGCTATGCTAGGAATGTAAGTGGGTTTATTACGAAATTGTGTAAACATTTCCGTAGGGCACCTGGGAGAGCATTTAATCTTATTTGACCACTGGATGGGGTGGTGGTGGTGATTGTCAGTTGAATTGGAGTTTAAGGGTACTTTGGGATAGTCAGGAGGTCGGTATGTCATGCATAAATATGTTTAATATTAGCAATTGAATTAATTTGAACTTGTCTGTAGAGAAGATGGAAACTATTACCGGATTGGTAAATACGTAAATAATAATAACTGAAAGTCTATTTACATGTTATTTGATAAATCATTTGAATTGTAATTTTGGAACTGTTTGCTCACAAATATGGCTACGTGTTCAAACTATGAATGTTTTCCTTTTTTGTTCGCTTTACTTATGCCTAAAGGAAAGCAGTTCTTTCAAGAATTCAAGAAAATCTTAAATGTGTAACTATATATGTTCAGTGCCGGTTCTAGCACAACCAGTGCCCTGGGCGAGATTTCTAGGGCGCTCCCTATCTGCTATCCAAACCCATGTGAATAAAACAAGCGAAGGAATGCAATAATAACCATTTACAGTGAGTCGAAAAAGTATTCGTCTCTACCCACTTCTGAATAAAAACGTTAATTTGTCATTTAAGTCAATAGCTAACAATATTTTTATTTTTATTTTCTTTTTGTCACTATTGAGTTATCTCTACGAAAGCAGTAACAACTCAACTGTCTCAATATCAACTGACTGTAGATCCATAGGTCGCTGGTTTATATCCGGCTCGAAGGACCAAAATATTCGTTGGTTAACTAAAGTTGTAAAATTAAATTTATATTAGAATGAAAGAATCCCGCTTGGTTTGAACAAAGAAAGAACAAACTGCAAATTATATTAGCGTTATTACGACAAAATGAAACACCTGGTTCTCTTAACGTTATAATAAAAAGAATGATATATTTTAACTTCGAAAATATAATGTATGACATGAGTTTGACATTTCCAAATGGAGGCATTGTTGTGGGTGGTTGGGCGTGAAATTAAAAGACTGGGTCGCAAAAGTTATGAAACTACAAGAAAAAAAACGAAAAATTATAATTAATCTATTAAATGAAGGTCAAAAGTATAAGGACATAGGTGAAAGTGTAAATAGACCAATTACGACGATTAAAAGTATCATTTATAGATAAAAAAAATAAAGAAATATGAAAATGCTCCAAGATCTGGGCGATCACAAAATTTAACGGAGAGAGAAGCTAAATCGTCCGTAAAACTAAAAAAAACCCTAGACTGAGTGCTCCAACCTCCTGAGTGCTTCAAAACTAACCCAAGATAAATAACAATTAGCGCCTGGAATATACTTAAACGTATACAAACCATGATGAGCAGTTCTGGAAATGAGTGTTTTTTTACGAACAAAAGCAAGTTTAAGATTTTTCAATCGGATCGCAAAGTTTTAGTGAGGAGAAAACCAATAACTGAAATGGACAAAAAAGCAACGGTGATACACTGCGAAGGGTCTCTTATGGTATGGGGCTGCATGTGCTCTAATGGAGTGGGTGAGTTGTGCGTTTTTGAAGGAACTATGGAATACAAACACTATATTAACATTTTGAAGAATCATCTTCAAAAAAGTGTGGACAAAATGGGTATCAGTAGTTCTTATATACATATTTATCCCGGACAATGACCCACAACACACTGCGTGGAGTACAAAATGTGGCTCTTATATGTACAATACACCTTCATATATGTATGCAAACTCCTTCGCAGTCACTATATGTTAACCCTATTGAACATCTTTGGGATATGTTTGAAAAAAATCAGAACCAGGCGTATTTCCAATAAAAAGGACTTTAGAACTGCCCATGAGGAATGGGCTTCTATTTCGTCAAACGTCACGACAAACTTGGTTGGTTCAATTCTTAGAAGCTTGGAAGCAATTATTAAATGTAAGGGGGGATCCACAGAGTATTAATTTAATTTCATTATTATTTGTTTAGTTAGTTTTTATTGGCTAGATCTAAGAGACGAATACTTTTTCGGTACTGAATCGATATCTGAATTTTGTTTTTTCCTATTTTCGTTTTCTATCAGTGAAGAATTCTTTAATTCTTATAGTTTAAATTTAAACCATTTTAATTGAAGAAAAGAATATATATAAGGTTTTGTATTAATTCAAATAAGAAAAAAATCATCGTTGTTGCAATAAGGTGAAACAGACGAATACTTTTTCGGCTCACTGTATGTATAAAAAAAATAAAAATAAAATAATTTTACTTTTCTGGCCGGCAAACTCTCTTATGACACCGAAGTCTATGTTTTCTTCAATTTCATTTTCGATTGACAAAGTTGCCAATCGGCTAATGAGTTCAGCACACAACATACAACTATTTATAAATGATTTCGAGCCTATAGTTAATGTCAATTGGAGACCACCACAGAGTTTGAGAGAAGGTCTGGTTAGATTCGGAGTCCCCTTTTAATTGTTCAAATCTTTTACTGCGTGAAATTAAGGTAGTGTCGAACAGATAGTTGAAAAATTTAACTTCAAATTTGTTTTCTGGTGAAGCTGTCTCATTGCGCGCAGTTTTATCACCTTGTCGTTTAAAACATCGAATTGTGGTTGTGGCTTTAAATAGAAGTTCAATTTCAAGTTCTTCGGCCAACTCCTAGTTGTTAAAATTGCGTTTCTAAAGCTTTTTTTTCTATACTCTTCCAAGAAAGCGCAGCATTTTTGAAACACTTCTGAGCATTTAGGGACATCCATGTCTATTGATATCAGAGATTTACTAATGACATTAATCTGAAAAAGTATCTTATACCAAAAAAAAAACCAATAAAGCTATAAACTGTTCGGCCTCATAAGAGACCTGAACATCAGTTTTCTCAGTTCCAATAGCCAAAGTAATTAAAGCGTCACGAATGGCACTAATTTGATAACGGACTGCTTTAACACTGCTTATTATTGCTTCCCATCGTGTTCTACTGTTTTTTTTTTATAGTAACATATTATAATCCTAGGTTATCGGTTAGAATTTTCCATCTATGAACAGAAGTTGGAAACAATGACCTCAATATATATAAGGCTTAATTAACAGTTTGGTTTGCCTGAGCTCTGGGACATCTTTCCAATGAGAAAGTTGAAATTCATTTTTCCATTTCCATGAGGCTGACATTTTTGTTCAGTTTATGCCACAAAAGAGTTCCAGGCCCGAGTATTTGGCAGTTGAACCTGAACGGGCCAGTTCATCCGCAATCTAATTTTCCTTCAATTCGGCAGTGACAAGGGGCAGGCACCCCCAAAGTTTGACTTTATTTTAAGGCGCTATGGATAAGATTGAAGCAGCACCTTACTAGTTTTGAGCCAAAAAAATAGGAGCCCAGAGCTTAAAGGCTTGCACACACCGACGCGATAGCGATAGCGATATAATAATAATCATTCAAAACAAAACAAACAAAACAACAAAATACACTATCGCTATCGCGCCGGTGTGCGCAAGCCTTTTAGTGCAGCTTGCCTGTCTGAGAAGACATTTATGATAGCGCATTTGATGCCTTTTTGAAAATATATTAAGATGCATATCTTAATGGCATGGACCTGAGCTTGAAACACGCTGGGAAAAGTTCCAAGAGACACAGACTTTATTTTCTAAAAATATTCAGTGCCAGCGTTCACAGCAGCAATGTTCGCATTTCAATGTGATAGTGGCTGGCATGTTTTCAAATTTATGTTTTTGTGTAAAAGGGATGAATCGCTTGTAAGTGTGGGAAATTCAATTCTCGTTTGCCTAAAAACAGATGCCATTCACCCTCACAGGATGACTTTCGCTAAATAAATCTGACATGTAAGCAACGTCATCCTGATTGTGTCAATATTCGACATTTACACAATGTCAACAACTGACATAAATACCCTTTATTTACGAATCATTTCCGAAAACATCATCCATCATCAAAATCCACAGGACTTGTTCCATCTAACTTGGAGTAAATAGGCCCACCAATAATTCACACCTCAAATTTGCACTAAATTATAACGCTAGTAGCTAATTTTACAAAATCTCTCCCGATATTTGATGAAATTAATTGTGATGTTGATGTCTTTGATGATAAACTGTGTCACCAACTTAATGAGTTCACACAAAATACTTATTTATGTACACACAAATAAATAGCAGAGGCAAATAAATAAATAAAATAAATTGCTCGTCTTGGTCAATTGCGGTCTCATTGTGCTTTCATCGTTGCGATGTGAACTTGACCTCAACGCGATGCTTAAGTGCGGTAAATGAGGTGTACGGTGTGGCCATACATATCGACTGCACTTGCTATTTGCAGTGCACGTCGACTGTGTTGTTTATCTGAGATACAGGGGGAAGCGGTAGAAAAGGAAACCACCCGTGTGCAGAAAGAAGTGGATTATTATAGGGGAACTCGTGTAAGTATCCGTTGAAGCTGCGGATGAGTTATTTTGTTGTTTAGTTGGATGTTTGTATTAATCGCATTGCAAGATGCGATAGTTGTAAAGAAAAGAAAGACAATGAGCATTTAACTAGGGGTAAATTATTTATCTGTTTTATGCTCTGTGATGTAGAAATTTGTATGACTTCTAGGTGGGGTTACCAGATTGAAAATGACGAAAAGGGGGACATCGCGAGACAAAATACATATTTATTTATTTATTTATTTATTTAAAAGAAGCTTACAAAGTAAATTAAGTAAGTTCTATAGATCAAGGCATTTTGGTAACATGGACCATTTGATGCCGTCTTATATGTAGGTTATTTACATATCTATAGGTATGTATATATAATTTTGCAGGTTTTTTCAATATCGCTGAATTTGTTGTGGAGTGATGTTGCAGTTCGTATGTTATTAATTGTATGGCTATTTGTTTTTAAAAAATATAACACCAGCTTAAGAAAAGTGAAGGAAAAAAAGCTAAAGCAAATTAAACATGTCGCATATTCAGGACCTTCTTTGCTTTTTGTTAACCACTCGGAACACTTTTCCCAGCACTGATTATATGCACACTTTCTTTTTTTATTTGCTTTTTCAGACATTTTAGGTACTATTAAACGCAAACGAAAATAATTTGTAAACAAAAACTGACAAAAGACAGACAGCAGCACAAATCATAAACTAACAGATGGAGGAAATCTTTTGCGTGTGAAGTGATATGCAGGTCATTGAGTGGATGCGTACAGCTTTGAAAGGATTTTGAATCTTTTTAAAAATATTTAATGAAAATATTTTAACAGTTTTAAATTGAATGTTTTCTCTTTTTGAATTGTACTTAATTAGGGGGGACAGGGGTTTGTATAGGGGGGACAGACAGCATTTTGATATGAAAAAGGGGGGCCGTCCCCACTAAAGGGGGACTTCTGGTAACCCTACTTCTAGGTTTATTTTTTGTTTGTTAAATCACTGAGATTATTGATTAGACTACAAAATAAATAAAAAACATTATAGGAAACTTAATTCCATTTAGATATAAATATTTCACTACTAGATGGCGTACATGATCTATTAAATAACTGCGGGAGCATCAACATATTTTCATGAATTTGGATATAACTACTGAATGTCAATTACTGCAGGTTAAATATACAGGGTGGCTCATATGATAAATCAAATAATTTTTTTTTTCAAACCATCATCATCAAATACATATTTGTATATTATACCTGTAGTAGTATAGGTACCATTTGCGGCTCTCACACTTAACCAATCTTTTGAGCTGAGGTGTCAAAAGAAAGAGAATTTTCTGGTTAGTTATTAAATAACTGCGGGAGCATCAACATATTTTCATGAATTTGGATATAACTACTGAATGTCAATTACTGCAGGTTAAATATACAGGGTGGCTCATATGATAAATCAAATAATTTTTTTTTTCAAACCATCATCATCAAATACATATTTGTATATTATACCTGTAGTAGTATAGGTACCATTTGCGGCTCTCACACTTAACCAATCTTTTGAGCTGAGGTGTCAAAAGAAAGAGAATTTTCTGGAGCAGTGACGAATTGCAGTTTCAATTTATAAATTTTAACAAATAAAAATACAAATCAAAACAAATATTTTACCCAAAATGAAGTCCAAAAAGATTAAACGCTTCCCGTACGATTTTCTGGGATTTCCATTAGTTGGAATTCATACGGGAAATATTTGTAGACAGAAGATTGGAAGTTTTGGGGGTTTGATTTTCTCTTTCTAGTGTTCTCGCACTTGCACACTAGTGTATATTATATTTGTAGTATAGGTACCATTTGCGGCACTCACACTTAACCCATCGTATAAAATGAAGTGTCAAAAGAAAGAGAATTTCCTGGAGCAGTGACGAATTGCACTTTCACTTTATAGATTTTAACAAATTAAAAAACAAATCAAAACAGATATTCTATCCAAAATGAACTCCGAAAAGTTTAAACGCTTCCCGTATGATTTCCATGGGATTTCAATCAGTTGACAGATTCATTTTATGAAGAAATTCCTGCTGGCATGGGCTAATGTACATAATGAAAGCTGACAGATATGTCAAATGTGGCCTACGAAAAAAAAAATAAAAGAACAAAGTTTGTACTATTTTGCAAAAACGAACAATTCTGTTAAGTAATGAAACCGTCAAAATTGTCATTTGATAAGAATATTTTGACAATTGTTTGACATTCTATTCGGATTAAATACATATGCGTTTGAATATTTTGCAAAGCATACTTGGAGCCATAATACGTCCTCAAAAGCCGTCAAAAATATTCCACGGAAGTCACTACATATCAAATCTACTTTTATACCTTTTGAAATCTAATTTCAAAATCGCCATTTCTTCGCGAAAATTGGTCGTTATATCCGAACCGTTGTTATATCCGACGACGTTATATCCGACGGTAGAATAGCTTCAAATATAAAGAAACCAACCAACTGAAAGGAAAATGATTGTTATAAGCGACTGGTCGTATTAAGCGAGGTCGTTATAAGCGACTTCCACTGTATACCTATACATATCCAATAAAGTAATAAGGGATATTTGAAAAAATACAAAGGAAAACTAAAAGATAAAACTCCGTTATTTGATTTGTGATCAACATAGCGTCGCCCTGGCGTAAGGAAGCAAACGTCTTTTCTTCTCAAAACGTACGTATGTATTTGCTTCTTATTCACTATCTATTGATTCACCATGGCTATCTAAAACTTAGAAAGAAGTACAAAACTCTACATAAAATGTATTTAAATTAACTTTGTATTCTTTTTTTTTACACTTTTCCACAAAAAAACAAACAAAAAACACGAAACAAACAAAGAAGCAAAAACTCTTAAAGTTCCACTAAAATAAACAAACAACAGATAATAGTTTTCTCACACAAATGTATCCATTACCTAATGACAAGACTTGTGGATTAGTAACTACAGAAAAAATAACCAAACTCATTCTACATGTGTACGTCACGTTTATTTACATAATTTTTTTTTTCACCACTCAACTGCTCTGCTGCTCTGCTGCAATAGAATTCAGAAAATCCCTAGCTATTGTGGCTTTAATCCAGGGACCAAGATTTAATTTGCAACCACAGATTACGTTTTGTCGCCTTATTAAATTATTTTCGATTTGGAATTACATGTATTTACAAAAAAAAAAATTAATTAAATTTGAAAATGATTCAAATTCAATTTTACTACATTTCACAATTGCTTTTTATTCAATGCACGAACTTCTCATCTGACCATGGACAAATAGCGAATATATGTGTGTTACTTACGTACACACTTATATACATGGATATAAGCTCTTTCTGTAGAACTCTTTTCCTAATATACATGTGTATATATGCAAGCTAACCGAAAACTGCAAGGTTTTGATAAAGGTGACGCTGCCGTTTCGTAGGGATCCCTTGTAGGACCTCTACTTTAAATAACGGCTAAATTGTACGTTTCCGCCTAACTTTTCAAGTTCTACCAAGTTTGAATGTAACCCGATAAAAAAAATGAATCTTAGCTACCGCCTTCAGATGCCATCGAAAAAAAAGAATAATATGCTATTGCCAGAAGTCTGAAACTAAATAAATGAAGCTTTTTGTCCCATATCGGTTAGCGCCCTTCTTTTTTCAGAAGCCATTCGAAGCGGATTCATCGCTTAAGATTATTTTCAAGTTGAAATCGGAGTCAGTTCCCAGCTATTCTATGGCCCAATCAGCTTAATTTTGGTCAATGGTCAACTAGATTTTTTTTTTTAAATTGTTGTGCGAGCCTTAAAGCTGACGAACTGTAGGACCAAAAATACCGATTTTAGCGGACAAGAAGGATTTAAGTATCCCCCTTGCAACTCACAAGATATCACTCAAACTTGATATATATACTTGGTCAATAAAACTAATGTCAGATGGGAAAGCGAATCTATGTTTATGCCTTGCCACCTGACTATATATATGTATCTCTCGTCCTTAAAAAGGATACAAATTAGAATGATTACAAGAGACTGTCTTGAAGGCATATATAAAACTAATCTTTGCATCCTTGCGGACGACTTTTGCTGACGTTGCACAGACGAGGATGAGAAAAAAAGTGCTACTCACCTCCTATGTTCATGCGCAGCACTTTCCTGTAGAAGTAAACTACACATATGGAGGTGAATACTGCTCTAACAATCTAAGTGAGCTAGTGCAAACGCGTGCTAACCTCGCTTTATAACAAGCTCCAAATGGTTTTCATGATTAGCGGGGATACATATCCCCTGGATTCTTCGTATCACAATGGACCTCTACAGGTCTAAGTATGCTGGTACCCGAATTACTGACAGACTCTGCTTAGGTTTGGACCTGCCCTAACCTTCACTGGCCGTGATTTCTCAGGTGACTCTTCAACGATTGACCTTAAACCAAAGGGACCTCTGGATTTCTCCACAATTCTTTCCTGCCTGTGATTGCTCAGGCCGATGTTACTCGATTTTATTACTCCATCGCTGAGTATAGCCAGTCGACGCGACACTGTGTGGGAATGGAACCATCAACCTCTGCATGGCGTGATAAGCTAGCGATATACATATGCAGCAGACCGCCAGTATCGGTTGGCTTAAGTCATTTGGCGTTTATACTACTCGTGTATGCATACAGGCTATGACTTTATGCGCAATTTGATGAGCTGAGGTCTTTCAGTGGGAATAAGTTCACAATAGTGTTTTGTGCAGTCTACCATTCCATCCGCAGAGGTGGGTATCGTCCTTTTATAAGTGAAAAAGATTTGAGAATTGAGAGCATCTTCAAAGTAAGACATTCGCCGTTTTTGCCACTCTTTTGTTAAGTTGCTAACTTCTTCGTTCCACAAAACTAATTACATAAATTTTCTTAAATTTCTATGAAATAACGTTTGCGTGATGCCACAGCGTGGCACAAGCTACCAAATAAACAGTGCCGTTAAAAAGGTGAATGCAAAATTCTATTTCTATAGCGCACCTCTGATGAGAGTCCTGAATTATTAAAAAAGGACTTTTTGTGAACTATACACAGATGCACTCCTGCAAAGGAAAAAAGGAAAAAGAAACTTTTTCCTCCTCTGTTGTAACTTTAATACAAAGTTAGAAATGCATCATTATGGCAAAGGACGAAAACGAAAAATACGAAAAGACGAAAACAAAACAACCCATTCTCTTGTTGTTCCTTTCAAACTGGATTTATGACTGCCAACCGTGCGTCGCGTCGGCTCCATTAGTAAGGTTTGAGTTATTATTTATCCTTTCTACTCTTTCGATATCATTTTCTCATCCATGATGGATGCGGAGGACATTATTTTTCCAATTAGAAAGTTGAGTTGGGAATTGGGAATTGTATAACATTGAATCCCAACGCAACAACATACTATCTATCTCTATCTCTTATTTATATTCCTTTCATTTCTACATTCGGCTTGATTTGTGTGAAAATTTGTAAAAAGCACACATGAATTGGCGAGTTACAAATTCAACGTGGAAGTGGAAATAAGTGCAGAAAAAAAATGTCGTAATGGATATTTAATGGATATTGGGAAACCATATAGTAAATTTTGTGAATATCGTTTTTCCCTCTTTCATAGGTGAATTGGTACATAAAATCCTTGTAATTGGGCAAGTACATCAGGAAGATTATTTTGTCTGCCTGTTAAGTGCGGATGCAATTTAAAATTCACAGGATGCTGTCGAGTGCACAAGGAAATAACAATCACTGGCTGGTTAAGTAAACGGCTGACTAAAGAGAAGTTTTTGTCCTTAAGAAGGCAACCGTCCGGATGTTATATCATTCTGCGAGATACTTTCTTTCTTAGAGACTTTCCTATCGCAACTGAAAAATGAAAAAAAAAAATAGAAAAATATTTCGGTCTTAATTTAGTAGTTAAGAGTATACCGACATTACTCCTACTGAAGGTACGCGATTATTTCAAACTCAAAAGCAGTCATCTTGGAGAATAGCCCAAGGCAATCCAAGTTACTGTGATTTTTGGTACATTTAGTGTCACCTTCTTGTCGCGGGTTACATCTGTATTCTTGCAGAAATCCAAGATTGAGCACCACTGCTTGCACAACGATTTGACATTTGATAAAGTTGACAGTGATTGAGTGTAGTTTTCGCCCAGAATAAGTGAAGTATGGTTATGTCGCATACTTCCTTTATCAACTTAATATAGTACAGTAAAACTTGTGTAGAGTGGAATCTGCGAATAAAAGAATCTTGCGAAACCTTGATAGTGGTTATTTTTGGATGTCAATTTTATTTTTCTTCATACAAACTCACTCTTATATAGTGTTCCCATGCAAATTCACTCTTCAATAGCAGAATCGAGAAATGAATGCGCCAAATGTCACTAAGGTTAAGGTGGTTATACCCATCACTCTGGTTGTATTCACTTAAATCTTAGACACTTAAGGTCCATTGTGTTACCACAAGGAGTCGATTCATTTATCGGTACTCCCCTACTCCTACTCCTATGTCAATAACACGCGGGGTTGGAAAGTGGTCAACCATCTAAGTACTAATCGCGCTCGACGTTGCTTGATTTCGGTGATCCAACGAGAAGCGATGTTTTCAGCGTGGCGTGGTCGTTGACGTCACTAACATTTTGTCGGTGTCGTTTCCTTTTCCGAGAATTTTTACATTTCAATTATTGTTTCTTTTTGTGCGTACACATTCTGAACTTCGATATCAAAATTGATCGAAAAATAATAAAAGAAATTAGTTTGCCGATTGTGGAAAAAATTGCGAATAGTAGAAATGTTGCGAGTAGTAGAAAAAAAGTGCACCGAATCGTTCCATTATTCACAAGTTTTACTGTAATAGAATCCAGAGGTTTGATTTATCGAGTTTTTCAAATTTAAAAGATCCAGAAAACAAAATCTAATTTTCATAGGTAAAATAAGGAATATTCAGCTACACTGCAAACAAATTAAATATTAATCTCTTCTTCCGCCTCCCTCACCACTGCAGTATATTTCACGCGGAAATTATGGCAATAATATCTTCTAACGATATAATCATTTTTACGGATAGTCAGGCGGCTTTAAAATCACTGGAATCAGTCTAATCTACATCAAAGACCATCTCCAACGGTCGTTCATCTCTTATAAAGGTGGCTAAGCAGTTAAATTTACGGGTTGGGGCCATAATCCCGAAAACCGAAACCTCGAAAATCCGAAATCCAGAAAATCCACAATCCCTAAAATCCAAAATCCCGAAAGGCCAAAATCCGACTCCCTAAATATACACGTGTACTGGCTGCCGGGGCACAGATACATTATAGGGAATTGTAAAAATGCTAAACCTCTGTAGGAACAACAACACCTATTCTAGCGGAAAAGAAGAATATACATAAGTATACCCCTTGCTACTTACAAGCTATCACTCAATAGTCAATAAAACCAATGTTAGATGGAAAAGTGGGGCACACTTGCCTTGCCACCGGACAGATCTGGCCTAGGCTGGATCTTATCCGCTCTAACTACCATCTGATAGACTTTAGATCTGATATTTAACAGGTTAATACACAGCTACATAAAAAAGTCCTTTTAAACAATTCTTTTTAAGTCATTTAAGAACAAACTATCAGTCGCATCAATATTTTGTATTCCGTCATTCGAAGCAATGGAGTTCATTACGAAATGAATACTTATTTATTGGATAAAATTCATTTTCGAAATCAGCTGTGAAACATTTTGAAGCCAACTGTCAGACTTGTACCATCAATCTGTTATCTTTTTTGTTGAGTGGAACAAATTAATTATGGTGTTGTTTTTATTTGCGAATGAAAAATAAGTGATTTGTGTGACAAATGGGATCCACTTTATCTATGGAATACAACATGTAAATATGAAATTAACATTTGTCTCCACTGAATTCGATGAGTTTTTCGCATGAATGACAAATGACGTTTGGCTAGATTGACATATTTTTTTCGTTCTTATTATAACGAGTGTAGTAATAGGTCTGTTTGGTGACTTTTTGTGATCAAAATGGGACATCTGTCAAATAGTAAATAATTTGAAAAGTGGGGGAAAATCTTCTCTTCTTATTTTTTAACTATTGAATATTCTCACGAAAAACTAATTTTCTTTTATTTCGCTAAAGCCCCTTATTCCCAGAACAAAAACCGTTGCGAGAAAAAAAATCGTTGCGAAACAAAAATCGTAGCTTGTGGTGCGAGATTTTGAGGATAAATTCATAGAATTTAAAATTTCGCAACGAGATTTTTGACGTTCAAGTTTTGATATTTTTCTTCGTCATTTGAGAACTTTTTTTTTGTGTTATTATCCTCTTCTTATCACTCATATTGAATTAAAAGTATTTTGAACAAATAATTTAGATTTTTTAAAAGAGGAAATGACGTTTAAAGGCGCGAAAATGTGTAGTTTCCCTTTTTGGTACTCAAAATTAATACAATTGTTTCCTCTTTCATTGAAAACAATGTCAAAAAATCGCATGGAAACATAAATCGTTGCGAGAAAGAATGGTCCGGGCCATTCATTTTCTCGTTGCGAGAAAGAAAGTGAAGGTGCGAGAATTTTGACAGTTAACGCTACGATTATTTTTCTCGCAACGATTTTTGTCCTGGGAATAAGGGGCTTAACGAATTCGCAAGAGGGGACATATTTTGACACTCTCATTAAATTGTTTGACACCTCATTTGGCTTTCTCTTCACTTGATTTTTGCCAGTTTTATGTAATTTATCAGTCACCAAACAGACCTAATGAATTGTGTGGTATTGCGACGTTATAATATCGTACTAAAGGGGTAAGCCTTAAATTTTTAACTTTTATTTAATAATAATTTGCCTTATTTATTTACTGTGTAAAAAATTAAGACCAGTAGGATAACTTTATAAAATATTGACTTTCAACTTAAACATATTTTTAATTCTTGTTCACACTTAAAATAGTAATTCGATTGTAGGATTATATTCGGCTCCATTTATTTAAAAACTGTTTTCAAAAAAAAGAAGAACAAAAGTGAACAATTATCCTACTGGTCTTAATTTTTTAAACAGGACTGTATATCAACTCAAATAAGATTGTTTCTGGGATAGATTTATTTTGAATTATTTTTGTATGTTATCGTATCCCTTCACTGGATAGGGAAGATATTTTTATCATACTTTTCTATAATTTTGGAATATTCCTTCTTTAAAAATCTGCATCAAAATCAAAACTTTTAACCAGAAAAGACTCATCTTTTAACTCATCTTTGGTAATTTTGAATGTTAATCGTATTTTCACATGCCACAGAGCATCCTGCATTTAAAGCTTCCATGGTGAAGCTTGACAGTTTAAGTCATAACCTTTTAGAGTTTTCAATCTGTTTGTTACAGGACATCCTATAATGGCCGGCAGTGGCTGTATTTTTCAAACACAAAATGCCCCGAGACTTTGCTTACTAAAAATGTAATATGTACTTCCATTTTCCGCCGCATTCTTATAAAAGGCTTTTTGATTTGTTTGCTTAATAAAACCATTGAACTATTAAAACAATTGCGACATTTAATTTTTTTTATTTTTTTTATTGTTATTCACAATAACCAAATTCATAGCTGTTTCAACTTTTTAATTGCCATTGCCCATTAGTTCTGAAGGGTACAACGTGCCCTTTCTGGATAATCACAGGCCTGAAATGCAAAAGGAATATTTTAAAAAGTTCCCATTTCGACATATTCCTCACCTGATGCCATGTGCTGTAGTGCAGACCATCTGGACACCATTGCAAAACAGCAAGTCCTCGATCACACTTGTAGAACTCAGAGCAGCTAGTGGACGATGGAAACTGTATAACCGTGTCGGTGTCACTTTGTTCCGAAGGACAAACAATATCGACAGCTGCCACGAAAACTATGCTCAGTAGAACACCGACAAGAATGACAAAAACTTTTCCCATATTTTTTTATTCGAGGTAGACACAAAGTTTTGGCTGTAAAAAAAAAATATAAGAAGAACAACTAAGAACAATGTCGAGGGAATTCGGTTTTTATATCAACTTTTGTTCGCCATTTGAAGTTCAAACGAAACCACTCCTGCACATACATTGTTGCTTTGTGTGTCGGCAATTGTTACAAAGTAGAAAGTGATGTTCCATTAATTGCCTTATGTCTGACTGTCTAGTACGCGATAACGGGATTTGTTCGCAATTCCATGACCTAACGTATGACGAGGCAGCAGAAGTTCTGAGATGTTTTTTGTTGTGGTACACTTAGAGTTCAAATGAACTTACGTACAGGGTGGGTTAAAAATGAACCCTAACTTATTTTTGTTCTAATTAGTCATAACCTAATGTAAAACCCTATTCGTTTGGTTCTAAGATGACAGGATGATACCAACCTTGAATTGTGTGAAAAAAAAACTCAAACACAAGCCCTCTTGGATCATATTTCATAGTAAATAGCCAAGTGGCAGCCAACAGCTTGTACAAATACAGTATGCCATTCTCCACCAGTGTTGGTGCACATCGACTCAGGTGTGCACTTCATCCCTTTCCTCGGTTCTAAAGAAAACTCATCCAATAGTGGTTTGTGCGTTCAGATATTTTTCTCTTCACTTTTTACACATTCTTTATGCCCATTCTCGTATGTTTGTAATGAAAAGCTAAGATGTAGCGACAAACGACGTGTGTTACACTCTACATATGTATGACCTTCCTTCCCAGTGTGTTATTGATGAGCTCTAGCATACAGATTGAGTTGGCAGATGTACTTCAAGGCACACACTCAGGTGAAACGTTTAACATATCCAATGTCAGATGTAGATGAAGAAGCTTCCGCCCCGCACCGTGCCGGTTTTTCTGGTGCGAATGGGTAAATAAATTTCATAGCTGACATTTTGATGCTCTACTGTTCCACATTTCCTAATGATTATATAGTCACACACTTGTCGGATGGTGGTATGTTGGTAATAGCTGTTAATGTCTTGTGCCACCGCGTCGCGTCGTTTAAGCAACTCACTCTGTGTACGCTAAGGAGTATGTTTTGCACCACTTATGTAAGGCCAATGTTCGGAAGATACGACTGAGAGCTTTTGGTGTAATTAACTCGAGTAATATCATTGTAATTGTATTAAATTGCCGACAAAAGTGACAATGACGATGAAAACGACAACGATATGGGGGCGTATACGTAACATGTTGCCTTTGATATGCATGTAGCTCGATTGTAATGAGGGTGATGATTGGTGGTGCTTCGGAAAGAGGATCATAGAATAATATACTTTAATTTTATATTTTTTATTCAAGAAAAAGGAAAAGTGTCAATTTGAATATCAACTAGGATTCTTTTGTACTTGAAAGTGGGCTTTGTCTTGGAGAAACCAATGAAAATGCTTTAAGTGTGCTATAAATAGTATGCCAGTGGGGATGGAATTTTTTTAAGTAAGTGCTATAATACGTAGGTCGTTAATAGAAGAAAGATTCAGTACTTCGGTTTTAATATGTCCCGAAATAGAATACGTTATTCGGTTTATGTTCAGCTTTCCAGAATTTATATCAATTTGAGAATCACCCTCTGGATTTTCTAGAACTCGTAAGGTAGGTGTTATCTTCACGATGACGCATCTTCGTTAGAGCCGCACCGCATCTGAGTCATTTAATATTTCGCATGCCCTGACAAAATTTTTCTGATTAGCTATTTATCTATGTGTAAAAATAATTTTACTACTAAATACCTTTACTTTATCAAATTCAGCTACATATATTTACCCTAATATACATATGTAATAAGAAAATATAACTTTTGGCATTGAAATCTTTTAAAGTGATATAAAAATAAAAACATATTCTTTTTAGATTTTAATTCCACTTCTAAGTACTTTTTCCAAAACTTAGACTTTTTGTACCGTCAGGAACTTGGTGTACGAAAAAGTCCAGATTTTACAAACTTAGGAACATTTTTACGAGTGTAAAAATCGTAAAAATACTTTTATTGATAAGGCTAACTAATCAATTCAAAAAGAAAATTAAACCTACCTTGCAATTTTGTATTTATAATTTTTTTTTGGAAATTTTCACAATTTTTTCAAATCTCAACTTGCAAACTTCACAGATTGTTTATTTTTCGCTGGAATTCAAATAACGTGCTGTAACGAATTGCCAAATGGTTCGTTTAAGGATCGACAATGATAAGGCCATTCTCGTAAACGTCATCTGTTTTAAATTGCTTCTCTCAAAATGTTCTTAAACGCAAGCTGCAAATAATATAACCCTTAAGTACTGCAAATGTTGATCTTCATTTGACGATCAAATGATGTTTTCGAAAACGGCCTATGTGTCCGTTAAGTGGCAGTACGAATTAGTACCATCAGATAGGAAAGGGCTAAAATATCTTTGGATGATACCAAAAAAGGACCATAGTGCCTAACTCAGAGTCTTCCAGCGATAGGTGATTTATGTTTCCTGTTAATTCAAGATTATCAAACTATTACTTTTGTAAAGAATATTGAATATACATAAACAAAAATACATAAACAACAAAATATTTTGTCTGGCAATGCTGCTGGCATTGCGATCCTCATTTTATGCAAGTAATGGAAAGGCAGATTATTCTGCGAATATTCGCTGGAGACTTCAGTTGTGTATCTGATTTATCAGCATGCAGACGGAGGAAAGGAAGAGAACGCGCATTTATTTTGTTTCCATCAGCATGAATTTAATTTTAAAATTCGTATATTTGTATTTTTCGACCGAATTTAACTCAAACATTTTTTAATTCATAATAATTAATTTTTAGGTTCTGTGCATTACTTGCAGTAAATAAATACGTTTATTTCCTTTTTTAACCATTTCAAAAAATACGACAAATTTATACGGATATATTAACTTTTCGGTTAGAAGTGCACGTAAATCAAAAGTTAGCTGTCCCCATTTATTGCTGTAGTAATAATTTTGAGATTTTGGTTTTCAGCGCCATCTATCGGAAAACTTAAAAACTTTTGATTTACAAACATTTCTCACTTCATAACAAGTATATTCTGTAAGTTTCAGCTCAATCGAATGGTTTTGAAATTTTGGTGTTCCAGCTCCATCTATCGGAAATCTTGAAATTTTTTGTCGTACGAACACTTCAAACATTATAAAATGGTGTAATTTTCAGCTCAATCGGTTGGTTAGTTTTTGAGTTTTGAGGTATCAAACGAACAGCTCATTTTTATATATGTATAACTAGTGGTTACTCGGTGCGCTTCGCTAACACCCATTGAAAACAGTGTTTATGTCATAGATGTAATGAAATTTTTTCGAGTGACTTTTGTGAATAGTAGTGACTCTGGTGGAGAATTAAATGCCGACAACTCTATTTGGATTTAAGAAAACTCTCCAAACAATAATATTCTAAAAACTCAAAAACTTACCATCCGATTGAGCTGAAATATACTTGCAATAAAGTAATCATTTTGAGATTTCGGTTTTCATTACCATCTATCGAAAAACTTGAAAACTTTTGATTTACAAATATTTCTCACTTCATAACAAATATATTCTGTAAGTTTCAGCGCAATCGGATCGTTTTGAAATTTTGGTGTTCCAGCGCTATCTATCGGACAACTTTTAATGTACGAACATTTCTGAATTCATTACAAATATATTGTGTAAGTTTAAGCTTAATCGTACGGTGAGTTTAAACATTTTTAATTTCCAGCGCCATCTGCCGGAAAACTTGAAATTTTTTGATGACTCTTACGCATCGTAGAATCCGCTTGAGATGCTCTTCAAGGGACCGACAGAAAATAGCGTCATAAGCGGGATAGCGTATTAAGCGGGATAGCGTATTAAGCGGGAAAAACTAAAAAAATACATCCAGTTTAAAAAAGGGTTATTTTATATAAAGAGTTGAAATTATACATGTACATATTATGCTCATTCAAAAACAAGAGAATACAAATTATACGAAGTGCATCGTTTAGCTGTGTGAGCGTATTAGGCGGGAAATAGAGCATATTAACTGGATTTTTTTTCATACGAATTCTTATCAAAATAAAGGGACTGGGGAAAAAGAGCGTTAAAAGCGGGATAGCATCTTAAGCGGATTCTACTGTATTCCCATTCACATACAATACATGGTAAACATAATCACATGCGTACAGATTTATCGCTCAGCATAATTTTCCATGATCGTCACATTCTGTCAAGTTGTTTAGTTCCCAACGTAGAAAAAACAGATTTTTAGGGTAAGGTCTTAAGTTCAGTTTCTTATAAACTCTCGATAGGAAAAAACGAATAATTGTTCGTATTACTACGAGTATATGTTATTTTCTTCTTCGATAACAAAATCATCGTAAATATCGAAGAAATCAATTTTTTTGGCTTTGAAATTTTCACTTTTGACAGTTCATAAACAGACAGTTAAAGTTTATCCAAGTCACAGTCGGGCAGATAATTTTATTCGGCAGATATATGTTATTGTTATCTGACTGTTAAGTCCTATCTGCTTGTTTATCTGGCTGTTGAAAAATCGGCCCTTAGTAATACTTTTTTACCTCAAAACTTATACATAATTTCTTTCTCTTCCATTTTATTTGCCTCGCAATAATTTATGTATAAAAATGCATTTGTATTAAATTATTAGTGTTATAATACACGACATAATTTACCACAAATTTAAATTTAAAAATGAAAAATGGCGAAAAAGAAAATAAAAAATAAATTCAAATTTCGAATTGAAATCAAAAGAATTTGCAGTGCGTAGGCTGAGTATATTGTTTGGCTTTCAGTGGAGTGAACATTGTATAAGCTACTTTTCACTTAAGTTGTGTTGTAACTGGATGCACTGCACTGTACATTCGCATGGTGGAAAACACCGTTTTCTGTCACAGAAAAATAAACACATAGAAAAAACAATTTAAAAAATTATATCACTGCGCTTAGTTGGACGACTTCCAAATTAAATCTTACAAAGTTCTGCTCGTCATATTTATGTATGTTGGGGGGGAATAATATTTTCCAAAACTGAAAAACCACTAAACTCATATTATTAGATTTACGACGACACTTTAATTTAGTTTTTGAAAATCTACGGGCTGATAGCTTTCGAAAATCGCACTTCGTCATGAACACGCTCAGAATTGCTTCCACCTGTTGTAAATAATAATAAATAAGCACTCGCCGGATGCCTCCATCGGCAGAAGACTCAACTCAGTCGATATACTGTGCAGACTTCCTGCACATCACAACAAACACATAACATAAACGAACATACACACTCGTGTTCGATGGCCAAAGAAAATCATTTGTATCTCAACATTTTGGCACTTTTAGGTTCAATATTTGCCCAACAGTTCCGAATCCGAATGTTTATTTTTATATTTTGTTTATAATCGCGACAACGGGGTGTAGCGGTAGCGCCTTTGGTTCGTTCCGTTTCTAATCTGGATTCGGTGTGATGACATCGGAGAAGTGGAATTGGGGGAGTGTGGCTGAAGTCACCCAAACTACATTGAACATCAGATAAAAGTACGGAAAAGCAATTTACAAACATATTGCACAGCCGGTTCAGTTGCCAAATTGAGATTTTCCCTAATATCGGAAATCTTATTACGATTCGCTGATTTTCGCCGCGCGTATGATGTAAAACAGTCGACAGGGGATTAATCGGGTACTGAGAAGGCGGACGAGGATAATTCCCACACCCAATCTGGTGGATTTTGTAGCGTAAGTTGTTCGGTGGTATGAATGAATGAAGTGCGAAGACGCGCATTCTATAAGAAGTGATGAAAGTCAAGCAATCTTTATTTTTATGATGAAGATGGCAGGCGGCAGTTTTAGCAATCAACGTAATCTCCCCGAGGAGGGAATCAGCAGCAGCCTCTCGGCGTTGCCCTCATATTTTAATTTAACTGAAAAGCTGATTAACACCAAGAGAATCCAAGCATTGCAATTTGGCAGCGCGCGTGGTGTGTTGTGATTTGAGTCTGGCTTCCGGCAGCGGTTTGGATAATTTGATGGTGGGAATCCTATTGGTTTGAATGTTAATATTGACGGTATTTGTTTACTTTGTTCACTTCTTTTTTTGAAGGTGATCCGGGTGGGATTCAAGGAATTCACAGAATTCTATGATATCATTAAGCTTATACAACTTCGAAACTTCAAAGATGCGACCGAAATTGATGATATTTTGTGTAATAACAGTGGAAATTCGATAGAGTGCTGTCACAGATACTTCTTCGAATGTGCCACGTGTTGCTTTAAATTGATAATACTCACTTTGAGTGTGTTATGATTTTAGTGTCAGAGTAAGGAACAAGAAGCAGATATCGAATGTAGGGAAACCACAAATGTTTTAAGTGCAATGTGATATAGGATATGTGGGTTGACAAATATCACCAAAAAGGCAAAAAAAAAAATCAGTGTGGCAAAGTCAAAAAAATCCGTTTCCTGATCATAACTCTTCCTACGTTTAGTCGGGTAAAAAGGCGACATTTCTGAATATATTAGAAGCACATTCTGTACTTTTCCCCAAATTTAAAATTTTTACCAAAAATCTGAAAGAGTTTGATATCCGTATAGTGTTTATTTCAGCTCATTCCACTAGCTTGCGTCCATGCCAAGATGAGATTATGGTTATCCTATTTTTGTGTCTGAGTGAGCAACTTGGTACAATGGTAAGTGCGTTGGACCATTACGCAATGCTGCCCGGGTCCAATCCCATCAAACACCTAAAAAGTTTTTTCACGGTGCTACCTCTTTCGAATGTCTGGCAAGCATTCAAAGAGTATCAATTGTCATTAGGAGCTTCTCAACTCGCCGCAAAACACTAAAGGTCCCTTCCATTCGTGCAAAAAATAAAAAATAATAACACGCACACGGAAATGTTTGCGAGAAGCAGGCCCTGGTCCACCCCGAATTGTAGCGCCACCTAAAGAAATAAAGAAGATTTTTGAGTCTGATTATGATTCGCAGTACTTTTGCAGCTAGTATAACCTTTGGTCGTACTAACATATACAGTAGAATCCGCTTAAGATGCTTTCAAAGGAACCGACAGGAAATAGCGTCTTAGACGGAAAAGCGTACTACCTATGCGGAGAAATGTAAGTACTTATTTATTTTTTGAATTACATGTTATTTAAAGAAACTTGCCGTCGGTTGTCATTTGGTCGGATCTTATAAGGTTATCAAAAAAAAAAAACCAACTCCTGTGATTCTTCCATATCTTATATCATATGGTCGGCTCCTATAGGGTAATCCCCAAAAAAAAAAGAACTCCTGTGATTCTTCCATATTCCATATTGTTAGAATATCAGAACCATCTGGGCCAGGAACGCCTGTTCCACCGAAACCGAAATTAAGGGAGTGAAAAAGCGGTATATTCTGCGTATCCATATCGCTGTGTGAGCGTAAAGCAGGAAATTAAATGACTTTTTTTCATCTGAAACCTGTCAGAATAAAGGAACTAGAGAAAAATGGTGTTAAAAGAGGGTTAAAAATAACAATCAAGAAAAGATTTGACTCATATCGGAATTAATATTATTTTCAATAATTGATTGGGATATTTTTTTACGAATATCAATGGTTGTTAATTAATAAATGTTATGCTCAACAGTCGCACAAGAAAAAAAAAAAAAAACAAAATATTTTCAATCCGTGAAATGGTTTTCAAACCTCTAGCAGGAGTCACCAACTAGCCATATGAATATATTAAAAAAAAAAAAACAATCAGTCAGCTTCATGCACAATCCCACAGCCAGTAGTATTTTACGTAACCCGAATGCTGGACAATTAACAAAAGAAAAAAAAAAACAAATTGCAATAAAATTATGATTTCCAAATTGAATTAATTCTCCAGATCCGCCACTCAGCTGGCACAGATTTATTGCCTCCAAAAAATGCATACGTTGATTTTTATCGTTAGGTAGGCAAAAATATTGCTCTATACATTCTTCTACATTTAGTATCCAAACATATGTGACATTGGTTTATTGGTCTGCACAATTTTTTGAGATACAGGACTCGATAATAATAAAGAATCTCATGTAGGCAACAGTAAAAAAAGTCAGCGTTTTTAAGAGACAGTAGCAATCGTAATCAAGGATATTTGCCATGGTAAAATTTAATATCCGTATTGCATCACAGGGATGTACAAGTGTTTCTATCTTAAAATTCATCAAATATATTCGTCCTTATTTAATTCGTTTATTTTTCTTATCAAATGGTCTCAGTTGGCAGTTAGTAAGTTTTTAGTTATTCACTACGTTTTCATTCTATGCCACATGCATTCGTTCATTTGCTTGAAATGAAATGAGGAAGTAAAATAAAAGCGAACATATCTCAAATCAGTTCCAATCTGGCTCACGCACAAATCAATTTATCTCAACAATGTCTGACACTTTCACATTTTCAGTGCGGAAGCTACGTCCGAACAAAAATAAAATAAGCTCTACCCATGCAGTGAAGTTGGCGCCATCTATGAAAATCGAACAAACTTATGCAATCAACCAATAAGAAACTTGATGAAAAGAACGAAATTTGGGGAAACGGATAGCAAAACGACTTTGAAACTGAAAAATATACAACTGTCAAAACAAATGAATAGAATGTAATGAACATGGAAAAATCGCAAGTTTTTTGTCTCTAGCGAAAACATCAACATAATAGCTTTGTTCGATGTCACCAGCCCTAGATTGTCCGGTCTATTGTATTGTATTTTGAAGGGGGTTATTCCGTAGAGACAACAAGCACGTAGGCCCATTGTACTTTGGTGAAGTACCACCCCATTCGCTGAATTAGCGATTTGTTGCTGAGCTATATATCGATCTAAATCTGCCCGTCGCTTTCGCAAAGCGAAGCAATACGGCAAGATTGAGCTCCAGTAGATCAACGTCCCGTAGGACGTAGTTGCCTAGAGTGACCTTTCTGATCCGAGCAAAGGCCGGCACATTTCGCAAAGGCCCGAGATTCTGATTCCAATTTTGTTCAGGTGCTCGTTTAAGGGACTGAGCCCAGTGACCAGTCCTGTGAGGATTTTAAGGTCATTTCTACTAAGGTGTAACAGAAACTTAGTTCGGTTTGTCCTGGGCGCGTCTACTAACATTTTGGCCTGTCGGCATGACCTAAGCTCGTGCTCATGGTTATAGTATTGTAGTTGCAGCAGTTCAAGAAGCTTGAATTTAGCATAAGCTGAAATGCAGCCAATAACAGGCTGAAGACCGATAAAAGGGGTCGCTGATCCAGCTCTAGCCAGAGCATCAGCTTTATCGTTTCCCGGGATATCAAAATGTCCCGGGACCCAGACCAATGTGATCTTATTACATCGCCCTAGCTGGTTCAGTTTATTGACAGCTTTCTCAACAATTTTTGAGTTGATCAACGCTGCTGAACAGGCTTTAATAGCTGCTTGGCTGTCAGAGCAGATGTAGATGGACTTGCCTTTCCATCTCTTGTTAAGTGCAATGTGCGCTGTACTACCGATAGCATACACCTCTGCCTGAAAGACAGTTGTAAATCTACTCAGTGGAATAGATTGCTCAACGTGGCATTCTTCTGAATAGACACCTGCTCCGGAGAGCTCATCCATTAAGGACCCGTCCGTATAGAAGACTATACTTCCTGATGGGAAACCAGACTAACCTCCGCTGTTCCATTCAGAGCGATTTGGAAGGAGACATTGGAACCTTCGCCCGAAATTGTATTTAGAGCTTGTGGTGTCCAGAGCTCCGTCCAAGGCTCCTGGTACTGAATCGAGAAGCTCCCCACCCTGCTACCTCTACTACACTCACTGAAGGAAACTCGCCTTCCAAGAAGCACACCTATGCGGTATACTGCTTTTCTAGCTTCGTTTTCAATGAAGATATGCAGTGAGGCAAGACAAGAAGGATATCAATGGCACGCTCGGTGCTGAAGTTGGCATGACATTCACAAATGATACATTCGACATCGTCCGCTGAACCCAAGTCATTGCAATATGTGCAACCGCCCGTACTAGAATGTCGTGAGCGGCCGCCCGACTGAGCTGGGCTGTGTACAAAGCTGAGACTGAGTGTAGACTCTGTAGAGTGTAGGAATTTTATCTCATTCTAACGCATGCCAATATGTTGGGTTCTGAAAGAGATGCAATGTTTTTTGTGTCGAAATTTCATTACACAATTTTCAGTTTACACCGCGAGCTAAGAAGTTTCACTTCAAAAAACTCTAACAAATAAAGCTACTTAAATGTTTCTTAAAGAACTAAACTAAAACTATTGTTTTCCCAAGGATTAGTCTAGTCTTTCGGAGCTTATAACACATCATTACTGTTGACTATCTCCGATAGCAGCAGCTCCTACACATAGTTGAACAAAGAAAATAGTTGGGGGTGGTTACATTTTTTTTTTTTCCATAACAAAATCCCATAATAATTTCAGATGTACTTTACTAAGCCACGACTTCCTCCACATGGCCATTATGAGGCTGATTCCTGCTTCTAATGATTCCCTCTCTGCTAAGATACTGTTCGACTTGGACCACCCATCCACCGCTCGTGGAAAAGCAAAACTTTTTCCATAATAATAAGAAAGAGAAAATCTCTGGGCACACAGGAAACCTTATCGATCTCACGTTCATGCTTTCCCCAAACCTAGAAGAAAAACAATCTTCATCTCAGTCCTTCCTTCCTTCAGAAATCGAGATAATAAAATAAACACACATACACAAATATTTTTGCATGTGTTTACATGTACACAGAAGTGTGACACAAGAACTCATTACTCGTAAAGTCACAATTGGTATGAGGAAAGTCCGGCGTAACGTGTTGGGCGTAATATTTTGTGTAACAAATTTAGCTTAACATAATAAAATATGAGTACAAATGGGCTAACTAAATGGTTAACACTTTCGCTGTCACCTATAGGAAATGAGCACAGTTGTTGAAGGAGATTACGTTCTCGTTGACAATTTCAACATTACGTTAAATCTAATTTACAAATTACTCTATACATCACCGTTTGCCTTTTTTCTTTGTGTTAGTAGACCCAATTTGCTTGCTGCATCCTTTTTCAACAAAATCAAATTAAATGAGCTCAACAACTGTACAAAGAAATTTTGTTATGGACGAGTAAATATTCTGTTGACATTGACTGAGTCTTTCATATTATTACCTGGCAGTATTCCAGAGGTATACACAGATGACAGAAGACAGATGACACAGCAAAATACCAGGGGAGTGGGGGTATGGATCTTAGAATATTAATTTTATTGCATTTTTGAACTGGAAATGGCTCTGTTGCAATTTAAATTTGAAAAATTAAATTTTAATTTGTTTGAATGAAATATGAACTCAATTAACAACCTTCCAGATCTGAGTGATTTCGTGTTGTTTTTTGACAGCACCTTCCAGCGATGACATCAGCTGGCATGGCACCGACCGTGATTTCGCTTAATGTTATTCAGAAAACAGAATCGGGTTTTGCTAAAAAAGTTCAGAAAACGGTGTGGGAGCTCTCTTACATATGGCGTGTTGATATCCTAGCCCAAGAGATCAGATAAATTAGCCAACGGTTCTACACGTTAATCAGATTTGTCCGTCAGAAAATGGCATAAAATCAACCCCTTGTAGAATCGGTAAGGCAAGGAGCTTTCATAAAGATATGAAAACGTCCAGAGTTTCTAGTTCAGACAAGAATAAAAATACCAGATTGCTAATTTATCGAACATTCATTTCTCTTATTTTCAAATTTATTGTCGAAACGAACACATCTATAATATTAATAAAATTTAGAGTGTAGCAGAAGATCACTTAGATAACACATAGCCCTATCGCGCAATTTTTGCAGCTACATCATCTCTTCAATAATGCCGAGGGAAACCATTTTATTGTGTCTTTTAATTCTCTACCGCATACGAAGCCATATACATAATGACTTTCGCATTTATGACTTATTTTCTTCACTAGATCTGATTCAAAATGAACAAAACACCACATTATTACTTCGTCTGTATTATTTACAATACAAAACGGTACTTTTCATATTTGTCAGATAGCGATTGTCGGCGATTTTCTCATTTGTACTTCAGTCCATCGCGTATTGAAAAAAAAGTGACAAAAAAATTTAATTCTATGTGTAAATAATTGTGTTTTGTAAGTGGAATAAATTTAAAAATAAATTTTAGTGGAAATATTAAATTAACTAAATTATAAATGTATTTTCATTGTTATAAAACCGCTCGTATGATTAGTTTAATTACTGAAGCCATATCATGTAATTGTTTATTTTATTTTTATTATTTAAAATTAATATTTTTGTTTACTTTTTTTAATAAATTTTATTAAAAAATAACCAAAAGAACCTATTCCAATAACTTTTCATCTTTTTCTTCCACGCACATTAATTCATGCGGTAGACGGGTAGAGGGTTAATTTTACTCTGGGCGGTTTATCAATAATGCCCATTTCTGCACTTGCAACCGAATATTCTTCTTCTCCTCGGGCTTTTACGTTTTACAGATTCTCGGTTATCCATTCAGAAATATCATCGCTGCCAAAGTTCTCATCTGGAAATATTTGGTTGGGCATTTTTGTGATGTCAGATCTTTCGAAAAAATTGGTTCCCGAATTAGAGCAAAGGCATGCAGTATTCTTCCTGCTAATGATCAGGAGGCGCGATAACTTTTTCCGACATATAGCGATTGCATTTTTTTTCAAACATTTTTAAGTGTTAGCCAAGAAGATATGTTGAAAACTCAAGCTTTTAAGTTTCTTCATAGTTGTAGGAAGGAACAAGATGAATCTACAGACTTTTGTTTTTTGTAACAGAGCTTGGTCAACCTCACTACATTCTGATCTATACATTAAAGTGTGCGATTAGGAGGAAAACACATTATTGTTATGCTGAGACCCCTAATTTCAAGTACTGATTGTTTTCGATGACAAGCTCGATAAGATAAGTGTCGTCATTACTGTGCTGTACTAGACGATTTATGATGTCAGCAAGAGTTTGCTTGCGTCCATATTTTGTGTCGTACAATTTCAAAATTGCGAAAATCGAGAACTTTTTTTGGATTTGTTGCAAAAATCGAAACAAAATGAATCCATTACATTGGTTGCAAACAGCAAAGTTTGCAAAAATCGAGGTTGCAAAAATCGAGAGTGCACTGTAATCAGTAAAACAAATCCACCTACATCCCTAAGTTCTCAGTGTAGTTTTCGACTTTTCAAAGGATACATTATCCTTCCGTATTATACAAAAAAAGAAACAAACTTAAAACTTCTCTTTAAAGACTTGTGAAGTTATATCATGTATGTCAGCCTGTTTATGTAAATCATATTCTAATTATGTAAACAGTCATTTGAATGACTCCACAGTGACACCTGGTGTTTTACGATTTTGCTTTTTTTTCCCCCTATTTTCCATAAAGTATGTAAATTTAACGATAATCCATCTCGACTACCTAAGGAGTTCTCTAAGGATATTCCACGTTTCTGGAATGATTCTACACATACATATACTTATACTAGTACATACAATTCCCAACCAAATCTGAAGAGGTACAACTCGTATTATACATATTCGGCTCGTTGAGGAAGGAGGCCGATGGTGGCGACAACAATTTCGGAATTTGTAATTAACATCTAAGATATTATTCTCCACCACCTCACACCCCAGGACATGACCATAAAACAAACATTTTCAAATGTTTTATAAACGACTTAATTGAGAGTTTTAAATTGCATTGACTTGCAAAGGAAAAGGAAGCCGAGAAGTTTTTTAATTAATGTTTCTTTTTTTTTTTTGTTTGTGGAATTTCGCTTGATTTTTGTTGTTACATTTATATTGTTGTTTAGAATCGAATATTTTCCTTCTGGAAAAGTTTTAGACTATCAATGTTTGATGTAACATTTTACATCCTTCCATTGTTTTCTGTGTTTTTCTTTTTTATTTAGAGTGTCGATAGTCTCTAACGTTTATACGAAAGGATACGTATTTAATGTTGTTCCTCTTTACGAGTTATTTTTTTGCTCCCTCTAAGAAGAACAATACAGAAATAAAAGCGTAGGAAACAATGTTAAATAACCTTGAATATGATTAAGCGTTGCGCACATTTATTTCTTTTATTTGAAAAGTGTTTAGAGAAATTTCAACTTGGCGCTCTTTAAGATGTCACTTCTGTGCGATGATAAATTTTAAACAGGGCCAACTTGGCAGGACAGTAAATGATGTAAATGGAAATAAGCGGAGTCTTGAAATCCATCAATGGTGAGTTGCTTTTAAGTGAATCTTGTTGGTATTCACAGTCTTTAAGATTTGTGTGTGCGTGCTTAGAATATAAAATACTGGAGTGGAACTAATCTCAAGACATCTTTAACACAGTGAAATTAAAAAAAAGAAGGTTTTCTGAACTTAGTTTCGGCATTACAAGTGGTTTCGTTGAAGGGATGCGTAAAAAACAAATATACAGACTTTGGTCTTTCTTATTATTTCAAACTTACACTTGGCTATGTACATACAGGATGTCATACATCGGGGGGTCTATTTTCAGCCCCCTCTAAGTTATTGGCCCGCGAAGTGGGATACCTCCGATTTGGTGGTTTGTATAACTACTTTAAATGATATATAGCTACAAAATCAGTTTTGTACATTTTAGAGAGGCAATTCGTAGCGCATAAGAAGACTTTCAGCCCTATTATGAATAAAATTCCCCCCGAACTTTTTCTCTCATCGGGAAACCCGGTATTGTGAACAATGTTCGAAAGGGAAAGGAAAAAGTTCACCCTATTGTGAATAACTTTCCGATGGAAATTTTGACAGAATTTCCCTCGAACGTTTTCCGTGTCATTTTTCTGGGGAAAATTAAAAAGTGTAAAACAATTTCGAATATTTGTTGTAAAATTTTGAAAATGTAAGTATTTTTGTTTGAATGTTTATGAAAGTATTTATTAGCGGGCATTTATTCACATTTATAGGTCAAATGCAAAATATAAAAGTTGCATCGACAAAACTAATACGCATTTAATGGTCGCAGACGTGCGGAATATGCATGGCCTTAGCCACGTTTTATAAAGGAAAGGGTTACTTACGAGTGAAACATTTAAACTGTAAAATCATTTTCTGTTGTAAAAACAATGTTTGTTGTTCAGAGACACGTGCGTCCCATCTACATATCCTAGTTCCTAGCACATAGAGAATACATACCAAATTTATAAAGAAATTTAGGCTTTGTAGTTCTTCTTGTTTGTTCAGGCGTAGTGTTCATTTTTATCCATATTGGACACAGCTTATATTCAAATATTTTTAAGCCAATATCATGCTCTTTTCCAACTCCTTCTTGGTAGCCACCTTTCGCAAAAACAAAAACGCAAGCATGAGGTCAGATTTACTATGGAAGGGATTGCCAACGATTGCGAGTGTCGCATTTTTTTGTCTTTATTCTTTCTCCATAATTAGTACCATAGAACCAGATGGAAATTCTCTCGGAATTCATAATAGGGCTGTTTGTGTAATTTTATGCAGCCACAAAAAAGTAATGGCTCGCTAAACTCAAAACTATGAAAATTTGTTGTTCCAATTTTTTACTTAAAATTAATTTTTCTTAAAACTTTTAATTAATAAAAAACTTATTTTTTTACTAAACTTTTGTCTTTGGCGAATGTTCTAAAAATTATGTCAAATAACTTTTTCACGTACAGTCAACAGAAGTTGTAGTAAAAGTAATTTTTTGTCAGACAAAAATAATAAAAACCTGCAAAACAAGGAATTATTACAGCATATCATCGCAGATTGTGGCTTTCGCGCAGCTGGTCCCGTCCGATGGCTATTTTTTTTGTACCCACCATACCCACCATCCTACTGCTATAACGACGGAAGGTTTATTAGTAAGGAAAATGTATGTGGCTGGACCCAGGATACTGCCTTGAATTAGGATTTGTGAAATAGTCCTTTGTGTCAAACTTTGTCGAACGATCAGTTTCAGAAAAATCTTTTTCCTGTATCAACTTTTCAATCACTTTGTCTAAAGTTGAATTGCCTTTCTTAAGACCACTCCTAAGTATACTTTTTTTTTTTACTCAGTTATCGGTTTTAGGCATTTAAGTGTTATCCTAGACACCACCCATAAAGTTAGTTGAAACATAACAACTGACTTTTCTATTGTAATGGATGTAGTGGATAATAATATCATTGCACTATCACTATGTCGATCTGTTGTCTCTCGTTCATATCCATTATGTGTTCACGCTGTGTGTAAACATTATGAAGGCATTCATAACCTTTTTAGCGTGTGTAGATTACAAAAAAAAGTGACAGCGGATATGACAATATCTGATTGCTTTAATATTTTATCTGTGATCAGATCAGAACTTTGTTTGTCCTTAATTTGTTCACAATAATTTATTGGTAGTATGAAGGACCCAATTTCACGCATCATTTCGCATTGCCTTGGATGTAGTCGCAGAGTGTTGCTGATTAAAAGAATTATGGTGGCACATTCGTAATCCTTTCTAAAAGAGTTGTTTCTGTTTTTTTCCTGTTTTTATATAAATAAAAATATAATTTATGATATAAAATAAATTAAATACTATTCGTCTATGTTGATTGTAAATTTATTTTCTACTCAACATCTTCATAAAGTTAAAAATAACATTTTTTAAAATACTCACACCTAAAGATGAAGAGGAATATCATCTCAGATTATAGTTACTATTATGTGTGGAAGATTTACGAGTGATTGAGTGGACATTTGAATTCGCATACTTCGAATATTTAACAAATTGTATTTTGGTTTTACTTATAAATTATTTAAAAGGGAGGAGAACTTATTAAGATGTCAGAATATTTACCGTCACTCGTATACGCATTCGGTGAGAGTGACAGAATTCAATTTTTTGATGACATTTTTATTTATGCTAAAAATAACATACCTAACTTATATACGAGTTGTTTAGCTTTTCAAATAAAATATACATATGTATGTTCATATATATGTAGTTATATAAAACCAGCGGCAAATAAGAGCCTTAGGGAACAAGATCATTTGTGTAGTGACTTAAACGATTGGATGCATTTTTCAGACAAGAACTTAATGTCAAAATTGACATTAGGTGTGTTAACTTTTTACTTGTTCATAGTAGAGAGAATTCGTTATATCGAGAAAAAAAAAAGAAGAATGTTTCCAGTTTTTGACAAGGCTTACTTGTTTATTTGGACATGTGATCGCTGGCACTAGTTTCTTTAGCTATGAATCCCAGCTTTGGTCCAAAACCTAAAAGTTTTTTCACGGTGCCACCTATTTCGAATGTTTAACAAGCAATTAAAGAGTATCATTTGTCACGATTGAGCTTCTCAACTCGCCGTTCGGAGTCGGCAAAAAACTATAGGTCCCTTCCTTCGTGCAAAAATATAACACGCAGACACAAATGGTTGCGAGAAGTAGGCCCAGGTTCACCTCGAGCTGTAGCGCCACTTAAGTAAGTAAGTGTGTATAGATCCACAGAGCCATCCCCAGGATTTTCCTAGTAGTTGCTTCGAGCACCATAGTGGCTTTATTGCTTTCCTATAGATGGAACTTAGGTGTTGCTAGAAGGTATTAGGTTTCTGTTTTCGGAGTGACTGTCATATAATTACTTCACTTACTAGGCATTATTATGTATTTCCGCCGACAATCTAAAATCTACACCCAGCAGTTCACCTGGGCATCAATGCGAATGTACGAATATTTCCTAACTGACTACAATCTGTTCCTCCTACGAAATTTCAAGTGGACTATTCGCGGATTTCCCGAAAAATGTAACGTGTTGGAAACGGTTCGCCCGAATTCGTTATAAAGAGGTGGATATAGGCTGGTTGTACACTTTTATGCCAATAAAATGTATGCGTTATAGATAGAATTTTGCTATAGGGTAACTCATAACTTGAGGTATGGCTGATGCTAATGAAAATATTTGTTTATATAGATAATTTCGTTATAAGGAGGTTCGCTATAAGGAGGTTTCAATGTTATTCAAGTGAAGATCTGAAACCAATTAGCTACATATGCCTAAAAAGTTGAGTCATATAAAAAACTAACATTTCCATATAGCTTGATCGATTTGAAGTATTATACTTTCTTCGCATTTGCTAGAGTTATATCCGAAATATGTAAGAAGACTTTCTGATTGCAAAGTAGGATAGGCTGTCAAAAAAAAAAACGATCTCCACTACAGGCAGCTTAGTTAAACCTTCAAAATATTTGTTAATGAAAGCCAACTTATGGTATTTTTCATTTAACTAAAGTGATATTAAACTTAAAGATAGTATACATTTTTACCTCATCAAATAAGTAAAATATTTCGCGGAAAATCATAGAGAAATCAACAAAAGTCTTCTGCATTTATTGGTATGCCAGACCTAGCTACATATCCTACTATCATTATCTTCGCCTTAATAGTGGGGTAAGTTGAATAAGCCTTGGTTATGTTAGGTAGCAGTGGCAGCTGGCACAATTTGGCCAGCAGAGGCCCATTGTGGTATCAAGGATCTTGGGGATATGTATCGTCGCTAGTCATGAAAACCATTTGGAGCCTTGAATAAAACGAGATATGCTACCAACGTCATTTTGCTTTTGTTAGAATTACGGGTGCAATAAGACCATGTCCAACTTCAATGCAAGGAGTTCTATTGGATCTAAATAATGTATTTTATGATACACAGAACCCTCGTCTGTACATACTAACCCTTATATAGCTCCTTGATCGTACATTATAAACTGACACTCCTGAGTATTCCTGGTCACAGTGGTGTAACTGGCAATAATATTGCAGACAAGCCGGCTAGAGCTGGCCCTAGCAACAGCAAAAAAAAAACTGTCAAATGGGTCTTCATAAATCTCATCTGAAGAATGTAGGTAAGAGTCAATTTGAATAGCTAAAAATATTCAGTGCCATTGTTCGTGCCACATCAAAATACTTTCAGAATAGGGTTGATGACTTGACTATATTTGACTTTAGCTGGATGCTAAGGGGTTACAAAAAAGATCTCTATAGGTCTCTAGTCTTTTCCACCATTTTCCTCGTCTATCACAGGCTTGGAATATTTAGAAATTTTTTCAATCAAGCACTTCAACAGGACGCGGGATTCCAGTTCTTTTTTTGAACGCAATTTTCAATAAAAAAAAAAATGCGGACAAGTGCGAGTCGGGCTTCGTGCAATGGGTTCCCCATGCCAAACCAAAGCATTGACAGACTGGACAGGGCAGCGGCGTGAGGCCCATAATTGTTCCATTTTTCCAATTTTGATACGGAACTCTTAAATTAAATCAAAAGAAAACCTTGATGTGACCATTAGGGACAATTCTAACTGAAAGTGGGAAATAATTTCGCTTTTTTGTGGGCATTAGTTGCACTTTCAATGTGAAGTTATTTCTTCTTAAAGATGGGAAATAATTTTGCTTTATTGGAGAATGCAGAATTATATTTCTGTGCGATTCACTCTTGAAATATGTCAGAGTATATTACTGTGTAAAATTCCGTAAAAACTTTTCGTTTGAAATTTGATAATTTTCGAAGAAACCATCTTTGCTTTTCGACTTCAAACCATCAACTTTGGAGACTATCACTTCACATAATCTACTAATGTTAAGAATGAAATTAATTTGCAATAAAATACAAATTTATCGGTCAACATTTTGCCAAACTTTTTGCACAAAGAAAACACTGACTTTAAAGTTGAAAACATTTTCCAATCGAATTATAGCCCCGGACCGAAGATAAATGCAATTTGGATGATATCAAGAATTTCCCTAGACGGAAAGTTTCAAGTTTTATTTATTCTTTTTGTTATTTTCTTGTTGTCGTTGTTGTTGTTGTGTCCCTAAGAAATCGCATTTCATGCAGGAAACTTTTATTTTAATCCAATGTTCGAATATAAAATGCAAATGTCCTCAACTTTACATTTCAAAACAAAACAGAGAAACTCCTTATGTGTGTAAGTGTGTAGAGGTGATTTCCTTATTGTATCTCGCTAGTATACAGTATGTCCTGTCCTAATCTACTAGGGCTTAGTAAAAGTATTTCTCAACTACATACCTTGGAATGAGTAAAGATGGGCAAAAGTTTGGGAAAAAGTTATTAACTTGCAAATTGAATAGAACCTCGGTTGACTTTTTGTGGCTTTACGTAAAACACATAATGTCGGTTTTAGTGGCTTCGATTTCAAGGATAAATGAAATGTAAATTGGATTTGTATTATTTCGTTGATGTAGTACGTACATATATTCACCGTACTGAAAGGAATCCAGTTCATGTCAAAATTGGAGCGTGAATTGAATTCGGAATCCGTAATGGGTAAAAAGAAACTCTAAAGAGTCTTAAATTACAAAATAACGAGAAAAAGAAAACGAAAACTTCTTGAAAAAAATAAGAAAATAAATAAAGACAACATTTTTAAGTAAAGAGCACTGAAAACAACATAATACTTTATCTCCCTCGCCCCTTGACAGAATTGGCAAGCAAATGGTGGCAATCGTGGTCACAGTGGTCAAGTATCTACCCCGGCCACTGCGCGATATTTGATCATCTAAGTCTCCCCGAAAACATAAACTATACAGTACCGAAGCCCAAATTCGACGAACACTTTCAGGCCGATAGATCCTTTTGGGGTGACATACAATTATATTATTCCAAGTATTTTCCATCCCCAGCCACTACTTTTTCCAATCTTTCGGACAGGATATGAACAACATGTCAGAAGAACGCCTCATCTTCAGATGGGATCCACGAATCGACCCATTTTTTTTCAATCTTCGTAAGTAGTAAGCTTCTGCTCGGACAGGCAATGAGTCATCGATCGGAACAAGTGATAATAATCAGAAAGAGCAATGTCAGGAGAATACGGCGGTGGGGTGGAACTTCCCATTTGAGCGTTTCCAAGTTTGTTTTGAACGGATTTGTGACGTGCGGACGAGCATTGTCGTGCTGCAAAATCACTTTGTCGTGTCATTCGAAGTATTACGGCAGTTTTTCCTTAAATGCACGTCTCAAGCATATTAATTGTAGTCGGTAGCGATCTCCAGTGATGGTTTTATTCGATTTGAGCAGCTCATGGTAGAGTATACTTTTCCGATCCTACCAAATACAGACCAAGAGTTTGAATCCATGGATATTTGGTTTTGCCGTCGAAGTTGATGGTTGACAGGGCTTAACCCATGACTTTCTGCGCTTGGAAATGTAATGGATCGCCAGTGACAATTCGATGAATAAATCTCTTTCTATTCTGCCGTTGAAGCAGCTCAATTTTTCGGGAGTCGGACAGAATCCCGAAAACCAAAATCCCGAAAGTCCAAAATCCCGAAAATCCAAAATCCCGAAAGGCCGAAATCCCGAAAGTGCAAATAAAAATTTGTTTGTGGGAAAAATAAAACTAGTATGGCCTGTGATCGAAATTCGACAGAATGCGAGAGAAACGCACGTATTAATATTTATTATTTTAACTTTTTTTTTTCCTGGCTCAGGCACAACATTTTTGAAAAAAACTACAATGGCTTCACAACCTTTCCAACAAAAAAATTAAGCGAATGTGTTGTATTTAAGGCAGTTGAAAATGGATCGAACTGTTTTGCCTTTGCCTATTTATATAATAATAATAAACCTCAAATAAATAAAACATAACAAAACAGTTCAAGTCTTATTGACAAAGCAATATCTGGTACAAGTCAATATCGAACGCCATTCCCATTAAAAACTTATTTCAGAACGCTCGTTACGTTCCGCGTACATTTTTTTAATTTTGTTTTCCTTAATAACGTAACGTTTTCTTATTCTTTGGTTTTCACCGGAAATTATTTTCGATATAATTACATGCTTCCACAGGGATTTGCTCTAATCTAATCTATCAACTATCAAACTGAATAAAATCAACACAACTGAATGCACATTGCGAACTGTAAAATATTGCAACACTAACGCCAACGGAAATGGACAAACATTTATCTACTTTCCTTTTAAAAAAAAGTCCCGAAAAATTATAAACCTCCTCGCCACTTGAATATGACACCACTTAGGTCTGTTTTCCATCGCCCATTGCTCCCAAACCAAGCATGCTAAAGACTTCAATTTTTTTTTAAATTAAAGTTCATTTCATTGTTGTTATTTGACCAGAAGGAACATTTATTGCTAAAGCTTTAAGAATTAACAAAAAATTACTAACCAAAAACTGGTAAAATGCAGGGTCCCAATTTTGCGCCACTTGACGAAAAAAGCATTTTAGAGAATTCTGATTCCTTCTAACACAAGCATTATTTACATTTATGATAATTGGTAGTATTTAAAATAAAAAAAAAATGTTTTAATACTGTGCTGAGCCACCTTTCTGCTCCAAAACCTCACACTTCCGGTTTGGAAGGGATGCATACATTTTGCCCAAATAATTTAGCTAAATCGAGCTCCAAGCTAATTCGATGGCTTGGGTTAGTTCAGGTATACTCGAATATTGTTTTCCTGATCCATACACTTGACGTGTTAACCATCCCCAAGCATTTTCGATGATATTCAAATCCGGTGAGTAGGGCGGCCAGCTGAATAGCTTCACAGATTGGCTCTCTATATACGTTTTAACAACCCGGGCTGTATGTATTGGTGCATTATCATATCGATAAATCCACCGCAGTGGTCCAAAAATGAAGGTATGGGAAGGCCTCTTTCAATATGCCATTGTAAGACAACGCATTCATTGTGGTTGACAAAAATTTTAATTTGCAGGTGCCTTAATATGAAATGGCCCCCCACACCATCATACCTCCAACTCTGCTATGCAGGCGGTCCAAATGATGAGTTTCTTTGCGAAGGTCATGGAAATAGTAGCTATAGCCATCCGGGCCTTCCAAATAGATTTTTTTTTCGTCTGAGAAGACCACGCGATGCCAGTCACATGTGCGCGACAAAATAGCGCCTTTCGAAACACGTAAAGGGGTGGCTTCTTCTTGATTTTCAGTCTTTTCATGTGCTTGGCATTCAAAATAACATGACGCATGATTGTTACCCTTGACAATACATTTTCCCTGATTTTTGCCAAAAAGTGGTGAGAATTTGACGCTTTTCTTCATATAAGTCGCCTTACCGCATTAGTAAGCACACTAGTGTGCGGCCTTTCATGTTTTTCCATATTTAGACTCATTACTTAAAAATACGGATATAACGTGTTGGCTCCCCTCCATTTTCTTAGCTATTTTAGCAATAGATTGGCCAATGTCCTTGTAAGTCTTGATTTGCCCTTTTTCCTTATCGGTTACGGCTTTACCTCGACCCATTTTACTTTTTTTAAATAAAATAGTCGAAATCAACAAAAAAAGTTCGATGAACGAAAAATATGACTCAACGTGCCAAAGATAACGATGAAACTAAATGCATGTTCTATTCAAAAGGCGCAAAAATCTTGCTTAAATTTCAACGTCTGCAAACATAAAGTGAACAAAAACATATAACGGCTTTTTTCCAGAACTTGCAATTTATCACAGAGAAAGAAGAGGATTTGCACAAAGAGAATGTGCAAAAATACCTTTTTATTATACCGCTTTCGAGTTATGAGCAATTGCAAAGAGAGTGTAGAGGATGTTCTATTCAAGTGGCGAGGAGTGTTTTCGGGACTTCGGGATTTCGGATTTTCGGGATTGTGGATCTTCGGGATTTTGGATTTTGGTTTTCGGGATTGTGACCCCAACCCCAATTTTTCTTTTCTATATGAATTCAAACATGTCAAATCGTTTCAAGAGTGCTCGTTCGCTTTTAAAACGATCAAGAGTGAGTTCACATCGCTCAATTTTTTATAAATTGGGTTTGGGACTGAAAAATTACCAGGAAGGACAAATGACAAAGAAATGTTGAAAAAGACAAAGTCTTTGTTCCAAACGTTGGCAACCCTGCGTTGCATTGTCAGCGGACTTATACACGTGTATTGTGTGTAAGCTCTAGCTAAATTAGTTCTAATTCAACATTTTACAACACTTTGATCAAAAGATTTTGAGCTGTAACCCGCCATCTGTTTTTTTTTATTTTTTTATTTTTCAGCCTGGTGTTTCTGTAGGAACACGAAACCAGAAAACCAAGTGGAAATCTTCTTGTTTATAGACAATCTCTTCCACTACTTTATTTGATTTCATCAATAGTTGTTTATTTATGAATAGGAATACGATACAATTTATTGACTTTTTGTTTCCTGCCTTCCACCCTTTAAGACAACACAGATACAACCAAAAGGCAGAACAACAAATTCGAATTTATTCGAAAGAATCTCAATCATGTGCGGTTGTACATCACACTGAAATGGATTAATTAATTTATTCCACATTAATCCCATTTAGATATAAATTGCGAAGGCATTTTTCAACACGTACAAAATATGCTGAAGTTGTGCCTCACTCTACCGCTGAGTGATTACCTCGATAGCAATCCATAGATACTCTTGTATGTTACCCATTCAACGATATGGGTACGTTACAACCAAAAATATGGGACTGATCCCACAAGAGTTTCATTTCTGAAATTTCTGACTTTTATTAATATGTCAGCTTACCAAGGACAAATTAATGTTTTTTTTGTTTGTTTTTGATTGGATTTTGTTTACACGCAGACACAAATGGTTGCGAGAAGTAGGCCCAGGTTCACCTCGAGCTGTAGCGCCACTTAAGTAAGTAAGTGTGTATAGATCCACAGAGCCATCCCCAGGATTTTCCTAGTAGTTGCTTCGAGCACCATAGTGGCTTTATTGCTTTCCTATAGATGGAACTTAGGTGTTGCTAGAAGGTATTAGGTTTCTGTTTTCGGAGTGACTGTCATATAATTACTTCACTTACTAGGCATTATTATGTATTTCCGCCGACAATCTAAAATCTACACCCAGCAGTTCACCTGGGCATCAATGCGAATGTACGAATATTTCCTAACTGACTACAATCTGTTCCTCCTACGAAATTTCAAGTGGACTATTCGCGGATTTCCCGAAAAATGTAACGTGTTGGAAACGGTTCGCCCGAATTCGTTATAAAGAGGTGGATATAGGCTGGTTGTACACTTTTATGCCAATAAAATGTATGCGTTATAGATAGAATTTTGCTATAGGGTAACTCATAACTTGAGGTATGGCTGATGCTAATGAAAATATTTGTTTATATAGATAATTTCGTTATAAGGAGGTTCGCTATAAGGAGGTTTCAATGTTATTCAAGTGAAGATCTGAAACCAATTAGCTACATATGCCTAAAAAGTTGAGTCATATAAAAAACTAACATTTCCATATAGCTTGATCGATTTGAAGTATTATACTTTCTTCGCATTTGCTAGAGTTATATCCGAAATATGTAAGAAGACTTTCTGATTGCAAAGTAGGATAGGCTGTCAAAAAAAAAAACGATCTCCACTACAGGCAGCTTAGTTAAACCTTCAAAATATTTGTTAATGAAAGCCAACTTATGGTATTTTTCATTTAACTAAAGTGATATTAAACTTAAAGATAGTATACATTTTTACCTCATCAAATAAGTAAAATATTTCGCGGAAAATCATAGAGAAATCAACAAAAGTCTTCTGCATTTATTGGTATGCCAGACCTAGCTACATATCCTACTATCATTATCTTCGCCTTAATAGTGGGGTAAGTTGAATAAGCCTTGGTTATGTTAGGTAGCAGTGGCAGCTGGCACAATTTGGCCAGCAGAGGCCCATTGTGGTATCAAGGATCTTGGGGATATGTATCGTCGCTAGTCATGAAAACCATTTGGAGCCTTGAATAAAACGAGATATGCTACCAACGTCATTTTGCTTTTGTTAGAATTACGGGTGCAATAAGACCATGTCCAACTTCAATGCAAGGAGTTCTATTGGATCTAAATAATGTATTTTATGATACACAGAACCCTCGTCTGTACATACTAACCCTTATATAGCTCCTTGATCGTACATTATAAACTGACACTCCTGAGTATTCCTGGTCACAGTGGTGTAACTGGCAATAATATTGCAGACAAGCCGGCTAGAGCTGGCCCTAGCAACAGCAAAAAAAAAACTGTCAAATGGGTCTTCATAAATCTCATCTGAAGAATGTAGGTAAGAGTCAATTTGAATAGCTAAAAATATTCAGTGCCATTGTTCGTGCCACATCAAAATACTTTCAGAATAGGGTTGATGACTTGACTATATTTGACTTTAGCTGGATGCTAAGGGGTTACAAAAAAGATCTCTATAGGTCTCTAGTCTTTTCCACCATTTTCCTCGTCTATCACAGGCTTGGAATATTTAGAAATTTTTTCAATCAAGCACTTCAACAGGACGCGGGATTCCAGTTCTTTTTTTGAACGCAATTTTCAATAAAAAAAAAAATGCGGACAAGTGCGAGTCGGGCTTCGTGCAATGGGTTCCCCATGCCAAACCAAAGCATTGACAGACTGGACAGGGCAGCGGCGTGAGGCCCATAATTGTTCCATTTTTCCAATTTTGATACGGAACTCTTAAATTAAATCAAAAGAAAACCTTGATGTGACCATTAGGGACAATTCTAACTGAAAGTGGGAAATAATTTCGCTTTTTTGTGGGCATTAGTTGCACTTTCAATGTGAAGTTATTTCTTCTTAAAGATGGGAAATAATTTTGCTTTATTGGAGAATGCAGAATTATATTTCTGTGCGATTCACTCTTGAAATATGTCAGAGTATATTACTGTGTAAAATTCCGTAAAAACTTTTCGTTTGAAATTTGATAATTTTCGAAGAAACCATCTTTGCTTTTCGACTTCAAACCATCAACTTTGGAGACTATCACTTCACATAATCTACTAATGTTAAGAATGAAATTAATTTGCAATAAAATACAAATTTATCGGTCAACATTTTGCCAAACTTTTTGCACAAAGAAAACACTGACTTTAAAGTTGAAAACATTTTCCAATCGAATTATAGCCCCGGACCGAAGATAAATGCAATTTGGATGATATCAAGAATTTCCCTAGACGGAAAGTTTCAAGTTTTATTTATTCTTTTTGTTATTTTCTTGTTGTCGTTGTTGTTGTTGTGTCCCTAAGAAATCGCATTTCATGCAGGAAACTTTTATTTTAATCCAATGTTCGAATATAAAATGCAAATGTCCTCAACTTTACATTTCAAAACAAAACAGAGAAACTCCTTATGTGTGTAAGTGTGTAGAGGTGATTTCCTTATTGTATCTCGCTAGTATACAGTATGTCCTGTCCTAATCTACTAGGGCTTAGTAAAAGTATTTCTCAACTACATACCTTGGAATGAGTAAAGATGGGCAAAAGTTTGGGAAAAAGTTATTAACTTGCAAATTGAATAGAACCTCGGTTGACTTTTTGTGGCTTTACGTAAAACACATAATGTCGGTTTTAGTGGCTTCGATTTCAAGGATAAATGAAATGTAAATTGGATTTGTATTATTTCGTTGATGTAGTACGTACATATATTCACCGTACTGAAAGGAATCCAGTTCATGTCAAAATTGGAGCGTGAATTGAATTCGGAATCCGTAATGGGTAAAAAGAAACTCTAAAGAGTCTTAAATTACAAAATAACGAGAAAAAGAAAACGAAAACTTCTTGAAAAAAATAAGATAATAAATAAAGACAACATTTTTAAGTAAAGAGCACTGAAAACAACATAATACTTTATCTCCCTCGCCCCTTGACAGAATTGGCAAGCAAATGGTGGCAATCGTGGTCACAGTGGTCAAGTATCTACCCCGGCCACTGCGCGATATTTGATCATCTAAGTCTCCCCGAAAACATAAACTATACAGTACCGAAGCCCAAATTCGACGAACACTTTCAGGCCGATAGATCCTTTTGGGGTGACATACAATTATATTATTCCAAGTATTTTCCATCCCCAGCCACTACTTTTTCCAATCTTTCGGACAGGATATGAACAACATGTCAGAAGAACGCCTCATCTTCAGATGGGATCCACGAATCGACCCATTTTTTTTCAATCTTCGTAAGTAGTAAGCTTCTGCTCGGACAGGCAATGAGTCATCGATCGGAACAAGTGATAATAATCAGAAAGAGCAATGTCAGGAGAATACGGCGGTGGGGTGGAACTTCCCATTTGAGCGTTTCCAAGTTTGTTTTGAACGGATTTGTGACGTGCGGACGAGCATTGTCGTGCTGCAAAATCACTTTGTCGTGTCATTCGAAGTATTACGGCAGTTTTTCCTTAAATGCACGTCTCAAGCATATTAATTGTAGTCGGTAGCGATCTCCAGTGATGGTTTTATTCGATTTGAGCAGCTCATGGTAGAGTATACTTTTCCGATCCTACCAAATACAGACCAAGAGTTTGAATCCATGGATATTTGGTTTTGCCGTCGAAGTTGATGGTTGACAGGGCTTAACCCATGACTTTCTGCGCTTGGAAATGTAATGGATCGCCAGTGACAATTCGATGAATAAATCTCTTTCTATTCTGCCGTTGAAGCAGCTCAATTTTTCGGGAGTCGGACAGAATCCCGAAAACCAAAATCCCGAAAGTCCAAAATCCCGAAAATCCAAAATCCCGAAAGGCCGAAATCCCGAAAGTGCAAATAAAAATTTGTTTGTGGGAAAAATAAAACTAGTATGGCCTGTGATCGAAATTCGACAGAATGCGAGAGAAACGCACGTATTAATATTTATTATTTTAACTTTTTTTTTTCCTGGCTCAGGCACAACATTTTTGAAAAAAACTACAATGGCTTCACAACCTTTCCAACAAAAAAATTAAGCGAATGTGTTGTATTTAAGGCAGTTGAAAATGGATCGAACTGTTTTGCCTTTGCCTATTTATATAATAATAATAAACCTCAAATAAATAAAACATAACAAAACAGTTCAAGTCTTATTGACAAAGCAATATCTGGTACAAGTCAATATCGAACGCCATTCCCATTAAAAACTTATTTCAGAACGCTCGTTACGTTCCGCGTACATTTTTTTAATTTTGTTTTCCTTAATAACGTAACGTTTTCTTATTCTTTGGTTTTCACCGGAAATTATTTTCGATATAATTACATGCTTCCACAGGGATTTGCTCTAATCTAATCTATCAACTATCAAACTGAATAAAATCAACACAACTGAATGCACATTGCGAACTGTAAAATATTGCAACACTAACGCCAACGGAAATGGACAAACATTTATCTACTTTCCTTTTAAAAAAAAGTCCCGAAAAATTATAAACCTCCTCGCCACTTGAATATGACACCACTTAGGTCTGTTTTCCATCGCCCATTGCTCCCAAACCAAGCATGCTAAAGACTTCAATTTTTTTTTAAATTAAAGTTCATTTCATTGTTGTTATTTGACCAGAAGGAACATTTATTGCTAAAGCTTTAAGAATTAACAAAAAATTACTAACCAAAAACTGGTAAAATGCAGGGTCCCAATTTTGCGCCACTTGACGAAAAAAGCATTTTAGAGAATTCTGATTCCTTCTAACACAAGCATTATTTACATTTATGATAATTGGTAGTATTTAAAATAAAAAAAAAATGTTTTAATACTGTGCTGAGCCACCTTTCTGCTCCAAAACCTCACACTTCCGGTTTGGAAGGGATGCATACATTTTGCCCAAATAATTTAGCTAAATCGAGCTCCAAGCTAATTCGATGGCTTGGGTTAGTTCAGGTATACTCGAATATTGTTTTCCTGATCCATACACTTGACGTGTTAACCATCCCCAAGCATTTTCGATGATATTCAAATCCGGTGAGTAGGGCGGCCAGCTGAATAGCTTCACAGATTGGCTCTCTATATACGTTTTAACAACCCGGGCTGTATGTATTGGTGCATTATCATATCGATAAATCCACCGCAGTGGTCCAAAAATGAAGGTATGGGAAGGCCTCTTTCAATATGCCATTGTAAGACAACGCATTCATTGTGGTTGACAAAAATTTTAATTTGCAGGTGCCTTAATATGAAATGGCCCCCCACACCATCATACCTCCAACTCTGCTATGCAGGCGGTCCAAATGATGAGTTTCTTTGCGAAGGTCATGGAAATAGTAGCTATAGCCATCCGGGCCTTCCAAATAGATTTTTTTTTCGTCTGAGAAGACCACGCGATGCCAGTCACATGTGCGCGACAAAATAGCGCCTTTCGAAACACGTAAAGGGGTGGCTTCTTCTTGATTTTCAGTCTTTTCATGTGCTTGGCATTCAAAATAACATGACGCATGATTGTTACCCTTGACAATACATTTTCCCTGATTTTTGCCAAAAAGTGGTGAGAATTTGACGCTTTTCTTCATATAAGTCGCCTTACCGCATTAGTAAGCACACTAGTGTGCGGCCTTTCATGTTTTTCCATATTTAGACTCATTACTTAAAAATACGGATATAACGTGTTGGCTCCCCTCCATTTTCTTAGCTATTTTAGCAATAGATTGGCCAATGTCCTTGTAAGTCTTGATTTGCCCTTTTTCCTTATCGGTTACGGCTTTACCTCGACCCATTTTACTTTTTTTAAATAAAATAGTCGAAATCAACAAAAAAAGTTCGATGAACGAAAAATATGACTCAACGTGCCAAAGATAACGATGAAACTAAATGCATGTTCTATTCAAAAGGCGCAAAAATCTTGCTTAAATTTCAACGTCTGCAAACATAAAGTGAACAAAAACATATAACGGCTTTTTTCCAGAACTTGCAATTTATCACAGAGAAAGAAGAGGATTTGCACAAAGAGAATGTGCAAAAATACCTTTTTATTATACCGCTTTCGAGTTATGAGCAATTGCAAAGAGAGTGTAGAGGATGTTCTATTCAAGTGGCGAGGAGTGTTTTCGGGACTTCGGGATTTCGGATTTTCGGGATTGTGGATCTTCGGGATTTTGGATTTTGGTTTTCGGGATTGTGACCCCAACCCCAATTTTTCTTTTCTATATGAATTCAAACATGTCAAATCGTTTCAAGAGTGCTCGTTCGCTTTTAAAACGATCAAGAGTGAGTTCACATCGCTCAATTTTTTATAAATTGGGTTTGGGACTGAAAAATTACCAGGAAGGACAAATGACAAAGAAATGTTGAAAAAGACAAAGTCTTTGTTCCAAACGTTGGCAACCCTGCGTTGCATTGTCAGCGGACTTATACACGTGTATTGTGTGTAAGCTCTAGCTAAATTAGTTCTAATTCAACATTTTACAACACTTTGATCAAAAGATTTTGAGCTGTAACCCGCCATCTGTTTTTTTTTATTTTTTTATTTTTCAGCCTGGTGTTTCTGTAGGAACACGAAACCAGAAAACCAAGTGGAAATCTTCTTGTTTATAGACAATCTCTTCCACTACTTTATTTGATTTCATCAATAGTTGTTTATTTATGAATAGGAATACGATACAATTTATTGACTTTTTGTTTCCTGCCTTCCACCCTTTAAGACAACACAGATACAACCAAAAGGCAGAACAACAAATTCGAATTTATTCGAAAGAATCTCAATCATGTGCGGTTGTACATCACACTGAAATGGATTAATTAATTTATTCCACATTAATCCCATTTAGATATAAATTGCGAAGGCATTTTTCAACACGTACAAAATATGCTGAAGTTGTGCCTCACTCTACCGCTGAGTGATTACCTCGATAGCAATCCATAGATACTCTTGTATGTTACCCATTCAACGATATGGGTACGTTACAACCAAAAATATGGGACTGATCCCACAAGAGTTTCATTTCTGAAATTTCTGACTTTTATTAATATGTCAGCTTACCAAGGACAAATTAATGTTTTTTTTGTTTGTTTTTGATTGGATTTTGTTTTCTAGAACGTTGCCTTCAGTCGCTTCGAATGTAAATATTTTGATAGGCTGAATTGTTTGGTAACATAAAAGCGCCTGCGATTATGGAGGAAACGCAGTAAATATAGCTAAAAATAAAAGACAAACACATGCCGCCGATGTCTTAGGAAACGGGTAAAAAATGTTTATTGACCTTGAGTGCTTGTAATTTGAATATTATACTTTTTAGCATAAGCAGGATAGAGTCACTTTTGTGAAGGAAATTGTCAAATGGCTTTCAACTTTCTGTCGTAGTTTGGTTGCATTGACTTGGAGTTGGTGATTCCTTTTCCCTGTTTTTCAAATGCTTGCTTAGTGCTTAGCTTTCCATAGACTTGTTAAATCCCATAAAGGAACTTTAAGTGGTTTTGAAGGTTTTACTACAAAAGACATGAAAGCCTGCCACTTTATCAGAGAATGACCATAGAGTTTTTGTATAGTGCTGACCGCTCTCTGTGTGACGTTGTTTTACGCGGCGCGGCGTTCGATACGCGACGTAAAATAAGCTAACCTTGGCAATGAAAATGCTGTCTGTTTGATGGAGCCTTAAGTGGCGTATGTTTAACCTCTCAATCGCTTAATTTGTTTTCTTTTTTCTATTTCCTTAGGCAAACAATATTTTAAGCTTTGAGGAGCAGTAATTTTATTTTGCAATTACATGTGTAGGTGCGGTTAAATCCAGCACATCTTTTAATGGTTGGCATTCAATCGATATGCATATGTAATGTTCATAACATATTTAAAACATGTTCAATGTCAAAAAGTGTTTGTTATACAGTGTGACCCAAAAGAAGATTCATATTTAACCCTTAACGGATCCTCAATTTTTGTTCCTTATCCAGATTAGTATCATAAATGACCCTGCAGCTAAAATCTCAATTCAGAAGATACGCGAACAATAAAATCAGATAATCGAATGATGCAATTTTATTCGCCGTTCCTTTGTTATCGATTTGGGCTGATCGATTTTCGAATAGGCGTTGTTAAAAAGAAAATAAAAAAATATTGTTTACGAGAGTCGAAAATCGTTTATTTGAATAAAAGACATAGATAGATAGATAGATTTTATTTTCGTAATAAATATACATTGGAGTTATCCGCACAATTTACACAGCGATTCGATGTTGTTTTATCTTTCTACTGAAGTACTATCTAATAATTTAGCAAGACTTATATAATTGATTATAATTGAATTTGTAGAAGGAAACTACGAAAAAACCTTCCATTTAGGAGAACAAAAAAAAAAACAATTTAAAAATTTAAAAAATATATATACATACGTAATAAAATAAATAAAATAAATAAGATAACAAATAAATAAATAGATAAATAAATAAATAATGTGCAAAATAATAAATAAATCATTTAATAACAAATTAGAAAAATTAAATAAATAAATGTATAAATATACATAAATAAATGAATTAATAATAAGAAAACACAATAAATGAATTATGTAATAATAAATAAGAAAAAATAGATAAATAAATATTTACATATGTATACATAAATAAATAAATAAATAATATAGAAAAAATAAATAGATAACTAAATATATACAAATTAACTTTAACAGAAAAGAAATAAATTAATATATAAATAAATAATAATCAAAATCAATAACAAAATTAAATAAATAAGTAAATAGATGAAACATTAAGCAAAGATATATAAATAAAAATAAGGCTATTAACGTTAATTTAGTAGAAAAATAGAGAAACATGCTTAAACATTAAGCTGGTTTAAAAGATGATGTTTCACAGTTTCTTAAAAATCGATCAGTCAATCTCGTAATTCTTTCGGAGATCAATTCAACATTAGCCTAAATTGGTAAAAGTCGAAATGAGATAAAATCACAAGAGATTAGTCGGCCAAATTCACTCTGCAGCACCTGAACAGCGCTCACACGTAATAGTATGTTGAACATTACTGACCGTATGCTGTGTGCCTTTGTCCAAAATAAGTAACGATTAGGAATTCATGGGATCGGTGCACGATTGGCCGTGAACTATTCTAGCTTCAGATCATCGAATCAAAACGTTTCTTTTCACAAAATCGGAAAATGTTCAAGCATACCATTCCATTAATCGAGTATACCTACTTTTATTTGACCATATTTTGCAGTGCCATATTGCCTCATTGTTTTTTACCCGACTTCGCAGAGGAAGGGTTATGATTTTAACAGGCTGGGTTTGTTTGTATGTTTGTTTGTATGTAAGGATGTCACCTCGTAGAGTCTAAACTATGGGACCGATTTTAACAAGTGGGGTGTCGCTCGATTCGTCTTAATCCGGAGAGTGTCCTAGGCTATGTGACGTCACAGGAAAATTCAATATGGCGGGCGCACCAAGCAACATGGCGGATTACCTCTTTCTTTCTTTTTTTCTTTTTCATAACAACCGCCTTGATAGTGGTATCAAATGAAAGGGCTTGGCGAGTAGAATACAATATGATATAACGTCATTCTTATGGCGGGCGCCCCCAAGATGGCGGATTTCCGTTATTTTTACTACATCTTTAATACGGGTATCAAATGAAAGCGTTTGACAAGTATAACACGACATTGGTTACTTAAGTACATACATATTTTGTTCAACTAAAAACTTGAAAATAAAAAATTAAGTTTAAAAGACTAAAACCCGACTGTGTGGAAAACTAGCTAAAAAGTACGAAACAAAATGAAACGAAATGATGATTTTCAGAGTTTAGCCATTTAAGGATATGTTCGACATTCTCTGTTGTACTTAGATATGTCATTGCAGTATCTGCATTCGTCCGTGCTTGAAAGTTCCATTATTTTGGTATGCTTTCTCAGGATACAGTGTCTGGAAAGTATTCATATCGCAGTCCTTACCTTTGCCCTGTTTCGTCCAAGGATTGCTTTAGTTCTTTTGTGGTCTAAAGCCGGCCGAACACCATTGGGCTCTCTATGCCCCCCTATTCTCCTGACTATCTCTGGCCCGCCATACTTATACTTGTATTTTTTAATTTTGCCCTTATGCCGCATGATGGAGCATTATCTCGGTAATAGGCAGTATGGAATATATCTTCAACGATATAGCATACGACCAAAAGAATTTAAATTGTAGACCCGAGAACGGGTTTTACTGAATAATAATCCAGTAGCAACCCATATGCTAATGTAATACCACTTAATTATGTAGTTAAAATAATAATCATAAATTTCATCACCGAGGTTAATTTTAAACTAATTTTAATAAAAATTAATTTCGCTTAAACACATTACCTTCACCCACATGACAGTAATTGTCGTTTTAAGTTTTACAATCCAGCAACAAAACAAACAGCCAAATGAACAACTTTTCAATGCACACGTTGGCAACTTAATCTTGTTTGGTATAAAAAAAAACTCGTCGTCGCGTCGTGTAAATTCAACCTGCAAATATAAAAAAATAAAAATAAAAACAAATCATTAATTTCGATATCCGATACTCTGTCAACAAGTTCACAGCGCACAGCCCCAGCCAATCCATAGGAATAGCCGCAATCCACAACATGCATCCGTGTAACAATCCCATGAGCTACGAATCCGCACTCTGTGTCAGCAGCTTTTGCGGTCATTTATGCAATTAATTTGTTACGATTAAATGATTCCGATTGTTACTAATTTTACGTGAGCCCGATTTGTTGTATACGCGAACTTGCAGCGAGCGAGTAATTAATTCGAATTATATGTGACAGTGACAGGTCTGCCTTTCAGGCGGCTACTGTAGCTGTTCACTCTTGCAATCATTTTTTTTCTTTGGTATTCTCAGCTGCGTGAAATCGTTTATTCACTATCTTTCACCCAGAAAGACTGGGTAAAATGTTATGACAACTAAACGTTGTATTGAATGTCATTTTCGCCTGTCACTTCAATCAGTGTGAAATTGAATTTTTATACACAAGATGCGTTCGAGGGAATTGATGCAGATGCGCACTTTTTTTTTTACTTGTCGTTGCTCCATCCTGTAAGGATCATGTATTGGGTTTGTGGAAAACTCGAAGTTTTCATCCAACTTACGGTATTTGAGTCAGCAACTATCGTTAGTACATGGAGTCCCACAAGAGTCCAAATTTGGATCAATACTCTTCATAGTTATGTAAACGAAAAGAAGTGTTTAATTCAAATGTTCTCTTTGTCCGCACAGGCACGAATATGTGCAAGTACATGTAACACAGTCGTACGTCTTACAATGCTTCACAACTGTGTTACATAAAATTGGAAATATTCACACTGAGGGTGGAATCTCGAAATGTTTATCGTACTTGGGATAAAAGTTGGAGGGACGAATGAACTATTGAGAGCTGAAAGGTTTTTTTTCGAAATTTAAATTGTATTTTTTCGGATAGATTCTTCAGATACGCGTTCTATACAAACTTTAAGATACGAGGATGTCTGGTTAGTAAAGTGTGTTTTCTTGTAGGTAGTAGAAGAACATCGCATATCTTTTGAACTTTTTGGAAAATTTGGGGAAGATATTTCCTCAGAATATTAAAAGTTTTCGCATCCAATAGCGTTGCTTGCAGAGCAAAGTTGACTAAGTGATGATGTTATCGTCTTTCTGCAGAGATTTGTTGCTCTTTTCAGGATTTTACTTGATAATAATCAAGCAGCTACATACATATATAGTAGTTGAATAAATATTTTTAAATATATGAATTTAATCTTACTTTGGTTGATGAATTAGTGAAGTAAAAGAATATACAAAAAGACGCTTCTGATTTAACTATATTAAAATTTCATGAAAAATATTTTAACAAACAAATGAAGTTTTTCTCTTTTCAAAACATAGTAGTTCAAAACAACAGTAGTTTCGGAATTTATCGAGAACACACAAACAAATAAATTATATTAATGAATTTGTTAATAACTTGACTCCAGCGCCGCCTATCTTTCAAGCAGGACATACCATACATACATATTCGCAAAATGTCATCGAAATCGGTTGGGCGGTTTCGGAGATTAGCGTGTACTAACACAGTGACACGTGATTTTTATATGTTACTAGTGGTTTGGCTACCCGGTGCGCTTCGATACACCCATTAAGAACAGTGTCTATGTAAAAAAAATGTCATGCAATTTTTTCGAGTGACTGTTGGTGAACCGAACGATGTCATCTGGAAGCAAGAGTTGGATTTGCGAATGTTATTGAAGAAGTCCTTTGAATCGGATGTGTAATTTAAATGTATATTTGAACGAATTTGAATTTCGTCTGTTTGATATATATACCTACATACGTATATTAACATATGTGTGTACGAAACAATTTGCAAAAAAAAAAAAAAAAACAAATTTATTTCATACTATAAACAGGATTCTATATGAAATGTTCGGTTATAGAAACTGGCTCAACAATTATCATTATCATTATTATCATATCATATCATATCATATATGTATATTATTTCTGTAGTATAGGTACCATTTGCGGCTTTCATACTTAACCAATCTTAATAAATGAGGTGTCAAAAGAAAGAGAATTTCCTGAAGCATTGACGAATTGCACTTTCAATTTATAAATTTTAGCAAATTAAAAAACCGATCACAACAAAGATACTACCCAAAATGATCTCCCAAAAGAATAAATACTTCAGAATGGAAATCATATGGGAGGTTTGGATTTTGGGGGTTGGATTTTCTTTTGCGAGAGTTCTCGCACGGGCACACTAGTTAGTTCATATTATAGAAATAACCTGTTCGTTTAAGTGCTCAAAACTCGAAAACTTATCATTCAACTGAGCCGAAACTTACACAATATAATATTTGTTATGAAATGAGAAGTGAACGTTAATCAAAGGTTAGCTGTTATTTGTCATCGTGCATTGCTGTAGTAATAATTTAGAGATCTTGGTGTTCAGCGCCATTTATCGGAAAACTTAAAAATTTGTGATTAACAAACATTTCTCACTTCATTACAAATATATTGTGTAATGTCGATTTCGATTAGGCAATTTTTATCGCTCTAGTACAATTTTCATTTTCCAACCGACCAAAAAAGCACTTTTTTTTGCTCTAGATCAATTGTTGTGAATCTCCGATTCAGCTCGAGATTTACACGTATTTGCACTAACACCAGCAGATTTTATATGAAATGTCAACGCAGTACATCAAAATAAATATCAATCAACAAAAATATTTATCAGAAACTGTGTAAAATATTTAGAAAATATAAAGAAAGTGTTTTAAAATTGTATTTATTATTTATCTTTTTCTTATTTATTTTCTTTTACGAAGAAGATGTGAAATATCACACTAATATAATTGCAGAAAAACAGATCAATCTCGTTTGTTTTCTAACCAGCACGAAAAATCTGAAATCTGAGAGCAGAATCTGAAAAGCCCAATCGAAAACGACATAAGTTCAGCTCGTATGGTGAGTTAAAAAAAAACGGAGTTTCAGCGCCATCTACCGGAAAACTTGAAAATGTTTCATCTATGAACACTTCAAACATCATAAAAAGTATATACAGTATAATCTAAGCCCCGCTTATTCAAAATAAACTCGCGGTTATTTGTGCAGTGCTTTTCGGTCCCCTCGGTAATTCGTTATGATTTTCGTACCCAAAATCATTAAACGTCTTATAATTCGTAAGTCTCTGTTGACAACCCTGTTTATTCGAAATTCAATGTAATTCTTTGAATCACGTTGGTTCATGTTTCCATCACAAAAAAAAGAAGTTAGAACAAAAAGTGTGATCGAGAGGGAGCTCTCACGCACTTTAGAATGTACGTTACGTACACATTTTAAATGGGACTACCACTTCTAATGACTGCTGTTTCTGTTTCAATTGCAATTCTCTCACATGCATTTGTAGACTGACTGCTTCTGGCTAAAAGGGTTACGACCGTTAATTGAAGTTCTTTTTTCTACGGTTTACGTTGCTAAGAAATTACGTTTAATGATTTTGTTCACTTTGACGACGATGTGACTGTTGCAGGAGTTCTTACAAACGACGAAATTTTGGCGCGAACAGAAGAAGTTGATAAAAACGAAAACAGCGATGACGACGGAGAGGACTTCCGTAAGGAAGCGAAAGCTTGCATCAATAATTTGCGTCATTTTATGACTAGAAGTAATGTAAAAGACGATGTTTTCTCTGCAAAGCAATTGATCAAGAGCGCAAACAATTTCTCCGCCAGAATAAAATTACTTACTTACTTAGTTGGCGCTACAGCTCGAGGTGAACCTGGGCCTGCTTCTCGCAACCATTTGTGTGTGCGTGTTATATTTTTGCACGAATGGAACGGACGTACAGTTTTTTGCCGACTCCGAACGGCGAGTTGAGAAGCTCAATCGTGACAAATGATACTCTTTGATGCTTGTCAGACATTCGAAAGAGGTGGGCACTGTGAAAAACTTTTAGGTGTTTGCGGCGGGATTCGAACCCAAGACCACTGGCTCAGTAGTCCGACGCACTAACCACTTGCGCTACGGTAAATGTAAATCTATATTTAATAATGAGTTTTCTTTTGTTTGTCGTTTTTGTATATACATACATATGTATGTATGTAATACTTTTTACTAAACATAGAACTTTATCTAAAACAACCCCCTTAATTCGAATTTTTATTTTTTAAACCCTCAATAATTCGTACTCCCGCTATTTCGAAAACCCCTATAATTCGTAATAAGCTCTAGGTCCCTTGATACTACGAATTATCGGGATTCTACTGGAACAGCTCATTTCCATATATAAAGAAGAAAATATAAATTATTAAATTGTTTTTTACTTAAAAGTTATTAAAAAAAACACCACATATGTTTTTCTGTCACAGTTTTAAACTAAATGAGTAAATCTATTGTTTGCGACTATTTGAGGTCAAACTTGTCCCGTAAAACTTTTCCAAATGCCAAAATAGTTCAAATGGACAATTTTGTTTTTTTTTGTTTTTGTAATCGAGGTACTCTTTTTTTCTTTTGATTTAAAGTAGCTTAAAAAAGCAATAGATTTTAATGTTTTGGAAACAATTTGATAACTTTTCATGTCAGTCAATAAATGTCAAATCGATTCCTCTCTCTAGATAACAAACGAAATGGGTTATTTGCAAAAGCTTTGAAAACAGATCTCCCCAATTCCAATAGCATTTTTGATTATTGTTCTGTACAACCAGAAACATGACAATAAAATGAGTTTAAAACAAATGTCAAATCAGTTTTTATTTACTCATTTTGCCTCTTTTATGACAGCACAACCAAACTTAAGTACTTTTCTATTCTTCTTTGCAGTTCTTCGAATTGGATTGAGAAAGATAAAAATTAAACCAAAGCAAAGAGTAACATTTTCAATAAAATCAATACGTCATCAAGGAATCACTCCGCAAAGCTTGATAATGAAATGGATGTACACGGATATGATGGTCAAAGACCAGCATCATCTCTACCACCGTCATCGACTGCTCCTACATCCATCAATAGCACGAGATCCACATCATTCCCATATCCGATGTTTACTGCAAAACCGGATGCCACAACCACTTACTCAGCAGCATCACAGGATACCAGCACGACCACGACAACAACATCGAATATCTTCGATGATATCGCCTATCTGTGCAGAATGGCAAACGAAACATGGTCATCATTTTGGGGACCGGATGTCCTGTGCACTCCAAAAACAGCAGCAGCAACAGCACCATCGTCAATCGTCGAGACGACAACGACGACGACAACCTCCCAACCGACTGATACATACAAATGCCTACTCGAATCCTTCCAGAATACCACGAAGAGCGCCTACTTCACGTGTCAACCACCATTCGACGTGGACGTGGATGACACTCTGAGTAATACAGCCCGTGATTGTATCCTCAATACAACACTCTTAGTTCGTAATGTCCTTAATCCAGTATCTGAGTTTAATTTAATCGTTTCAAAGTTACCTGATCTCGTTACCAATCAGCTGCCATCAACATTCGTCGCGGGTGGCGATGGTGACCCCTTGCTGGTGGCCACCAATAGTAGTGTCAATTGTGATCTAGTACAAAATCGGGCATTTGTGTGCTCCCAGCTAGGCGTTAATGGGTCCTTGTTTGACAATCTATCAGCGGACACAGTCAATTCGGGTGCAACAGTGTTAGCCGAACATCTCGAGTGCGTGGTGAGATTAAGTCTAAGTGTCGAGTACGGTTGGTGGTCCAGCCCGTTTGCGCTACTTAATCAAACGTTGCCTGGCAGTGGAACATCCATCTACAATGCCAGCAGTAATTTAAGTGATATCTGGCCAACGGGTTATGAAGGATTGCCCATGCCGGAAGGACAAGGATACGACTGGATGTTCCTTTTCGTGATTGTGTTCATATTCGCTGGCGGTTTGGGAAATATCTTAGTCTGCCTGGCTGTGGCGCTCGACCGGAAACTGCAGAATGTGACGAACTACTTCCTATTCTCACTGGCCATTGCCGATCTGCTGGTCAGTCTTTTCGTCATGCCACTGGGTGCTATACCGGCCTTTCTCGGTAAGTTAATAATTTATGCCCACTTTAGTCTCTGGAAACACATTAAAATAAAGGGTCTCCAATTGCTAGTAAATCACACAAGTTAAGAGGGCATATTTTTAATCTCCTTAACGACTGTTTGCAACAAAGTAGGAGACACTCAAACCAACACCTATATATGACAGCGCAATATGTTGTGTGCATTTTATAATTCTAGACAAAAGTCGTTCCGCTCAAACAAAGGATCATAAATATTCCATTTCGTATCATAAAATTTTCTAAAAAGGACATTTTTTGTTCGTACATTTGACTTTACGAGGTACGTGACTATACAAGATGGACGGGGAAAGTATGCCATTGCCAATAGAGGCTTCGTTCCATATGTATGGGATGGGGTGTGAAATTTATTAAATATGCTCGACAGCATAAGTTTATGGAAATGCATATAAAGCAAAGGGTCTGTCCTTTAAAAAGAAAATGACAAACAGTCCCATATACCATAAGTCGCTTTATAAATTTGTGATACTGTTTTTTTTTTATAAATTTGATTTGTTGCCAGTTAAATGGGAAAATATTACCATTAAAGTTTTCTCCTGCCTTTAGTGTTCATGTAAATTGTTTACCAGTTGTAGGTTGTAGCAGACGCTAGATAAGCAATGCCAATCATGGATGGTATAACGAAATTAAGGGACCTCCCATTTAGAACCCACAGGAAAGTTAAATTGTCAATATTTTTCAAATGGTCTCTCCTTATATATGTACATATGTGTGTACAGTGACGAAAAAATAAATAGCACGTGTAGGTTTATTTTTTTCAATTGTAAAATTTGTGTATTTAACTATTAATTTATTTTAATAAAATGTATGTATAAAATAAATAACACAGATTTCTAAGTAAAAGGTAAAAAATAAAAATATTGTATTCTTAACCCTCTATAACTCAAAACCTTCAAATTAGATATTTTTCATAGAATCGGATAGGTTTATTAATAAAAAGCAATACGTATTTTTTTAAATTTTTAAATTGTTTATTAATTGTGCATACTATTACAAAAAAGGGAGTGTAGCTTACAGGCAACAATGAGTTACAAGATAAAGAAAATTACCCAATTTATGAGTAAAATGAAAATCTGTTACGACATCTCATCTACACAAAGTCGTGTTTCTAATGGAACTTTGGCGAATGTTTCTTAAGGCATCAACGACTGGACGAATTTAGAAGATCCTATCAGCGTCAGCGTGGCTTCTAGGAAGATATTTAGTGTTGTCATTGAAATGCAGATATTGCATAAACTTTTCAAATTTATTAGAAAGCATGGCCTGTTGAATTAGATGTGTACTCAGGACAGAACTCCAATGGTTAATCACTCTGGGTAGCTGAATCAGTGACATTTTATATAGCACACCTATTAATAGGCAGATTTCTGTCTCAGATACACGAAAAGTGTTGTTTGGATCCGAAATTTCTTTTTATCAGTTCTGGTGGAAATAAATAAAGAAATAACTGTATGTATAGGAGTTTCAAAATCCAAGATATCAGAACTCAATGATTCGTTGCCAGTAAAAGCCAGCTACTGTGCATTCAGCTCTAGATTCTTCTTCTACCACCGTAATGTTAGCTTTTCAGGTTTTCGTCGTTTCACGTGAGGACCTGTGGTACCTGGAATGTCTAAACTAGACGGGGTCGGTGCTACTTCTTCCTCAGAGTTGGAGTTTCGGTTGTCATCATTCAAGTCGTCTACTAACGCGTCCATATCAAATTCGACCCCCAAAGACTCTTCAATCAACTCTCAATCCGGGTCAAAATCAGGAACTGCCAAGCTGTAGTAATCAAAGTCGAGCTGATCTTCATTTGCAGAATCACCCTGTAGTGCGCAGGTGATCTCATTGTCATTAAGGTGAAGTCGGTCAGCCATCCTAAAACGAAATAATGAGTTGCACAAAAATATTCGCGGTGTTCATAGTTCCCCTTGTTGCATAATGTAGCCTACAAGACACAAACACTAAATATAACCTTATATAAAAATAACGATAAAATATCAAAACATTTTAGTAATGTAGTAAACTTCGAACATTTACCTTATAGATTTGAACAAAAACAAGCACCTACAAACATAATAACTATTTACATATTATAATTTTTTATTTGTTATCACGCACCGACTATTTGAGATTTTTCACTTCACTAACGATATCACTTCGTTTGAAACAAGTGGCAACATGAAGTTTGATTTGCTTGTAATTGATTGAAAGAACAGAGTGTAGACCATATTCTACAATGCTTGATAAGACGAATTAATAGTTACTTGGAGAATTTAGGAGGGTAAGACGGTATGTTGCCTGTAGTCTACAAGGTGCTATAGAGGGTTAAGCGGCACTATAGAGGCCGAAAAAATAGGCCTTCTTAAAATTTTTTTTTTTTCTTCAGAAATACTACAAAATAAATCGAGATTCCAATAAAGAGTACTTATGATACATATCAGTGACTTTTTGCAGCGATTAATTTCAAAATGGCGGCTGTGCAGAATTTTTCCGATGACGTCTCCGGTTTTTTTCAGTGTCCACGGCCGGAAAAACAGCTCCTGTAATTTTTGAATTATAATAAACCAATTTCTTTCTTTTGTTTTTATGTAATAACTGCTATAGAAGTACGTAGGTTTTTTTTCGATATATTAATTTTTAGCCAAATGGCGCACTTCCAAAGTGGAAAGGAAAAATTTCAGATAATTGTCAATAACAAATGAACTATGCAATATTAAAAAAATCCTACGTAGGACATAGACAATGTAGTTTTCAATATATATTCAATATTTCAAGTAAATCGGTTACAAATTGTCTGAGTTATGTTTCCGACAAACTTAAAAAATGCAGTTTTGAGATATACGCATTAGAAGTTTTGAGTATTAGAAAATCATGAGAAAATTTTGCAATACCTTTAATCTGCGATGCCTGCACCGAGGACTTAGAGATTTTTCCCGACCATAATCTTTTTGGACATCATTTTTGATGTCGATTTTTTGAAAATTCTAGAGTGGCCTAATCCCCTACCATACATTCTTAGGAGGCGAAATAAATAGCATACTTTAGTCCAATTCATTAACATTATTAAAAATTCTTTTTAAGTTTAAGCCTTGTAATATTTTAGAATCATTTAGTTAATATTATTTTACAATACTAGTACTTAGCGGAATAACCCGTATTTTTAATAACGGCAACACACACAAGGTTTATTACCGATAGAAAGGCTTGAACAGCGCTCTAAGGGTATGCGTATGACATTCCAGGCTGGATAAACTTCTATCCAAAGTTGTCCCAAATTTGTAGCTGTAAATCCGTGAATTTTGTTGTCCACGTCATTCCACATGTTCTAAATCGGATTGAGATCAAGGGACTGTACTGACCAACTTTAAACATTTATATTTTGAGCTAGTAACCATTGCTTCACCGATTTTGCAGTCTTTCGTCGGGTCATTGTTGTGCTCATACTTCAATTCCAGCGGTATTTCCTCTCCTGCATATGGAAGCACGACACCGCTCTGGATTTCTTTGTATTTAGTTTGGTCCATAATACCCACAATCAGTGCTGTCAAATCGTGGTAAATTTACATTTTCGTGATAAATTTTGTGCTGTACTACTGAGTTCAGCGGTCTTTCGTTTTCTGGCAAAATCCGTATACATATATATATTTTATTTTATATGGTAGTACAATTTCGGATAGCCTTTGATTTACCCAAAATTATTGTTAATCGAATAGTGATAATTCATTCAAAATTGGTCCAGAAGTTTACGAGTTAATCGGTTGAGAATTTGAATATTTGGACACATAATTTTTTGACTTGAATTTCTCAAAAATTATACTACTAACGAGATACGCTAAACGGGGTGGCCAATCTTTTCAGCAGGTGGGCCAAATTTCAGGAAAAATATTTTCTGCCGGGCCAAGTACCAAGTTTATTTTTTGTTAATTAAAGTAACCAAGCAAGCGTGCTACATGTTCGAGCACATCGTCGTTTCCCAGTAGATGAGATAGTGGTCAAACGTTTGCCTGGTTTAATGTACTAATAGCCCAGTCGAATTAGATCAAAAGAGGGGTTGACACGGAAATATTTTTTAAATTTTTCCCTAGGAGGGATATTTTTCGATTAAGACCCAAAAAGAGGTGGGGGTTAATTTTTGTTTATTGAAGAACTCGTTTATTTTCAATTTTACACGGAAAATGGTTATTACAAAAGTTGTAATAACCATTCTTTTCGGGTCTAAATCGAAAAATATCGCTCCCAGGGAAAAATCGATATAGACCAAATTTGTAGGAAACTTAATTCCAAACAACTTTGGCAATCAGCATTTTCGTGTAAAATTGAAAATAAATGAGTTATTCAATAAACAAAAATTCACCCTCAACTGATAAAACAACTGAGAATCAAATAATTTAAAAATATTTAAAATTGGGACAGAGCCGAACTAAATGCATCAAAATTGATCTCGACTGATGTTGTCGCTATACGCAAACACTTTTCCAAATGAAAATCAGTAATTTGTGTTCTCACTTGTGATTTGATGTACTTCATGCATTTAAAAATCTGTTCACACGCATAAGTGTTTCCAAATAGCGAAAAAGAGCATGTTTGTAAAACGCAGGAAATTTTTTTATAGAAATCTTCCAAACTCTTCCAAAATATGTTTTTTAAACGTCGGACGATCGCAAAATCTCTCCAGACGTAGTGGCGATAATAGCACAAAACTACAAAATAACACGGAACTTTGGTAAGCTGGACTGGACACCGATTTTATCCACACCTAGCGTCGGACAAAAAACTAAGTAACCTTGAGTGTCAAATAGCGGGATATTTGTATTAGTTAAAATCGATGAATTTTTCAAAAATGCAGGATATTTTAAAATAGCTCAAGTCAATTTATTTTTCCAAGAATACGAGATATTTCAAAATTTCTCTTAGCTATAATTTAAAAATATATGATACAAATGACTCATGATGTAATGTTCTTTTGGTGATATGTACAATAAAGTTCATTTAACTTAACATTTAAGATTCATTTAACTTAGCTCCGCGGGCCAGAACAGAATTCGCGGCGGGCTGCATGCGGCCCGCGGGCCCCGGCTTGGCCACCCATGCGCTAAAGTTTTGTTTAAAAATGTAGTTAATCATCTACAAACTATGATTTTTTCATATGTTTGACCATATTATATTATATATGTATATATATATTCAGTAGTTTCGAAAATAGTAGGGTACCTACTTTTGGTATGATATTTTCCACACATTTTTGACAATAACTGCAAAAATTTTTAACGGAAAAAATTAAGGAAAACATTTTTGGAATCCTTGTCTCGAGCCTTCGAGATGTCCCACAGAATTATTTTTCATTTTTTTGAGATTACATTTTACCCTGTATAGTTGTTTCACAATATTTTTGAGTCCATGTATGTCGACCACCGTAATGTATAAGTGTGCCAGATTTATTTTTGAGTTACAGCGAACTTATAATGGTTCCGTATTACCATATGCGTAAAGAACCCTAAAAAATATCGTAGGAGAATATTTCTTAATAGACCTCAACGGATGTCAATAAAATATGGACATTTTCTTACTTAAATATGGTATTAACAAAATACATAACAAGGTAGAATATCTTTCAACTCTAAGCAAAGAAAAAATCGAATAACATTTTTTGGCACCATCGTTCTTAATTAGTTCGCCACGACTGTATATCCAACTTTGGAAATAGTCCCAGAGTACCGATAGGAATCGACTTACGTGGCAGCATAATGTGCCCAGCACGGTGGATCGCCACCTAACCTAACCTAACCATATTCCAACACACTGTTTAAAAATCATGTTTTGTTATTTCGTGAAAGGGAGATGAAAGCTCGACTACACTTAAAGGACTAAGTAACTGTAGTGCGACAAAATTGACAGACAATAACAGAAATATAACATTTGAGTATTTCAAAACCAAATTGGAACGGTCTTTGTGATTTTATCGATGTGTCGAACGAAGCTCAGTTAAGACAAAAAAAAAAAAAAAAAATACAAATAAATAAACCGTTTCATGCACACCTATCAATTTCGCTTCGAAATGACACTTTGTCGATGAAGTGAAGCATTTTATGATTGTCACGGTGCTTTGTCAACATTCTTGTCAATTTTTAGCTTCCACTTGAAATGTATCGACTTAAGGATAAGATTTCCTGATGTAGTTCGTATCAGTAAATATTTTGAGTACATTTTTCATGTGTGCTTACAAAGCACGTTTCAGTCAATTATCTCCTTTTTTTATGCGTTTGGTCGTATGGATGTTACATATTTCAAAAGAACGCAATGCAGGTGGTAATGATTGATACTAACGCACACCGTTGTCATTCAGCGCAAAATATTACATAAATAAACCTTAAATTGTAAAACGAGCGAAATGATCCTTCATAACATATACTCTTATATTGAATATGCAATAAGAAACAACACAAAAAGAAATCCTTGTTAAGTCCACTGAGGGAATACTTTGCCCTGTATGGCATAAAGGACAAACTAAAATCAGTGCTTTATGTCGCATAAGGGACAAACTGAATCCAGTGCTCACGCAAACACTTTTACTTGACAGTAATCGCAATTCAGTTTAATAAAAGTTGCTTCCTTTGATAAGTGAACGGAAGGGGGGTATGATATGTCGTCTCCTCTACCACGAAGCCAGCCAATCGTTCAGAGCTCTTGTAGCTCAAACAGAGTATGACTGCCTCGTCCACATTTTGTTCCACAGATGTCAAAAGTTTTCATTTAATAACTCATATCCTTTACAATATGTTTATCTTGTGTCAGAAAGATGTTTGATTTTATTTTTATTTTTATTTTCTAGTTCACCGAGAAGGTGGAATAAAATAAACATTTTTTTTTTTTTTATTATTCGTTATGTGAACTTGGGTTTGGGTTGCAGTCTCTTTTACTTTCCGGTTCATATTCAATGCGGCAAAGGGATTTAAATTGAAGAAAATCCTCTTCGATTGACATATCGATGTTTAGTGGAGGAAGTACGAGTGGATTTTCATCCATTGGGAATGATTGAAAGGATTTAGGTAGAATTTTCCTCCTTTCATTGGGTATTCACAGAGAAAACTTGTCGACAAAATGAATTACAGTGAATCCAAGTAGGATTCATGTTGTGTCATTGGCTTAATAGAATTTGAATTCCTTATTTGAAATGGGGATTTTAAAGAAAAAGGGTGATACTGATAATGAATGCAGAAACAGAACTACATACATAGTAGATCGATGATCTTAAGCTGTAATCGTATCAGGATGAAATGGAACGTTTTGAAAAGAGCGATTTAAGATGCTTTTATTTAAAATGTCGTGGGAATTTAAAACTGCCAAATATCGAGTAGATCTTTTAGTGACAGCTGTTAGGTTAACATTTCGTGATCTATGAACGTATGAAGTGACTTTTCTCAGACCAACTGTAAAACGTATCAATAAATGATATTGGTTGCGTTCATAAAGCAATAATAGCCGTGTTTTATTATGCTGATCTGATCCGGATCAGGTCACGGGAATAACAAAACGCGCGATGTTGCCGTTTTATTACACACCCTTTAGCAGGTTTTAAGCGCAGGTTTTTACCGCAAACACAGATAAGCAAAGTACACAAGCGGAAGTGCATCCTAGCAAGAAATAGCCGAACTAATTTTTGGATCACAAAAGTAGATCCAAAGAAAAAGCAAGATCTCGTATTGATATACAATGATCCAATCTGGATCATGGGTGATAACTGATAATAAAACGCGGCTAATGCTGCAAAGAACAATTGCTATTAGCAATCAGTGACAGTTTGGTCTTGCAGCTTCGAATTTATCATTTACTGCTACATTTAGGCCATATGCCAATTGCGTTAAAATTGTATCCACTGGCTAATTTTTGATACTAGTTTGGTGAATATAGACTTCAAATATGTTTGACATTTGTATATACTCGTAAAGGAATGAGAGAGACGACGAGAGCTTTATATTTGTTTCGGGTTTCCCAATCGTTTGTCGGTGGACAAAAATGTAGTGCGCTAAATTTCACATACGATGGGAGAACTACCCATCGTGTAAATTATGTAAAAACCAGTTCAACATTTTTTTTACAAAAAAAAGTAATTCATACTCTGTGGCAACAAGGAAAAACAGCATAATTCGATTTTTACAACTTTTCAGGAGAGCAGTTGAAAGGTTCGACGTTATCTTACAGAAAACTATGCATCGTATAAGAAAGTTGTTGATACAGAAATAAAGATGAGAAAAAAAATATTTTTATATAATTACTTATGGTTGCGTTAGTTTCGTTAGCTGTTCGAGCATAAGAACATATGTCAAAAGCTTCCGGAAAATCTTTACTTATGCTGTTTTTCCATAAGAACATTTGCGGGAAAATTACTCATGTTGATTTTTGGTGGTCTATAACTCAGCAACCGCTAGAGATAAAAATAAGAAAAAAATATGGCAAATAGAATCGAATATTGCGCATCCGTTGGTGTAAAAAACTCAATTTCGACATAAGTCGACTTATGTCGTTTTTCCTTGTGGCCACAGACATATATGAGCAATATCGTGTAAAAACAAGTAAAATTGATTGTTTGAAAAATGTTGATTGGTGAAATTAAATCTTTGTATTTTGCATTAACAAATTAAGAACTTTGTTCTTCAATCATGTACTGTACACAAATTACATATAAATTTACAAAAAAAAGTGTTTACACCGAAAATAATTATTAGTTATATTTTTTTTGCTTAAAACTGTAAAAACAGTTTGGTAACTTTAGTTATAATAATATGTAAATAAATATAAAGATAAAAAAATATTTTTTTTAAAAACAAGCTTTAACGAACTAAGAAGTAAAAAAATAATTTTTTTTCGAGTCACCAATGTGTGACATTTAAGTCCTTATATTCGTTCACACACAACCGGACGGTTTGGCAAACCGCGCGGTTCCCGCAAATCAACCGCCTGAAAATAGAACCGCCCGAAAACCGAGCGGAAACCGCGCGGTTGTAGTTCTATTGCGTTATATGAGACTGTTCAGTTTATTTGCGGTTTGAATAAAATTTCAAATTTTTATGATATTATGATTCGTTTGTACATAATAATTGAATAGTGTTTTAATACTAATGGATGAAACAGGAGGCGTTTAGCTATAGGTTAACATATATGATAACTAATATATCAAATGAAGATATCGACATTCTCAAATAATTAAAGAATTTGGGCTCAAATTCACTTAATTTGGGATATAATGTTACAAAAAGCCCATATGACCGACGATCACGTAGTATTGGGTATACCCAATACTGTCTCTTTCTTTTCTTTTTTTTAAGAGCAACCACACACATATTGCTTCTTCGATTTCTATACTTGAAGTGAAGCGAACGTTTCGTACACAACCGCACACAAACCGCTCGCAAACCGCCCGCAAACCGCAGCTGTCTGAACACATTATAATATTCAGCGGTTCAAACCGCGCGGTTGCAACCGCACGTTTTCGGTCGTGTCTGAACGAGGCCTAGTATCTGAATTTTTTTTGCAAGTTTACGTCAATATGTATATTAGCTTGGGTGGGTTGGATATGAAAAAGTTTACTCAGAATGTTTGAGATTCTACTCGCCTTTTCATTTGATATCCATGCCATGGTTGTTGTAAAGAAAAAGGCAATTGGAGATCTTGGGGCGCCGACCATATTGCATTTAGAATGACGTCACTTGGCTAGTCTAATTGTGCTTGTCAATCCCTTTAATTTGATACCCATATTAAGGAGGTCGTGCAGATAACGGTAATCCACCATATTATGGCGTCCGCCATATTAGATTTACAGCGTCATAAAATATGCTAAAATATGCTCTATTCGTCAAACCCTTCTATTTGATATCCATGTCATGCGGGTTGTGAAGAAAAAAGTAATCCGCCATCTTATGGCATCCACCATATTGAATTTAGAATCACCTCACTTAGCTAATCGTATTTTACTTGTCAAATCCTTTCATTTGATACTTATATTTAGGAGGTTGTGAAGATAATGGTAATCCACAATCTTGGGGTGTCCACCATATTAGATTTACGAGATCATCAAATATACTATATTGAGTGGTCACCGGTAATGCAAAATTTCAGCATAATTGGATATCTAGAAGTGGGTGTAAAATCGATTCCCAGATTCCGCCCTCACAAAAGTGAAGTTTATAAAGCTTGTAAAAAAGGCAACTGCCAAAGCCAATCAATAAAAAATAAAAAAAATTTACGTTAACGATAGTTTACAAAATAGAAAATATCACCCGTATCTTGGAAACCAATTCAAACTCCTGATTGATCAAGAGTGCCCATTATCTTTTTAAGTTTAAGTTTAAGTTTTTTTTATTGAACAATTTATTTACAATTGACTTAAGACTAGTTTACAAAATTGTTTGTTATTTTTATATGTTGGCTCAACAATAGGGGCCCAACGGTTGACAATTGTTTTTTTTTTTTTGTTATTAATAATACATAATGAACATTTTTTAAATAGAATTAAATCTTAAAAACGATGACTCTTTGTACCTCAGGTTGTTCAAATCTGGGTGTTAATAGTGCCCATTATCTGATCCGGGCGGGTTATTTATACTCATTAAGAAAAGCTTTCTCATACAAAATAAAGCTTTACCTCGCTCCATATGTTTTAAACTAAACTAAAGGAAAGCTTTCAAGCATGGCTTTTTATAAAATATGTACAGTACGAATTTAAATTTTATTCTTTTCTTCTTTTCTTAATATGAAAGAAAATTAATAAGCGTTATAATTCATTTAAAATTTCAATTATTAATATAAAACAAAATTAATAAAAGAAAAATATGTTATATGAAAATAAATGAAAATAAGAAAATGAAAGAAGATAAATGTGAATAAAAATGAAAACAAATGAAAATAAGAAAATTAATATAAATAAGAATGATCATAGGTGAAATTCATTGAAAATAAGAAAATGAATGCAAATAAGAACAACAAATGAAATTCATTGAATGATATAAGAAAATACTGCTGGGTGTTGCATGTTGAATGTTGCCGTGTTACAATTTGCATTTTTGAAAAGAGTCATACTGTGGCTTTTAGAATTTAAAAGTGATGAAATTGAAGTTTTGTTGCGCTATACTGTTTGATTTTTTTTTTGCTGTACCTGTTAACGTCTAATTTTGCTGAATACTTTGAATATTTTTTTTTTTTTTTGTTTCCATCACAGAGCACACAGAACACTCCGTTCTCTAGTGTATACTCTCAGTATCGCTTAACACAACTGTTGTTTGTTGCGCGACTAAGGATCATCTACCGATTTTCAATCTTATAGACTACTTCAAATAAACAATATTAAGTTAATCAAAAACCAATGAAAAAACGCGTTTTCTAAGTTCTGCTCGTGATAAGCAAAAATCAACTTCATTGCACACCTCATGGTAAGTGCTTGTGCACCTTGTAATAGGCTCATTAGAACCATAATTGGTTCTATGCCTTTCTGGAAAAAACAAGCTTCTAACCCGCAGAGACCTTTGGGGAGCATATATATTTAATAGAAAGACCAATTCTGGTGAAATAATATCGCGAATAAACATGATGGAAGTTGCGTTGCATCTGAAAGTTAAGGTTTGCAAACCAATTAATTGGCACCTTCTATCATAATTAGGAAGCACATCAAACATATTTAATTTACGAACCGCATATCTCGTGAAGTTTTTTTGAGCTCTTTCCAATCTGAGTTCGTGAATAGCATATGGTGAATTCCAAATGATGGATGAATATTCTAAATAAGGTCTGACTAACGAGCAGTAGATAACTTTAAGGCTATGTACATCTCGAAAGTATTTACTATTACGCTTTAGAAAGCCCAATAAAGAGTTAGACTTGGCAATGGCATAATCATAATGCAAGATAAAGTTTAGTTTATTATCAAACATGACCCCTAGATCCTTCACTTCATCCAATCGTTGAAGTCGAATATCGTTTATACAATAATTATGAAAAAGTGGAATGGCAATTCGATAAGCCGAAAAAATTTTACATTTTGAAATATTAAGTTCCAGGGCATTATGATTAAACCATTCCGATAATCTATAAATGTCTGATTGCAAACGAATACAATCAGTAACATTATTTACACGAGGAAATCATTTTAAATCATCCGCGAATGTCAAAACCTTACAGAATTTAACATCATTGATAAATAAAATAAATAGCATCTTTATCTTTTCACTTTTTTCTGTTTCAAATTTCTTTTTTTTTCTTGTAGTAAAACTTTTTTTTAAGATTTCAAATGCCAAATTCAATTGTTTACCCCACTATGAATTATGAGTAATTTTTTTTTATTTCACTTTCACTCTATTTTTTTTTTCCTATAAATAAAATGCCATAAACTTTTCTCATTACTTTCATTAGGTTGTTAAGTTATAAAAAATTGAGAATTGCACCGTAGCGCAAGTGGTTAGTGCGTCAGACTACTGAGCCAGCGGTCTTGGGTTCGAATCCCGCCGCAAACACCTAAAAGTTTTTCATAGTGCCCACCTCTTTCGAATGTCTGACAAGCATCAAAGAGTATCATTTGTCACGATTGAGCTTCTCAACTCGCCGTTCGGAGTCGGCAAAAAACTGTAGGTCCCTTCCATTCGTGCAAAAATATAACACGCACAAACAAATGGTTGCGAGAAGCAGGCCCAGGTTCACCTCGAGCTGTAGCGCCAACTAAGTAAGTAATCACCCCTATTATTAAATCCGACGGATCTGAGATTCCCTTCACTCATTCGGTTCACATTCACCTATCGTCGTGATCATTAAATCCGCCGGATATACTACTTTATCAACATCCCTTTTTATGTTTTCGAAATCAGTTGTTGAAAACAAAAATCTAAAAAATAAAAAAATAATAAATAATAATAAATAACTTTTTTGGTTTTACTTTTAGCTTTTGTTTTGCAATATTTTGCATTCCAATGTCGTGTTTCATTTATTTTATTTACATTTATTTCCATTAAAATTTCCTTGTTTTGGTCGCATGTTTTGTGTAATGATCTGTGTATTCTACGTATGCCTGAAGTTAGTTCATCATTTGTTTGTTTCTGTACTTTCAGCATTCAAAGTTTTTGGCAGTGACCAGGGCAACTCTGCGGCAATACCATTCTTTTGAACTTCTGCCGCCTGTTCTAGATCCTCCATCTTCAAACTACTTTTGGGGCTGTTCTTGAAAAGCAGAGTTCTACGAAAACTTGATTACCTTTACATAACTTTCGAGACTTTTGACGATACGCGTCGAGTCCAGACTTGAACATTTATACACAACGCAACGATTTACTCGCGGATCTGAAACGTCAAACTTTGTATGGAGTGATTCGATCCGTTCGTTTTCAATGATCAAGTGAAAAGTTGTTCACATTACCGACAAGTGGACGATTCCCTTCGAAGGGATTCAATGATACCGATTTTCGAATTTTCGTGAATCATTCAATTGAATTGAAATTTCTTACTCTCTCGTGAGCACTCTCTTTTACGAAAAACTACGAAATTTTTGCGTACGTAAACGGTCTTTCGTATCTTGTCGTAGATTTGCGTAGTCTTGGGAGCGAACGTGAACGGACCTGTAATTAGACGCAAAGATTTATTAGCTTTGTTCAATTAAAAAAAAGGCAGAGCGGAACAGCACAAATTTGATAAAAATGTCAGTACAAGTTAGAACAGAAAATTACAGTCATATGTTAGTTGTCAAAAATGACAACTTCATTATCATTTATTGTACTTAATGTTTTCCAAACATAAGCATACCTACTAGTAAAAGATGTTCCTTATGGGGTCATCAAAAAAAACGCGAACGCCAACTTGGAGTTGGCCCAACTGTTCGACTTACAAAGGAAACGACAACGATTAAAAGTTTACAAAGTTTATTCTAATCCGTTCTACTTCATGTGTCAATTAAGACTAACAATCCAAATATCTTAATCCTAACTTAACGTATGGGCTGCGCATGCAAGGGTAGTGCAGAGTCAGCATACACGACTGTGGGAAACGTCGCTGCGTCGCAGTCGGTATTTGAGACGATCAAGTTTCTGCACGCGCATTGAAAATGTGCTGGCGTGTGCAATGCATTTCCGTTGGCATGAAAATGCATCGTGTTAACTCTACTACTATTTATTCTAAAAGTAGGAGAAAATAAGTCAACAGAAATAATAAAATCAATTTGTGACCAACAATGAAACAGTTGATGTTTTTTTTTTTTTTTTGAGTGATTGCAAATGTCTGACAATGCTGTCTCCATAGAAGTGACAAGTATCTGCCTTTCAAAATACCCTAACCAGCCTTTATATTATATACAACATTCTGCCCACTTACTGTTGCTAAGCAAACAAACTCTTATACTTTCGGGGAAAGCCAATAAAAATCAAATTTACCACACAAAGAAAGAGAGAAAATAAAAAACAATCAACTTCAACTTTTTCAAAGATCTAATTGAAAAGTAATGCTTCCAAGGCTACCGGAAAAGACCATCCATAACTCTCTCTTACTCTTAACCTTTCAATTCCGAATAAAGGAGAAAAAAACAAAATCATCCACCCTCCTTATAGTCGTAGTGGCCAAATACCAAGTGCACTTCTTTGTAGAATTAAGTGGACTTATGTCCTTTTCAATATTTGCTTCGAAGATACAAAAACAGGAAAGGGTTTACCAGACAACATCTGCGGTAGGTTGTGGGCGGCTTAACTGATATAAGAACACACATATGTTCATATGCTTGTGTAACTTCGAGTCACATGATTTTCTCGCTGAGACATAAGTGGTTGCCTTGAATCATAGTTTCCTGGTGAAACTACCGAAATCCTTGTCGCCCGTTCAGGCATCCACCCACCACACAAATTGGAATGCATTTTGGCCTTTTGCCAGTTTTACTTTTAGACAAATTGTTATATGCTTCTTTGTCCTCGCTTGTTTTTTGTTTATTTGAATTTGAATTCCCATTTTGTCGGGGCCAAAATCAGCATCTTATCTATTTACCATTCCCCATGGAAGCAGCCTCTATGTATGTATGTGTGCATAGCTTTCGTAGATGTAAATAAATTGAGTTACTTCCTAATAACTCACTCAATCAGCAGAAATGGGAAATGTCCAGAAATGAAACAACTTGTGTTGGCACGATATATCGTTCACTCTCGGTTCGAAATCAATTTGGAACGTGCCATGGGAGCCAATATTGGAAGCAAATTGACTGAGATACATAAAAATATCACCGGATCAAGGTGAAAGAAGAAAAATTGTTAAAGATGATTGCATGCAGGAGCGCTTCAGTGTTCAGTGATAAAGTGACCCGAATTGGGGCGAAGAAGAATTTTTTTTTTTTTTGATTGATTGTCAGTCTGATGGTTATAATATTCATAGGCGCGTGATGACTTTATTTTCTAAATAAATGGGTGGTTGGTTGCTGATTAACTTGTAACTGCCATCACGTGCGATTTTTTTTTTTGAATTAGCCAAGGAGTGCCATCATTGGCCAGAAATGGAGGTAATCAGAAGCACAGTGCTGCCAAGTATGTAAGAGTAGCACTTTTCCATCGAATTCGTTGCATTGTCTTTTTCAAAAATGTTCGCTGGTCAGCATTGGATTAATGGAAACGTCATTGGCTGTTAAGTAAATGGTTGTTGGTTACAGTATAAATCATATCAAATCATATCAATAATAGTTATAAGATTGATTTGTTCTATACAAATTCACTAAATACAACATTGGCGTTTGCCGTCAGCCAATTTTAAATCTGTCTTCGGATGTACTGGGAAATGAAGCTGATAAACTTGATTGTGAAACTATTTATCACTTTCGTCGTTTAAGCTTTACTAAATATATGATAGGGCACTGGTAGAACAAAATGTCTTTTCGTCTTAAGTGGCTTCGTATCGTCATCGTAGCGTATGCGACGCATTGTACGAGAGGCATACGATTTGTTGTCGCACACTTGTATTTAAAGGCAGAACCGCACATTCGCTGTCGTTAAGCATTGTCAGTCGCTTATCGCCGTGTACGATTCAACGCTTGCAGTTTGTTTACATCCTTTACTTACACGTGTTGTATTAAAAAAATGAATTAGAGGCTTCACAATTATTACCAGCTCTTTAAAACAATTTTTCGACATTCTGCAAAATGTGTGAAAGGTGGACCCAATACTTTCTTATGCATTTCTTTCTTTCGGTAACTTAAGAAAAGAAATTCATCTTCATCATTCGACATCTTTACGCTTTGCATTTTAACAATTGAAAAATGCGTCGTGGGCGGATCAATAGCCGTATCGTTATCGTGATGATGACGCTACGATAACGATATGAGCCGTGTGCGGATGGCCATAGTCCCGCGGAGGACCTTTAGCTTTTTAAGGTACTTAAAGCGCTGAAATTAGCCGTACTTTACTGTAGCCGACGATCCATATAGTATGTAGATCATTGGTTTTTATGCATTACAACAACAATACGAGATTTAGTTTTTTATCAGGATCAATATTAGTTATCCAAAAAATTAGTTCGATTATTTCTCATTACACTTTCGTTTGTGAATGTTGCCAGATTAGAATAAGAAATATTATTGGCAATCCAAATATTGTTAAATATTATTACGTTCGAATGAATTAATTTTCTGCTCTTAACGATATGTTAGTGATGTGAAAGTAAAATAATAGCTACAAATTTTTATTCTCATTTGGTATCTGTTAATCAAAATTAACAATTACCTCCTTAAAACTAAAAATTAGCGCATCAAACTTTAATTAAAAAAAAATATTCATACGCATGGCAACTTCGCGCTAAGTGTCAAAAAGCTTTGTAATAACATTGATCCAGTTTATTTTATTATTTTGATCTGATCCAGATCAGATCACGGGCATAGTTAAATACGGCTATTGCTTGCCTTTCTCAAAAGACAAAAGACAAAATGGTGTATTTAATTATACTCGAAGTTGAATTATTTCAGACTCCCAACGGTTATAAAGGGGTTCCCAATAAAGACACATATTAAATTTAAGTATGAAATTCGATCGCGTTTATATGACCGCCGCGAGCACGTATGCAGCTATTCTTTGGAGTCAACTTTTCCATACATATCGGCAATATCGCGTTCCATATTGTTCCGAAGCTCCTCTGACGTTGTTGGCTTGAAGTCACGGACCAACGACTTAACATAACCCCATAAAAATAAATCCAACGGCGCTAAATCGCATAAGCGAACTGACCATTTGACCGGATCATTTCTCGAAATTACACGATTGCCGAACTTCCACTTCCATAGAAGTGATCAGCTGTGTGGAACCACATATCACTGATATCAAGTCCATCTTCCAACATGGCACGATAGCGAACTCCATTAACTATTATTGCCTAACCAGCGACATTTTCAAAGAAGAATGGTCCGATAATGCCAGACAGGGTAAAGTTGTGTACTCATTTGTTTCTCAACAATCACTCGTGCACTTAATGAACCCAAAATTTGACAATTTATTTATTTATTTACTCAATCTAAGATTTGAAATCAATAATTTTGACGATTAACAAAGCCCTCAAGATGAAAATGAGCCTCATCGTTGTCCTATCGTGTAGCTCTCCATTTTTAATAACCCTGAATTGTCAGCTGTCATGCTGTCATTTTTTCTGTTGGTAACACTTTACCGCATAAGAATTTTGCTTGAATTTTGGGACAAACTTTGCAAAACTTGAATTTTGCGAACGCACATGACATTAGCCTCCTTCGTCCTCCACTATTTAAAGCCTCTACAGAAACTGTGTACCTATAGAACAATCGGAGAAAAATATAGACAATTCGACAGGAATTCGACACGTTACGTCAATATGTCAATTTAGGAAATCAATTTTTTCCAACGTTGTATTTTGTCGAATGCCGGCGTTTAGCTAAAACTACATTTTGTCGCAATAAATCATTCGCTTTGTAGTTACCAGGATCCTTATGGCTAATTTTGTACCCACGACACTTCTTCCCATGAATTTGTTTTTAGCTTTTTAAGCCATAAATAAAAACGTCCCAAACTTCAATCCCTCGTCACCTGTAGCCAATAATCCAAGTTGCCAGAGAGAATAATGAAAGTTACGACGGCTCTTCAATTACATTAAAGATTTCATTGCCAAATGTCTTCATTCATAAATATCTGGTGGGTGGTGGTTGGTGGACCAGCAGCTCTCATCTGGAATTGACACCGTCCCCAATCGGCGTCAACAGCAACACGACTTGATAAAACCATTAGGGGGTGCGCCCCCGGTATCATACTCGTATTATCATTTTTATATTTTTGCGCACACACTAACAAATACTTGATCATGTTCAAATGGTCAGTGAGTACCCCATGGTCGTAGATAATGTTAGTTGACGAGGGGAACAAGGAAGATGAAACGAGAACCTGCCCACCGACTGCCTGCGTAATCAGTCCTGTCAAGCATTTAATGGAATGTAAACATTAAAGGAAGCTGTCCGCCAAGAAATGAATTAAATGAACTGTGATGTGAATATTTACTGAGCTGTCACTGAGTGTGTGGTTGATTGTGTGTGTGTGTGTGCACTGTGCATGTGTATTGTTCAGCACTCTTCATTCAGGCGGCATGAGTATTCGAAGGAACCCGTCTGTCGTTAATGAAGTGTCTCAGATGTACAAGGTAAACCGACATACATTTGAAGATGTACGAGTACGAGTGCTGGAAATATAATTTGTGGAACACTCGTGGTAGATGGGCATTTAAAAACTGTTTGCGCCAGCATAACGCCGCCCGCCATTGGGAATTCGATTTCGCACTTGGATGAGTCGGTCAAAAAAATTAAATAAAAATACTCACACACACACGATTGGCGGGATATGACTTCGGGAACATCGAGAAGAGAATCAAAACATGAAAATCAATTGTAGTGGAAAATTGAAAAACATTGTTTTAGATACTAAAGTTTATAGGATGTCAGGCAATGACGACTCATGTGGAATTGCTGAACCGGAAAAGAGAAAGGCGTGTCTTTTATTTTAAACTGGGATTTTTATGGACACTGGAGTTGGGCGCGTAATGCAAGGTCAATTTTGAATGGTCAGTTTAGTACGATTATTTTATGTCTATCGAAAGATTTTAGACCTTTACTAAAGTGCAGCATGGTGCTATAATCAGTGTTGGGACTTCTACAATTTAAGTAGTATTTGTCTATCGTCTTTCTTTCTGTAGGTGGCGCTACAGTTTGGGGTGAACCAGGGTCTGCTTCTCGCAACCATTTGTGTGTGCGTGTCATATTTTTGCACAAATGGAAGGGACCAACTGTTTTTTGCTTACTTCGAACGGTGAGTTGAGAAGCTCCTCATGAGAAATGATACTCTTTGAATGCTTGTCAGACATTCGAAAGAGGTGGCACCGTGAAAAAACCTTTAGGTGTTTGCTGGAATTGAACCCGGGGCGACATTCGAAGTAGTCCAAAGCACTAACCACAACGCCACGGTACTCATTATTTCTATCACTTATACTTTATACATACATTCGCTCTGAAATATACCCTGTATACCACCGTTTTCGTTCATTTTGATTCACTTTGATTTAAGCAGTGAGTTTGAATGAATTTGAATTTCAATTTTTTGTAATTGTTTAACGATCCTTGCTGAAGACCGTAATATTTGTCATACTTACATATCCATACAATGCCGTTTGAAAAAATTTTCTCAGGTCTTTTCTTACTCTTTCGGAGGGAGTTCTTGGAATCTATGAGAGCTACGATGTTTTTTGCACTGGGTAGCAAAATATCATTCAATTAGTCAACGAAAGTTGATGTAATTATAAATGAGAGGTGCATTTAGCTCGTGATAGCCGTCCAAAACGAACCAAAGTGATTAAAAAAATAAAAAATGGGAAATATCAAATTCGACAACCCGTCAAATTTCTGAAAGATTTAATGTTGTTTAACGAACTAAAGCATGGAATTTAAAAAATATCGTGAAACCGTGACTGCCAGCAGAAGGAAAGGCTCAGAGAGGCCACAGTGAAATATCGTGTTTTGTTGCTCCAGAGCCGTCGGTATCAGTCTAGGACTTCAGTGGATATTAAAAATGATCTATTTTGAGCTTAAGATCAGTGAAAAGAAAGCTCATAAAAGCTGCGTGCTCTAACGCAGTCAAGTACTGAAACCGGATTTTCCGATAATAATCAGAGAAAAACGATTAATTTGGGATAAGACACATCTTAATTGGATTCAAGACATGTGGAACAATAATATCTTTTCTGCACAGTTTTTTGACCAGGTCGTTGTCGCTTTACCGCTCGAATAGTTCGTGGTTGAATCTTCTTCTCCAAAACCTTACGAAGGATTTTTCTCTCGAACCGCCCAATGATATCTCCATCGGCTTTCATGTCCATGCTTCAGCTCCATATAGCAAGGCTGGTATGATAAGGGTCTTATGTAGAGTCTCCTTAGTCGGGAAAATGCTTTACTACTCGATTGCCTTATTAGCCCAAAGAAACAGCGATTGACAAGAGTAATCCTTCGTTTGATTTCTGATTAGATGTAATTTTTTGATGCATTAGCAGATCCGAGGTAGACAAAGTTATAGTTATACTACGTCGAATTGTAGATGTCAAAAAGCCATCACGTTCGAATTAGAGAGGTTTTCAAGTTATTTTGCAAAATGCATAGGATTTCTTCGATTAACAGAGGTTTTCTCATGGGACTTTCATAGTTCTTCTATTTATAGAGGTTCGAATTATCGAGAGCACTGTTTTTGTTTTCAAGTTTTGTTTCTTGGAATTCGTCACCAAAATACCCACGAGAGATCGAGATCGAGAGATTGTCTTTTGTCGTCCTTTTTTTTCACTGAAACTCTGAAACTAAACTTTCAAATACAACTGTTCATTTAAAATACCGTTTGGCTGGGAAACCTTCAATAAACTTAAATTCGTCGAGTCTATTTTTTGTTTGTTTTTGTTTTGTTCTTCGCACGCACATTCGCTCTAAATCAAATGCCCAATAAATTGTTTCAAATCGTGCCAGCATCTCGAAATCCATTTAATTAATGTTTGTCTCCTGAATTTAGATAGGTTTCAGTTTTGCTTTTTGCCCAAATATATTTCGTCGCTCTGTCGTGTCACCCGAACTCAATTAAATGGAAATTCATTAAACTTAAAAAAAAAAAAACCTGTCCAAATGACAAAGGACTACCGACAAACTGACACTATTAAAAACTTCGCTTGAACTGAAACCAGGAAACACAGTAGTAGTCGTATTAATATGATTTGCATTCAATAGACAACAAGAATTTTGTATATCCATCCACCTTTAACAATGGATCGAAGTAAAAGGGGTTCTCTTTAAATCCAACCACTGGGTGGCTCATTCAAAAAGACAAAGAAAAATCGTTTTTTGTTCCACTAAACGAAGCCTAGACGCTTTGCATATTTAGTACCTACTCTTTATTGCTGATGTTTATTGTTTAGGAATTCTCTGTTTACAAAGGACGTTTTGAGAAGTGTCTCTGGAATCCTTCGTTCGATTCGATTCTAGTAATTTTCTCAAAGGCAGCGTTTAGGAGAAACAAAACGTATACGAGCACTGCCAAAAGGAAAACTTTAACTAGAAGGACAGTAAACGTTAAGGGATTCTTTAAAAGGAAATATTCGCAGCCTACACACATACATACTTTGTATATACAAGGACCATGTTTTGTATTTGCAGGGAAATGTCAAGCTGTTGCCAAAATTATCCAAAGCGATACGATGAATAATCAAAATGTCAAAAAATATCAAATGATTGTTGTATAAAAGGACATTAGGTTAAATTGTAATACATACATAAAGGAGCTGTTGGGATTAGATAAATGGAAAAAAGGATGTTGGACATAAGTTTTTAAATGTTTTACATTGTTTCGAATTACGTCCGAAGTACCAATTACGAATAGTCACATTTGTTTTATAGGAAATGGGACCAATACAAATACCCCAAGGATACTGGGTATCATATGGATATGAGCCTGTGTAGATTATCCTTAAATATACTTATAAGGAAGTGCAGAATATTATTTTTTAAAGCCATGAAGAGTGTTTGGTGCTATTTTTTTTTGAAAAACGGGCTGTGTGTAAGGGAATTGTATACATTACATTACACAACATTACTGTGGGTAGTATTGCCATTATAGATAGTGCTGACATATGTATGTATGTGTGTTTAAAAAGTATGTTTAGGTTTCTACAATTTACACGACACAGAATAAAGTCAGGGTGCAGCAAACAGAACTACGCACATTCCTATACTAGTGTGTCCGTGCGAGAACTTTCGCAAGAGAAAATCCAACCCGAAAATTCAGACTTGCATCCGTCAACTGATGGAAATCCCGTTTGTTTATTTTTTATTCTTTTGGGAGATCGTGTGTTTTGATCAGTTTTTTAATTTGTTAAAATTTATTAGCTCAAAGTGCAATTCGTCAGTGCTCCAGGAAATTCTCTTTCTTTTGAAACGTCATTTGTAAAGATTGGTTAAGTGTGAGCGACGCAAATGGTACCTATACTACAGAAATAATATATATGACTAGCTTTACGATTTGTGTCGGTTCGTACGCGCATAGCTCGGCTGAACATCATCTGATTTGAATGGGAATTCTTTTGTTGGACTCGTATTGAAACAGGTAAACACACACAAATTGAAAATGTGGACTGGAAAAGTCGGAAAATCTTGAAAACCCACAATTGGATACTTTCAGGGGTGGATGGTGGCGATATCTGGAAATTCCATTTGTATGGAAATTAGAAAATATTGATTCTAAGGATTAAGGAATGACAGACATTACAGAATAATTGATAATCGGCTAATTTTGTACCTCACGAAAATGGGATCGCTAACAGATGGTGTTACGCTCTCGAACTCGCATTTGACAGCTGAGTAGAATATTCGATCTTTTCACATTGACGATTGAAACGATGCGGCTGTGTCTCGATAGTATAAATTATTGCTGTTTTTATTTACTTTTATATCGACGGAAGTTGTTTCGTGATCAACGAAGTGAATAAAGGTATTTACTCAGTCCATGATTTGAATTGCATTATTCAAAATCAAATCGTAGCAAACTATCCAATTGAATTTTTGAATTCGTTGGATGTTCACGGTCTACCACCGCACAATTTGGAACTCAACGTTGGCAGTGTAATCAGAATGCTGCGCAATCTGAACCAACCGAAACAGTGCAATGGAACCAGGTTCACAATATAACAAACACAGAGCGTTGCAGTGACCTAAAATGTGTGAAATCCATTTTCCGTGTAAATAAAATGCATGAAATTCAATTTAATTCCAAAAGAGTTTCATTCTTTCAATAGAGAGGCTCGACTTTCGAAGGGACATAAATAATTCAAACAATTTTAGGCGGAACAAAGTTCACCGGATAAGCTAGTTTTATATAAAAACTAGTGGTTACCAGAACGATGTCATCTGGAAGCACGAATTGTATTTGCAAATGTTGTTCAAGAAGTGCTTGAAATCGAATGTATAACCTAAATGTACAAATATAATTTTGAATAAAATTTTCCGACATTAAAAATGGTTATGACTGTGGTGGAAATTGAATGCCGGCAATACTATTAGAATTAAAGAAAACTGTCCAAAAAATAATACCGAACTTTTTCGACCGAGTTTAACTCAAACTCAAAATTTTTTTAAGCCATTTCAAAAAAAAAGAAAAATAAATTTGCATATATGGATATATGAATTCATCGGTTAGATATAGGAACTGGCCCAACAATCATTAGTTCATATCATAAAAATAACCCGTTCATTTAAGTGCTAAAAACTCAAAAACCTATACCATTCGATTGAGGTGAAACTTACACAATATATTTGTTATGAAGCGAGAAGTGCACTAAAATCAAAAGTTAGCTGTTAACTATCACCGTGCATTGCTGTAGTTCTCACTTCATAGCAAATATATTGTGTAAGTTTCCTGTCAATCGGATGGTTTTAAAAATTTGGAGTTCCAGCGTCATCTATCTATGTCTATGTACGAATACAATGTTGAATACGTCGTATCTCTTGTAAATACAGGTAAATGGGGTTAACATTTTTGATATTTTTCCCATTTGTACATGTGTAAAAGATGCTTACTGTTAAAGTAAACATTTGGCCTTTTTCTCTCACTCCATCACTGGCTTTTGAAAAAGTCTACATCCGTAGCCCAAGGTGTGGACGAGAATTTAAAAAAAAAAAAAAAATAAAAAATCTAAAAACCTAAATTATTTGGTCATCTGTCGATTTTATTTTCGCACACTGCTTGCTCACCTTTTACAACTCAATTGGAATAAATTTCCACACCACTTCCAATGTTTATTTACCCAATTTCTAGACTTCACAAGTAAAACATTAGGAATCTGTTTCCGCATACGTTGTCTTTGTTGCTTGAATAAATTATCCAAACACAGCGCTTAACAGGGGACCCCTTTTGATCTATTCAAGTGAAACATTTTTGACGTTTTGTTGATTTTGTGTCAAAAACCAAAAAAAAAAAAAACCAACCTAACCAAATTCCACCCACTGCGGCAGACCACCTTACTTTTTCCAAACAATTTGAATGGGATTAGCCAAACGATTTCGAATGGAAATTGTGTTCTCACTCTTTCCAAACTAGTAACCAGAAAAACCAAAATAACCGCAACCCTTCGCTGTGTCGTAATAGCAACAACAAATGGAAAATTAAATGAAAATGCTTGACGAAATAACTTTCAGTCGCCGCCACCACACGCAGACAAAACCTCTGCTGGTTAAATTGATTTTCAAAAAAAAGAAAGAAGGAAATCGTTTCCAAAAATGATATGTTATTTCTTCTTTTTTTATATACATATTTTTATTGTTGTTGTTATAATGCTGAATCAAAATCCAGCTACTTCACACGAGCTTACACAAACCAATAAATACATACTCGTACGCTCCTCCATTGAATGGCAATTGAAAAAGGTACACAAAATAAAACGACAAAAATCCTTTTTGACAAATCCTCTTCTCGTCAAATTACATGACTGACAACCCCAATTGATTCCAAAAGGATGCCACTTGTTTTCCTGTTTCCCAGCAGCAGGTTGCGGGGCACTGCTGGTAATAAATTCTTTTATTTACATTTTTTCCCTCTCAGCTGTCGCAACTCGCAACCCACCCAAGAAAAAGGACTCTAATCGAAAATCTAAATTTTATAACGCACTATGACAGGCAGGTGGTTCTTCCTTGCGGATTGTGAAATTCATGGGGCAAAAAATTTGCCACTTCAGTGTTTTGGGAAATTCTACGAACCTGATGTGACCCCCGATTGGCAGTGAGTAAGGCTTTCGCATAAATTGTTTGGCTAACCAAGAAAACATTTCCATGTGAACCTGCTGCTAGAGATCATTTTTGTTTTTCCTTTTCATTTTGCCCCTCTCTGCCTTCCTTTTTTTGGGATGAAGTCGTTCTTGAAAGTAGATACGCAAATGCAGAAAGGAATGTTGTGCGATTGGATTGGTTCAGATACATAACGTATCTATTCACGCAACCAACCCCTAAAAGTAAATTGATTAAGATAATTTTTTGTTCTGTGCATTTTTTTTTCTTTTTCCCCCGAAATGGTATCAGGTGGAGATTTAATTACGATAACTGTAAGTTAGGCAAATTCGAAGACGCACACATGGATGCGAGGCTCGTAACTCAATTTAAATTAAATTGCAAAGCAATTTTGAACTCGAATCACTCGGGCTTGGGTGCGGCTGGGAATGGTGATGAATATGTCTTAAATCGAATCCTGTAATTCGATAGGGAAATTGGAGCGGCCTAAACCCTTGTCGAGAGTGTTTATTTGAATGATTAATATGAATAATTGCTAAGTGGTTTATATGTGATTCGAATGAAGAAATCGTTATTTGAAAATGGCAATGTGGTTTCTATACTTTTTTTGTATTTCCTTGAATGAAAAGAATTCTCTATAGATGAACCGTTTACTTACCTTCGAGAGTTGAGAAATGATAAGGATTAATTTTACATTTGAAAAAAATCTGGTAATAGCGTTTTTTTTTTTTATTTATTTTAAGCAGATTATTCTCAAATCAAGGATTACTTAGGGCTTACTATAAGTTGCTTGTTAGTGTCCCGTTCCCAAAACGGATAACTAATGGAATCAGTTCGGTATCTGTCTGTCTGTCTGTCCGTCATAGACCCCTTCCTCAGAGACTATTTGACTTAGACTATTGAAATTGGGAACAGTTGTAGCAATTAGTGGCCCAAATATAGACCTGAACTTAAAAAGTTTAATTTTGACTTTGGGGGGTTGTGTGGGATGTCAAATGGAAGCTCATTAAAGCACGAATTCAAAAATGTATGAAATATTTTTTTGTTACTTTTTCCTTATCACTTTTTCAAAAAAACGTTAAAAAATTGCTGTCCCTCTACCTTATTTCCGAAAATATAGCTCAGAAAATCTGAATAAAATCACAAACATTGAGAATAAAGTGTAGATTAAACCAAAATTATCAGGACTGCATTACGTTCGACAGTTTTTCTTAATTGTTTTTTTTTTTTTTGTAATTTCACCCTCCCAACTATCGCAATCAAATAAAAATGGATACGCGCAGCGAATTTTGTATATGTGAGAGTAAAAATTGTATGGTTGATCCTGAAAATATGGCCCGAAAGTTCGCTTCCGGTAACCATTGAGCTTAGATTTAAATCAGTGATTTTAAGCATATATTGAATTTACTTTTAAAAAAATTTAATTTGTGTACAAAAACAAGAGGGAGAAATTCCACGCAGTTATACAACGCAACGAATGATTGATGCGCATGTGTAAAGTTGTATACTTTATATGTTATTTTTTAAATGTATTATTCTTCTGAGCAGATGAGAAAGGGCTTGGTTCTGCTCTGATTTTATCTTTCTAAGTAAACCTATTGCGCGAAATTTTAACGTATAGTAGAGTCATTACGTATTGTCGCCCACCGTTGATATTTCCAATGAACTTGCTACTATAGTGCCCGTTGCTGTCGCTGGTATCGAACTGTCTTCCTCTGCTGTTGTTGCTTCTATTGATTTACCCCAATTGCAGTCAGGTATGAAATCTGATGATGAAATCAATCGATTATTACAACAGATAAACGCACAAGAAATCGTGGAAAAACAATCATTGGTACTAGCACAAATTCGGCTGTTGGCGTGAATCTGGAAGTCATACAACATTTCAAATGGCTTCATTTATCATCCTTTAAGCCGACTACATCATCTCAGACTGTGTTGGACTATGTCTCTGCTGCATTTGGGGTAAACTTATCGTCTTTGGCTTGCATTAAACTAGTCAAATCTGGAATCGATGTGAGTTCTCTCAAATACGTGAACTTCAAACTTGGTGTTCTTGAAAACTTATTAACTACCTTCCTTAACTCGGATGTATGGTTAAATGGACTGCGTGTACATACATTTAAATTTCAACCAAAAAACGAGATGGGCGTAAAGTTACTTACCATGATGGAATAGTTAATCGCCTTTCCTTGTTGATATTTGCATCAATAGGGCTCCATTTAAGCGATCGATGATTAAAGCTTTACATAATTTATAATATTTATAATCATAACTAATTGTATATAGTCTTAAGTGAACTTATTTTTGTAACCGGAAGATTTTGTTATCCGTTGGTGGTAAATAAATAAATAAATAAGTAAAGTCAAGGGCTGTAAGAATTACAAAAAGGCCATCTGTCAAGTTATCGTACTAATCCATCTGTCAAAATGTTTCGATATTTTTCATTTTTATGTTATTTGTTGCCAAGAAAATGTACCTTTTTGCAATCAAAGTGAGAACAAACTTTATTCATATGTACCGTTTAAAAAACAGCAATACAACCTCCTCCGATCCGACGCGCACTTACCCTATAAAACCACCGCTACTTTGGTTTTCCTTAATAAATGGGTTTAAAACTTAGCTCGTTAAAAATAATTATTTGTAATATAATTTTAAGCGCAATATTAATGAGTGAAAGTATTGGCAAATATGTTTTAAATTTCGTTGTTTCTGAGATAAATGCCTGTGACAGTCTGATGGATACAAGAGTAATCTTATATTAGCCGTGTTTTTTTCTAAAGTGAGTACATACTCACTTTTGGGATCATAAAAAAAACGGGTATACTCACTTCTATGCTCACTTTTTGTACAGCTGTTTTGTGATTTTCAAATTGTCACATTTCTTTATATTCTTGACATATGCATGTCAAATTAAATTGTTTATCTTAATTTTCCAACGTTTTGATGGTCAATAGGTTGAAAATATAGATGCATTATGTATTTAATTATTGTATTAATATCAAATATACAAATAGTTAATATATGAGTTTCAATTTTCAAATATTTAGATTTTTGACTTTTGTTTCATATTTTTTGCTTGATATCTAAGGAGGCTACGTTCATAAACACACACCTTTTTTGTTTTTTGTCTTATAATTCACTCACCATAAATTGGTTAAAGGGATTTATGATTAAACGGAGAACTATTCAATGGTCCATGTTATTAAAAAAAAAAAAAACATATGGGAGGGTGGGTCTTTATTCAACACTCACGGAGCTATGCACATGGGGCTTAAAAAAGTTAATTCATTCAGAGAAGTAGGTAGGAGCCAATATTTATTCAATTTTAGATTCTGGTGTATTAAACTCAGAGCAACCAAAGTGCGATAGACAGTTGATCAATGTTTATCACAGTTACCCATGGCCGTTACCATTCCAGCTCTCATTTCCGAGTTATTGGTCTTCAAACACAATTTTTTTTACCTTTTTTTTAATCAATTTAAGTGAAGATCGCATTTATCTCGGGAAAGTGTGCTAATAATTTTTATTAATTTTTTTTTCTTATTTTGGTGCGCTATGTTACCCACAAATTCACCATACAAAGGGCATATAGTTTTCACGTATAAAGGTTAGGGTGGTCCTCATTTGTATGAAGAAAAAACAAATAAATTTTTTTTGAGTACCCGTTTATTTTGTTCTTTAAGGTTAATAACGCATACAAAAAAGTTTCATTTAAATCTGAATACATTAAAACGTGCCGCAATGACAATTGAATCCAAAGAAATCATCCTCTGCTGAACGAATAAGATAATAAGCATATCAATGTTTGATGTTTATTTTCAAAGTGAATCTTTTTTTAAATAGTAATAGAAACACACACATTACTATTAATAAATAACGTAATAGATATTTGTTTTATAAATACATAACAAAAATGAATAAATAAACTTAGTCATCATACCTTTATTAAAGGTATTATTATAATCTTTTTTAGGCTTTTCAATTCAATACAGCACGAACAAATATTTTGTATCAAATGCTATGAATCTGACCATTGTTTCCTAACAAAATAAGTTCATATTAATAAAATCGATGTATTTTAACCAATCAGAAAAAAGCACTGCATTTATCAACTTCATTTAAAAAAAAGGAAAACTTATGGACACATCCAATTACAAATGACAAAAACAAATTTTCCTCCAACATTTAACCGATTTCAGCGCCATTGGTATTCAGAGTCTGAAACTGCTGTACCGAGTAAAGCGTTAACTTGGAGAATTTTACCTAGTATTATAGCAAGCGAATTTGTTTTTGTAGTGAAGGTAAATTGAAAAGTGAGTATGTACTCACTTAATAAAAAACACGGCTATTGGTTCCGTTTTTGCGTTTGAGATACGAAAGCTTAAAAAAACGTCACATCGCGGGTATTCAATTACAGCCCAATAAGGAAGACCAAATTATGACCAAGCTATCGCGGCTTGAATTGGAGAACTTAAAACAGCCTATCCGAGATTGAATAGCATAAAAGGCTTTTGAATCTCAAGAAGAGACCCTTAACGGATCGGAAGCCCATTAAAAATAAGAATGTAAGTAATGCGTGAGCCCCACAAAAATACCGAATGACCTTTAATTGGTTCTCGGCCTATAACTGACTGCATCCCAGCCTACCAGCATACCAAGCTACTAGAACGGCTACAACCACTGGCATATTTGAGCTCAACTCAAGACTATTATACCAAAATGTTAGTAGACGAGCCTAAGGTAAATAGAACAACACTTCTGTTACACCTAAATAGAAGTGATTTAAAAAAAACTCTCACGGGACAGGTTACAGGGTTCATTCCTTTAAACAAGCACCTAAATAAAATTGTTCTGAAAAGTTTGGGCCTTTGCGTCTTGTGCCTGGAAAAAGTCGAGAGAGCTAGACTAGAGATATTTCCGTAATTGCCACACTAGGCAGTAATATCCTACGGGATAAAGATCTTTTCCAATTGCTTCGCTCTGCGAAAGCCACTGGCAGATGATCAACGCACCGCTCAGCAACTTATCGCTAACTCAGCGACTGGGGTGGTTTCCCACCAAAGTAAGTATAAAGGACCTACAATGGTATTTAAAGATGAGCCCCTTTAAATACCATTCGCGAATGAAACCGCACTGAGATAAATACATGGTGTATTTAAGTGCGTAAACGTGTCGTACATATACAATTTGTATGTATGCTATTTCAATAGGTATTGAAAGCCAATGTCTTGATGTTCCTTTAGGGCATTGTAGATGGCACAATTTTCTATAATCTACGCAGATTAGCCAAATACTTCATGACATAACATGACATTCTAAGCGACACCTGTATTTGTGGTGTCCTAAGATAGGGTCGACTTGCCTTACATTCCAAAAAAGCACACACACCGTTCATCTTATTTCTTTTGGAATTTGTACCCAAAATTCTCATTACCGTTAGCAACAATATACGAATAATCCACGCCACTGACAAACGGGTACACGAACCCTTTATATTTCCCAATAATACGAAAGATTACCTGAAATTACTGACTAAAGTATGTTCGAGTTCGAGTACTCGGCTACCTTCGATAACGGTGAAGTACATTTTGCCACCGGTGTCTGATAACCTGAACTTTGTCTACGAGTAGGGTATTCAATAGTACGGCTTCTGTAATTGAAAACCACAGCCTATAATTGGGGACGGCCCCGCACACAGCACGGAAATGTGTGCCGCCTTAATTAGGGTTCGTTAAAACCCCATTTAGAAACAGAAGCCTTTGGTGTCAGCATATGTTATAGTGATTTATTGGCGCTACCCTTTTCCCTTGTGGATCTCCACATCCTTGATGCCAACTGTCACTGGATTTCTACATAAATATTTATAAACATCTCTCCACTGGGATACAGAGAGAATGCGTATGCTTTTTCGCTTCATCTGCAAATACGTATAAAGTTTGCCTTCACCTCTAAAGGCATATGTACATATGCACACTATATCCCGGGCTTTAAACGAAATTTGCATTTAACCAAATCTTTCGTCTTTTTTGCATTTCAGGATATTGGCCACTCGGAGTGACTTGGTGTAATATTTATGTGACATGTGATGTGTTGGCGTGCTCGTCGAGCATTCTACACATGTGCTTCATCAGCTTGGGACGGTATCTGGGCATTCGAAATCCGTTGGGCTCACGACATCGATCGACGAAACGATTGGCCGGAATTAAAATCGCCATTGTTTGGGTAATGGCGATGATGGTCTCCAGTTCAATTACCGTTTTAGGTGAGTTCAATAGTTCTTGGGGAAATCCTGAAGACCTTAAATCGTTTCATTAATTTTTTTTTCTTTATAGGAATAATGAACAAGTCGAATATAATGCCACATCCGCGTGTCTGCGTAATAAATAACCGAGCATTCTTTGTGTTCGGCTCTTTGGTGGCATTCTACATCCCGATGCTAATGATGGTAACTACATATGCACTAACGATTCCATTACTCAGGAAAAAGGCTCGTTTCGCAGCTGAGCATCCGGAGAGTGAACTATTTCGAAGGTTGGTATACCAGAACTTTTTTGTTGTTGTGGATATTTGGCTAGTGGATATTTTTTTTTAGCCATGTCTAAAAGGATTTAATTGGATAGGGATGGTTGGTAGAAGGCGTTCTTTGTTATCGAGTGAATAACTTTAGTTGCAAGCAGCATCGATTTGTCAGATGAAACATTCTTCCTTGAAGAAGGAGAGCCGATTTGTCGCGATATTTTATGATTTCATTCTCCATCGGTATTCGTATCTCATTCCATATACGGATACGGATTGGAATGGTTGAATGCTTGTTGAACAACTATTAATGAACGGGTGGTGAATAGTTCATTAGTAGATACGAGTACGAGCACTTGCATTAGTGGGACACTTAACTCACTGGGGATATTAAGGGGTACATTCTCTGTGATGTTGTTGTATCCTTGGGATTTATTAACATAGGATAATTAGGGCTGGGAAATGAATTGTCGTGTACGGAATATCTCGTTGGCAAATTTATTATCGCAGAATGAAGTGATAAACGACTTTAGTGTGTTTTACAGTCTTTTAGGGTGGATAATAACTCCTTGAGATGGTTGTCCCTTGTTGAAAGCTTTTCAAATGTAAAGGTTTGAATTTTTTATAGACCGTTAAAGCACATTAAATGTGAAACAGACCGTCGTCGTCTACTAGGTTTGTTTAATGATGATTTGTATTTTTTATTGTTTTTGAAGTCGTTTTCAATAGTAAAACAATCAAAGAAGGTTATGTCAATAATGGATCTAGCATCGATTATTTAGTTTATTGAATGCAATTCTCATAAAGATAGATCTTTTCAAAAAATATTTCAACAAATAGAAATTAACTTTATGAATTATTTTGTGCAAGAAATTTTACCAAAATTTACTAAAAATAATACAAATTCTATGCTGGCATTTTTTGAAGTAGAAGATATATTAGAATTTCGACATATGTCGACAAATAAGCTTCACAAGAAAGGGAGCCCATTAGGGTTAGTGATTGAAACCTTCTATCCTGCTACATATATGAAGTTGTGCACGTTAATGTACTGTGCCGTTATTTTAAATGTTTGAACGTTAATCTTAAGAAGCAAAAAGCGGTTACACTGCTTTTCATATAGGGGTGAGGTTAGGTTAGACTATAGAAAGGGGTTTTGAGGCAGAGCCATCACAAAACATTAGGTAGCATAGTGCGATCCTCGGGAACCATCTTATGATGGAACCTAAGCTAGCTGAAACATTTATGTCTAAACATTTGATCTCCATGCCAAATTTTTAAATTAGATTTCTTAACGTTTCCCTATTTAGCCCAAGGATTACTTTGTTCCTTTTGTGGTCAAAGACCGGCCAAAGAGCCTTGGACACCCTCTATTCTTGACCTTGATCTGTGGCCTGCCATACTTATAAGAGCATTGATGCCCTGATGCCGCATGATGGTGGTGCTGAATACTGTCTTTTTAGCTCAACTGTAAACTTATTTCCTTCTACACCAGAGTGTCCTGGTCCCTAAAATAATTTAACCCTGTTATGTCTGATTAGACTTTTTAGCACAGAGTTGCCGTTTCGCGATTCTAGTGCTCTGGGTGCGGCCTGACTGTGAATGGAGATGATGATATCCTTATCTGGTATTAGCTTTGTCACAAACACCTCTGCAGCTCTCTGCACCGCATCTGTACAGCATTGTTTTAGACAAACAGAGTTCAAATAAATACCCTCTTTTCAAGAAATAGTTGTAAACTGTACCGAAAAACAAGAAATGAGTAGATATAACACAAATGTTATACATAAAATGGTAAGTTTGCACACATATTCACGGGAAGCCTACAGCTAACTAAAAGCTTTATATAAAAAAGGGGCAATTTGGGGCAGTTAAAACTAGTTGATTTTAATTCGAGCGACTCTCAGCTTTAAATATTGATATAATTTAAGTGGGGGCGGGGGAACATATTTAAAAGTTTAAAACAAAACCCAGTTGACCGGAAAATATTAGTGTTGCTTAAGCTAATATAATTTAGCTTTACAAATTAATCATAATAAAAAACATACCTTCTTCTTGATACTTCATAGTACAGTAATATACGGATATAAGAAACTCTAAAAATCCCAAGAATCTTTTTCCTATATCCGTTTTTTTCTTATATGAGAAAATCGGATATAAGAAAAAAAAATTCTTATAACCGATCCGAAAATAATAGCAAAATAAAAGCTTACTCTTTTTAACATAATGTACATATATTATTTATAAAAAAAACACAAATAAGCATCCCAAATGGGCTTGGAAGTCCAAGATATCCAACTGTACGGTGGACTCTTGGGGTTTCTCGAGAAGGATCAGTTATTTTCGCATCATGTAGATTTTCCCACAGTTTTGCCGACATATTGGCCAGACGCTACTCAGCCCCTGACATCTCCGTTGCGAAGTTCGCCATCCCCTAGGACTTGCGAAGAGTAAAATCCTCCAACACACTTTCTTAAAAGGCGATTCTAAATAGCAAACTGCAAATAACTGTTTCATTTCACGGAAGACTTGGCCCGTTTACGGCAAAAATAGAACCGTATAGATCCCAATCAACAATCGAAGCCCATACTCGTATGTTAAGTATCGCATTCAACTCACGTCCGCGGTGCGGAGGCAAGCCTTTTTCACTTTTTCTGTCAATTTTCGGCACTAGCCAGAACGATACACGTTATACTCGACCGATACTTCCTCAAAGACGTTAAGAAATTTCCAACTTAGAACTCTGTAACTCTGCATAAGGTGCCACAACTCCACAAGATGGATATGAGCAGTACATCCCCAAAACTATCTCCTTTTTTGTTTAAATTGTTGCACGAAAATTTGTAGATATATCTCTGTGTTTTCAGTATTTTTGATAATTTTGCACAGAATACAAAAGAGACTTTTGTCTAATATATGGAAACAACGCAAAGTATTTGTTTTTAACGTCAACGTTACGCAATAGTTGTCAAAATCGTTGCTGATAGTTTTTTCGGTAACACAAGCAGAATCTACTGTCATTTGATGTGCCCGTAGCTTAATGATATGGTTTAAGTATATTTAAACGAATACAATCACATTAAGAAGTTGCACCCGCTGTTAAGTTAATTATAGTGTGAATTTTCAAAACTAGTCAAGGACCTCCTGTACGTCCCTTTGCCTTCTGATTAACTGATTGTGATGCAAAATCCAAAAGTAGGTAGTTTTCTAAACATAGAATTCATTTCGCTATTACACAAACACTAACCACCCACATCTACCTCCACTTTTAGGCTTGGTGGCCGCTTCGCAATACGACCCCAGCACGGGCAGCAACAACTAAACAACACCTACAGCAGTGGAGGTGTCAATTACCACAAATTCCTTGGCGACTCGAATCGAAACTTCAATGGCACCCACAGCACTAACGACTTTGACAAACAGCAAAAACCTCATCCACTACATCTCCATCGGCATCATCATCAAATTCAACAACAGCAACAACAGCAGCAGCATCAACAGCAGCAACAGCAGCAGCAACAACAACAACAACAGCAGCAGCACCATCATCATCATCAGAACCATCAAAGAGATGCATGCGTCGGTCGGGCCGGAAGTGTGGGCGGCAGTAGCTCTAATTACCGTCGGGAGAGTAATCAAAGTAGCGCCAGCTTCCGATGTAGTACACCATCGTCAGGACGATGCATCAAGTCACCATGTATATCACAATCACAATCACAGCAGGGCAGCATTTACTGGAGATCTCAGGGAAATTCAAACGTCACTTTAGATAGGTACGTACATAGCTATACATAAACATAGCCAGCATATACTTATACCACAAAATGTTTAAATTATTTGCACTAAGGATAAAAGTGAGCCGTGTCTATCTGTGTGTTATCTCCTCATGGGCGCGTTTATCCTCCTACAAATTTTAGAACAATACCAGAGCACACAAGTGTGATCCCTGCAATTGATTCCAAGTGGACGTGATGACCCACCTACACAAAAGGATCATTGTGACCTTTTTATATTTGATAAGGAAGGACCTTCGTTTGAGTGAGCACTCTCATTTGATTGGCTGATTATTTTCAATTCAGTTATGTGGTAAAAATTACAGAACGATGGATTTATAGTAAAATCAGCTTTAAGTCGTTGAAGAGCCCGTTAATCCAATAAGCAATTTTATTCAACACAAAGGACAGTTTTTATCAACTCCATCCATACGTACTGGTACTCGTACATTTGGGGAATGAATTTTCAAGTACCACTTGTTCCCTGAAATATGGCTTGGGAATATTTATCGCTGGCCATCTCTATAGAAACAATCAACAGCACATGCCGAAGCCAAAGCTTGGCAATTGCCAACTTTAATTGTTCTGCATATAAAAGCATTTTCCCATAGTCAGCGTTGCGTATCCTTGAAAATTGTGTTTTTCAGCTTAAATGGCATTTTTTTTTTTACGTCATCCTGGTATTTTATTCATAGCGCCATGAGTGAGCAGATGTATCTAGCGCCGAATGAATTCTTAACACCGTCGACGACGTTGGCTCAACGCATATACTTGGAATCAGCTTCAAGTTATGAATGTAACAATTTAATTAACTGCAAACGACATCATTCCCCGTTCCGGGCTCATAAATCACTAGTCTCGGTTTCAAGTTGAAACCCGTGTGTAGGTAGATATGTGGTTGACTTTCAAATTGCAGTTTGGTGGAGGCTACTCGGAGATTTCTTTTAAAATCTTTACTCGTAAATGGGAATAAATTAGTTGAAGTGCTCTTCGAGATGATTTATACCCTCGTGCACCTGGGCATGAAATAAGAAAACCCAGTGGGATATATTGTAGAAATGGGTTTATTCATAGTAGGCATAGAGGGTACACAGGAGATGTGTCTCGCACCACTGTAGATCTTAAAAAATCACATTTCACTGCAAGTCAATGATAAGAGTGATTTTGGTTTTGGATCCATTAGAATGAAACGTGAATCGGCTCTTTTATGGTCTTTACCAGCTACTTTCGTTACTATCCCCTTTCCTTCTTCTCTGAAGAAAGTTTGTGAGATGGCCATGCTAAATGCTGCTATTGCCGAAAGTGTTTTCATAAACCCGAGTAGATGGCAACAACGGAGAGCACTACAGAGGCATTTGGCCAGAAATGAACTTTGACTGGTTCCGGTACGACAGTGCTACAGTGCGGAGCTGCGATTTGTCGCTGTTGCACTTTTTTTTTTTGCAGTGTCGTTACGGATCGATGTTATGCTGATACTTCAGAATCGATTCAACTACTAAAGCACACTATTGATCGAGGTATTCATGAACTAGAACCCTGAATCATTGAAAATATGGGGGGAACAGGATGGGCTACAGTCATGTTGAACATTCTTCCGTTGGACATTTTCAGCAAAAAAGGCGTTGCGACTGAAGAAAACCTCATAATGGGAATGTTGGGCACGCCAGAATACTCTCAATAAAATAATCTTAATACTCCGCTCGTCGATTTAAATATCAAATACATGAGAATGGGAAGATAATATCTGTCTTAATGACAAATCCGTAGTGGAGATCTATACGGATGGATTTAAGATATGTGATGGTATAGAAGCGGGTGTCCTTTCAGGTCACCTCAGCCTGAACTTATCTTAATGACTTCCAAATCCCTCCAGGCGGAGGTGATGGCTATTGGTGAAGCCGTTGAGTGGTAATCGATGAAGTCCATGTACAATCGTGATATTGTCATTTACACCAATAGCCCAGCACAGCTCACTCTGTGCCTGTTCCTAGTCATAGAGACATCAAAGATTACTGTATAGCCGACAAACTAGCCAGAAAACGTTCGAAACTGGGGAATCTACCCACAAAAAGTAAGCCCCATGTTAAAGTACAAAATCTATACACAAGCACTGCAACAGGCTGATAAAAGATAACGTAACCTTGATACCTGTAGTTTACGCTAACCAGACTAGGCCTCAGTTAAATTGGCGTAAGACTTTCAAAATGGCTCCAAGTGCAGCAATAAGAATCGACTCACGACCTACTTTGGTGTAAGTGAATCTTACCGAGCCACCTAACCTAATCTAATGCTACACACAGCGAGGGAACCTAAAGCAGAAGACTCATTTGGAATTTTGGCGCCCTTAACAAATTATAAAAATAAGGCTTGCACTGAAAGCAGTAACTTAAAACTAGGTACAGACTAACTTAGTACGGACTATGTTAAGACTAAGTTTGACAGCGGTTTGGTGGTATACATTTTAAGAGAGAGACAAAGTTAAATTAAAAAGTGTGATGGTCCAATACGCAATACGTACATATATTTTGCCTAAATATTTGTATTAAATGTTAAATAAAAAATGAAATCAATAAAAACAATAAACTACATCAGCAATGCTTTTGCTCGCAAATGACCCAAGGAAGTTTTACGTTGTGCTGCGTGCCAAGAACCTTAAGTTCTTCGCGGCAATACTTAACAAGCTTAGAGGTTATTTGCGTACCAGCTATAGCTTTTATGGCCGCCTCATCATCATTGACACCAATCGGGGGGCCTTTCTTATTGCTAAAACCTCGACTTGGAAAACGCTGCTGTGATCTGGGACTGGGAGTCGTATGGAGCTGTTTATTTTTGGTTCCTCCGAGAAGAAACCCGCTCCTATACCTATTTCTATTTTTGACCCATCGCTGTAGATTCGTTTGATACTTCATTTATATATTTCCCATTTTTTTCTACTTGGAAATGCCCACGAGAAAGGTCTTTCGAAATCCAAGCATGGGACATTGTAGACTGAGTTGATTTGTGTAGCAAGAAACATTTTAAGACCAATGAAAATGCTCTGAGAAATAGGTGAGATTGAGCGTTGTTATCTTAGGTCATTTCTTGTTTACTGTTCAACCTTCTTTTGAATGAGCTTAATACCTCTATAGAATTGAGAAAGATACTTAGTTCGGAAAAAATGGGAAAAATTCGAAAATATTCGTTCAAAATATGAAATGCAAACATTCCATCCTTAACTGGTGTGAAACTTTCTACAAATTTACATCTATATGTACTGGGTGCATTTTTATGTCGATGCTTTTTTAATAACATTTTTCAATCAAATACAATTTTATAATTTATATTTTATTGATTGAATATATGGTCTTTAACAAGAATTATGGAATGTGATGTCGGTCTAGTGGCCACCCCTGACCTTGGCGCAAATGCGAGCTCTTTTAAGGACATTTTTCATAACAATTTTGCAGATTTCCTTAAGCATCGAGCTGGTGTACCCAAATAGGATGGAATTGAGAGGCGTCAAACCAGCAGATCGCGGAGGCCACTCGATGATATTATTCGGCTGGGAAAATGTTCTCGCAAATTTTGCATGGTAGCACGACGATGTGCTTCGTCGCATATTATGATTTCCACTTGAACATGATTCACAATCCCTAACAATTATAAAACAAACTGAAAATTCCTTTGCATGGGCTTACAGAGCAAACGGCCGAACGGATTTGATAATTTTTTTTTGTGTTGTTAGGTTTTGATAAGGAGCAGATCGTGCATATGATTTTAAGCGTGAAAACCAAGAAATTCAATAATTAGACTTTGAACCTAAAAAAAGTTAACGTCTCCTCCTCCTTTAAAATACGCATCTTTTAAGTCCAAAATTATATTTCGACGTCTCTAAAAGCTGAGCAATATTAATAATATTTTTGCAAAATGTCATGTTTTATTAAATTGTTAATTGACCAATGTTCTGAAACCAGTCCCAGTATTGTTTACTTCTTTTAGTTTTCTTTCGATCTTTCTTCGTATTTTTTTTTTCTCATTTTCCTCTAAATCTGAGTGGAATGGATTTGTGTATTGTGCTTGTGTATGTGTCTGCTCTGCACAGCGCTCAAGCGCAAAGGTTTTGCTACTTTGTCAGTGCATATTTTTTTCTTTCTGTTTTGTGTACATTATGTTCATGATGTGTGTATATACCACAAAAAATAGTTCAGTAATGCAGCAATGAGTGCAATTTAAATGTTTTGAGTTCGATTTGGATTGGAATTGAGTTCTCATTTTTTTTTTGCAGCGTTTTTTATCTGTTCTGATTTATATTTTATCATTTAGTTGGCAAAAGTATTTCAAAGTGAAATATAGACAATTTTTTAGCTAAAATGAGTAAGTGATCAAATCGGCCTGATTATGGGCAAATAGGTCCACATGCAAAATTATCGAGATTGGCTCGATTACATCAAATTGATACAGCAAGTGGTCAGCAAAATGCTCCACATGAGAACATTGCACTGCCATGGAGCCGAACGAAAAATTTCGGCTTTCAATATGAGTTATGTATTGTTTTGCATGGTTTTTTTTATAATTTTTATCTGCCAAAAAAAGCCTTTTACTATCACTTTTGTTAGCCGTACGTAAAAAGTGGTTTAACATAATTTTTAGAGAATTCGCCAAAGATAAAAGTTTAGTAAAAAAAAAGCTTTTCATCAAGTTGATCTTTTGATAAAAAAAACATTTAAAGTAAAAAATTGGAACAACAAATTTTCATAATTTTCAGTTGAAGAAGACATAACCTTTTTGTGGCTACATAGATGTACATACATAAAGTCTTCAACATTATGCGCTTCTGATTGCCTCTCCAAAATGTACAAAACTGTTTTTGTATCTGTAGTAGTTCAGATGTAATTATCATTTAAAGTGGTATTACCACCAAATCGGAGGGCCCTTACTTCGACAGGCTATAACTTCGAGGGGGGTGAAAAAAAGACCACCCTGTCATATGATTTTTTATTCGCTAGAACTTCAGGAATCTACAGTTAACGGACCCCTAAGCTGGGACACCCTATATTCCTCTTCATCTTCGGATACATCGAAGGAATCGAGATAAGAGTTGATGTATCGTTACTCTTTTTAGCTGTCACCATATTGTGCTGTCAGACGGTAAGATTTGAGATCTCTATCATCGAGGCTGCATATTAAAATGTATGTCTTTTAGTTAACTTTTACAACTGAAAATTACTGCGGTCCCTTGGTCTATTATGACAATAAAGTGGATAAAAATTCCATTAACTACGTACATCCTATAAATGCGGTAGGCAGGCGGAGCAAAGCGAGCACAGGCCAGCTAGTTATTTAAATAAAATGTTTTGACAATTGCAATGCGTTGTTGCTCCATAGTAAATTGTTATCGACCACTCTATACGATTGTCAAATGCGAACTGATAAATAATGTCATCCAAACCAAAATGGCGACGGCAGACAAAATCGAACTGGAACATAAAAAGCACCCTGTACATTCTATATACTTACCAGAGGGCACTTTCCACATTTGATTGATCGCTAGTCCTGTGAATCTAACTGGCTACTATCAGCCAGATTCAAACTCCTATGCACATACATATATCTTCTGTGAGTATTTGAGGTTAAAATATCATTGCACTGTTGGCTAAATTATGACTTAATCACGGTTGTGAAGCTGTAAGCATCTTAAATTTACTCTCGAATGAAATAAGTGTGGGACACATTAAACTGGGATATAGCATGACACGTAATGACCCACTTTAGAGCGATGGCTTTAGTATAATTACAATTTTAATATTTGTAAAGCACTCTCCTGATTTGTAGTCCTTTTATACTAATTTTTCCTGTTTTCATCATCATTTAAAGAATAATGGATTCTTTTTGTTTGTTCATCTTCTATATGGAATGCAATGCACTGCACTATCATTATGTAGATTGTGGAATGCAATACACAAACGGAATAATTAAAATCTTCATACTATGCCTTTTACAGACATTTACCATCTTTTCAAAGTGCCAGATTGAACTGACACATAGGGTTCTAGCTACTAGAGTCACATTCCGGAAGAACTCTTGAATGGGATGTTGCCGACTTTAAGGGTTTAATGGAGTCAGTAAATCAAACCAAATCTCTTTTCTGCACATCGTACAATCAGCAAGAAGGGATACAGTTTTACACAGAAGTCCTTTAAGAACGTTTAGTGTAATCGCAACCGGCTGTCAGAATATTTACTGGTAGTGTGTCCTTCAGTTTTCAAGAAGATCAGTGCAATGTCCCAATACTGGAGGATAATGTCCATATTCACAAAGCAAGTGAGTTGGTTCTTGTAAATGATGGGCGTTAGAAACAAGTACAGTAAATCAAGGTTAACCAAGAATTACAGTTAACTTTAAAGTGAGGTTAAATATAACTGAACATTAAAACACCACTAGCCTGGCATGGGTAGTATCTGTAGAGGTGTTCAGGAATACTTATTGCCAGACAACATCTTTCTGTTTTCCCGGATACAGTTTCTAGATTGATTGCACTACCGTCTGAAATCTATTGTGTAGTGTTAGACAAATACAGCACAACGGTTAAGTGAAACATTGCGAATGCAAATATTTATGCTTGCCACCAGTGCATGGATCCAGTACATGTGGACACGCTGAACTCCATTCCAAATCCTTTTGTCGGTAAAAATGGAACAGAAGGTACACGTCGCATTAATATTTTGGACGACAATAACACCCAAATGCCGGACGCAGAAAAATTTGGATAAATGCTTAACAGCAGCAATTCAACTTCGGGGTGACCCCCCTAGACTGCTGTGAAATCCGGGTTTCGGCACAAAATGAAAAAAAGTATGATAAGTTGGTGTGTTTTAATGTCCTCCGCTGGCGGGGAACACATTTTTTAGTCTCGCACCAACAAAAAAAAAAAAAAAAACTTAATGACTTGTGTAATTTGCATAAAATATTGCCTTGGGTCGGAACACAGTGGTGGCACTGGCACCATCTGAGATGTCAACTGGAGTACCATTGTGATGGAGGGACAACGGAGTGTACATGGCAATCAAGTTACGGCCATAAGTTGTATTTCGCTGGTTCCGTGGCAATAATGTTCGCTCAAGTACGGTCCTCTGTAATGAAGACTAATGCTGAAGGAGCGTGTCGGGATGATTGTTAAATGAAAAAAATGAACGAATACATGTGTCATCACCGTGAGATATCCTTCTCCCATCATTTGCGAGCTTGTTCGTTCGTTCCCCCAATGCTGATGGCTGTCATCACACATCACATGAACATATGTGTGTATGTAGACTTGCCTGAAGGATACTTCGAATGGTACCTGATGGAGTACCAGTAGGTAAAATACGATAAACGCTAATTTTTTTCTTTTTGAAAGAGTAGTCTGATCCAAGCATGGTCACCTTGACCCGATTCAATTGTATTGGAAGGAGTAGAGGGTGTTCATGTAAAATACAATCCCTTCTATCGGATGGAGTAGTTAAATCGGAAATGCTTCGGACTGCGATTTTAATAATTGGAATAGATTTAAGCGTGAAATGATTTTAAATGAGCATTAACGTCAAAGGAGCTACGCTACGGTGCTCATTGGAGCAAACTAAGGGAAGTAAGGAAGTTGAAAAGCTAAAAATCATCGCCACTGATTGAAGTGGTTGTGCTTTAATGAAGCGTTCAATTGATTGAGATCTAATAACGGGCTTAGTTTAGGAGGGTGGAAATGACTTTTAAAGACACGTTCAGGTGGTAACTTGAAACAAGCTGTGCTAATGAAACTAATCAAGGGATAAATTGACGAAAGTTATACTCATTTGTAGGTACATATGTATATGGTTGTACTAGTGAGGAGAAATAGGCGTGATGTAAATGACAGTTCTGGATAAATGTTTTACCTCCGTTAGTAGAAGAAGTGTCAATAGAAATCCGAATCTAGATTCGTTGAAAGCCGCTTCGATTTCTTTCATTCGCAAGACGTGCAAATGCCGGTCAATTTCTATAGTAGTGGTATATGACATTTTACATTTTACCCCAATTTAGATCGTAAATCTGAAAATTGATTGATGAACAAAGTAAAAAAAAAACGCAAAAGGTTAACCATGTGACTTTTCTAAGTAAAGATAACATAGAACGAGGAAACTTGACTTGTGTATATATGTATATGCTATCTAAGCTGTTTTACACGAGACTACTTAGTGCTAGTCTGCCTGACTGTCTAAAAGAAGTTTAAGTCAATGTAACAATCAAATTGGGAAAACATTCAAAGACCTCGCCAGGCTAAAGGAATCATTCCAGCTAATCCAAAGAATACTTATAAAGGGTGATTTTTTAAGAGGTTGAGAACTTTTTTTAAAAAAAAAACACAAAAAATTCGAAAAAATGAATGAAATATTTATTTGAATCGATAGTTTGAACCTTGCAATTTAATGTTTAAAGATAATTTCATGCAAATGTTGACCGCGGCTGCGTCTCAGGTAGCCCATCCGCTGAGTCCAATTTTGGCATACTCTTTCACACATATCGGCCGGTATCTCACGAATGAATGCATGGATGTTGGCTTCCAGTGCGTCAATCGAAGCGGGCTTGTCCCTATAGACATTAGCCTTGACATACCCCCACAAAAAATAATCTAATGGTGTCAAATCGCACGATCTAGGCGGCCAATTGACCGGCCCGAAACGTGAAATTAACTGTTCACCAAACTCGCCTCGCAATTGCGCCATTGTTTCGCGTGCTGTGTGGCATGTGGCACCGTCTTGTTGAAACCACATATCATGCAAGTCAAGAACTTCCATTTCGGGCAAAAAAAAGTTTGTTATCATCGCTCGGTAGCGTTCACCATTGACAGAATCGACATTTCGCGGTCTTCTGTCACACTAGCTGATACGGCCGCAATATTTTCTTCACTACGCACAGTACGTAAACGTGTTGATGGTTTAATGTCCAACAAAGTAAATTTGGTGCGAAATTTGGTCACAATCTTCCGAATAGACTGCTCAGAAGGTCGAGAATGCCGATCATAAAATGGAAGCAGCGCGCGATGAACATTTCGAACCGAGCACGAATTTTGATAGTAAAATTCAATAATTTGCAAGCGTTGTTCATTTGTAAGACGATCCATGGTTAAATTGCAAACCAAACTGAAGCTGTTTGACAGTGACACAAGGTACTAAACACACGTCAGCTGTCAAAACCAGTGTTGCCAAAACCAAACCAGCTAAAAAATCACCCTATATTTCAAAAGAAAACTACATGGATTCCTAACTGGACATCTACCATTTTCGATATAACGCAAAATAAGTATTATTTAGGAAACTGAGTTCTGTTGCCCCGTAGTAAGGCGTAGTGGTTAATGCATTGGACATGCTACATGCATGCTGCGCAGGTTCAATCTCAACAAGCACCCAAATAGACACTCCCTTCCGAATGTCTGTTAAGCAGGGAATGAATTTTGTTGACCTTATTTTACTCATATTGCCGTTTTCTGCATTTCTTAATCCACACTGCCTTTTTTTGCCTTTTTGGTCTGTGCACTTTCTTCGTATACGATTTATCCTTGATCAGACGAAAGACATTTGAGTGTCCACACGTATGAGAGCAGGTTTTTCTCTCGTATAAACTTGCACATAGCTGCACGCGTTGTTAACAGTAGAGCGCATAAAAAAAATCCCTACACACCAACACAATCTCTTTTTTTACCTCAAGCAATTTTTATCGCTCTAGTACGATTTTCGTGAATCTCGGATTCTACTCGGGATTCTCACCTACTTGCACTTACAGCAATACATTTCATATGAAATTTAAAACGCAGCACATTAAGACCTCAAATGACACACTAATACAATTCCAGAAAAACAGATCAATCTTGTTTATTTTCCATCCAGCACAAAAAATCTGAAATCTGAGAGCAAAATCTGAAAAGCCCAATCGAAAACGACATTAAATACATTTGTATCAACTCGACATACATGCGCCTCTTCTTGTGCCGTACCTGCAATCAGACATTCGCCGCAGTTTTATTTACCATCTTTTCATCTAACAAAAACCGTTAGACATCTGCGAAGTATTTTTTTCGTAACTGTGCTGTACTGGTCATACTAAGTGTTAGTCTGTTGAATATTGCGTGTGCTAAAATGCGTGCTGTTTCCAAAATATTTTGATGCTTGTCATTGAAAGTGAAAAATATTTTTAGTCGACCCGAAAGACCACATATTTAAGAGTTTACAAATTATAGGTGACTCCTAGTAGTTGTATTAATTTAATTTAAGCATTTGATCTTAGTGCAATGCATAGTATTTAGGAAGGCCTATTGAAGAGGTTTTAAATACTTTGAAAGGACTCGATAAGAAATTACAACAAGCTAAAAGGCAAGTAGCTGAAGATAGGATGAATGAATTGAACGCCGTTTTTGTCAGCAAATTAACGAAATGGTGCTGCAAACTATTAATTGCCCTCAAATATTAAAGTCAATGACCTGACATCTCTTATCTTGGCTTTACTAGGCTCTGCCCATGTTGACAGGTCCTTTATTTTATTCAAGGCTTTCCTGAGAGGTAATCGCAGGCGATTATCACCAGAGAACCTCAAAATGTTTTGGGTTGTGCAGTGCTTTTACAATGTCATTACTAATGCATAAAAACATTTATTATTAAATGCTTTTTTTGCCTTTTTCTACAATATAATAGATATTGCCTTTTTTGGCTTGTTTTGGTCAACAAAACCCGAACCCTGCTGATAAGCATTCAAGTGTTCCATTTGTCACGATGAGCTTCTGTAGGTCCCTTTCAATCGTGCAAAAATATAACAAATGGTTGTGAGAAGCAGGTACTGGTTCACCCGAACTGTAGCGCCACCTAAAGAAAGAAAAGGAAGAAGATTGTCATCATTGCATGGAACTGGAAGACAACGAAACAGGGGAGCATTGAATGCATTGCTCCATGCTTTCTTTCGGTTTCCTAAAAATAATTATGTGGCACAAAAGGTCTTTTAAGTCGCACTTAATGGGGGTCATTCATAAGGTTTAAGTCTAGTTTGGGTTAAACTAACTACATACATTAAGATATAAGTTTCGCGTATCCTTTTCTACCTTTCTCTTTGATACTGGCTTAGGTCCTTCTTTTCAGTCCGTTCGAAGTCTAATGAAGTTACTTTTTCTCTTTCGTTTAATATGTCGTTTGTGGTCATGTTATAAGCAAATAATTGACTTATGCAAAGCAGTCTATTTGACTGTCATCCAAAAAACCGATCGATGTGGCACAAAAGGTCTTTTAAGTCGCACTTAATGGGGGTCATTCATAAGGTTTAAGTCTAGTTTGGGTTAAACTAACTACATACATTAAGATATAAGTTTCGCGTATCCTTTTCTACCTTTCTCTTTGATACTGGCTTAGGTCCTTCTTTTCAGTCCGTTCGAAGTCTAATGAAGTTACTTTTTCTCTTTCGTTTAATATGTCGTTTGTGGTCATGTTATAAGCAAATAATTGACTTATGCAAAAGCAGTCTATTTGACTGTCATCCAAAAAACCGATCGATTTTCTGTCAACAATATCCGAAAAACGTTTTATAGTTTCTGAGAAGAGTAAACAAAAGCGGACTAGCACAATTTTCTATGCAGTTATCTTATATTGCTCAGTGATTATGGTGATTTTCACCACGACATACATACATCCTTATTACCAAACATACCCAAACTATGAGTATCTGATCCCATTACAGAGGTAATCATGAATCCAATCATCAATTTTTCTTCAACACTATCCTTATAATCAGTGAAAAATATTTTTCCTTCGATTCAGTTTATTACGGTATATCCGTTATGGTTTACCAAAAACCCACCCCAAGGGAATTTCCTTTTCTTTGACTTTGATTTATTTTCCTGTTTACAACTTTCAGCGTCCATTGGTCGGAGTAATTTATCAGAAAAGTGAACAGCTAAAGGAATTATAAAAAATGATTTTTTTTCCGAGATACTTGTCATTCACTAATTAGCTTTTTCCCGTTCGAATGGAAACCCATTAGGAATTGATTTAATCCCACTCAAGTGGTTCGAGCAGGAGTTTAATAAGTCATTCTAATATGGGTTTGCCATAGAGATTGCCAGTTGCCTCTTATTCAATACCAAGGCAAAAGGATGTGAATATGAATCAAAAAGTGCTTCCATTACCTCACATCCATATGTACATACAGCTCACATTGCAGCTACACCCACATAAAGAACACGGTATCCCTACCATAGCTAACCGAAGGTCTATGTCATCGCATTGTGCAACATATTTAATGATACATTATCCCATTACACTCTCATCTACATAGAAATGTTTTGTTCATACATCATCAGAGTAATCGTCCATTGAAAGCTGAAACGTATTCGCATAATGAAACATTGTAATTCCTAAGAACGGAGCGACATCCTTTTTATACGTACGAATGTGGTACTTTCCTCGGAATGGACGCACGGAGGGGGCGACATATAAAGACCGGCTTTGAGTTTCAAGGATACAGAGGCGTACTCGTACACACGTACACATGGTGTTTTAGTTATTCAACATTTAAATTTCCAATTGCGGAAGTTTGTTTATCACCAGAAGGAGACGAACTACATAATATCCTTCCTTCCATGTCATTCGTGTTGTGGGAGGTCTATACATATTTAGTTTAATACAGCTTTGACTTTGTGTGTGCTTATTTCTAAACAGGATATGCACCGCAGATGTTTATGGAATTTATATGAATGAAATACTGGAATATTATTGTTTTTATTGCTCGCACACAATAATTAGGAGATTTTTTTGTGCAACAAAGTGAGGAAAGAAGTTTAATTGAGAAAGGAGTTGAATAATAATAAGAAAGATGCAGGTTTCATGCCTTGTACTCCTCCGTACGAGTATGCGGAATTGACGTGATTGATTTTAAAAAACCTTGTTTTTGTCTATTCTCAGTTTTCTCAAGTAAGCACCAAGAACACCAAGCTAGCCCTTTTAACTTATGTGCCTTTAGTAAAAGTTAAGGCAGTTCAAGTGAAGTGATTTCCAAATGATTGCTTCCACACTCGTAAAGAGTTTTAATAGTTTCCTGAGGCAGTATCTGAAAACTGACTCAGTCAATTCATTTTTAGGGTTCCGTACTGATATGGTGATACGAAACCATTATATGTCTATCACGATGAAAACATTAAGGACCTTTCTATCTACAAACTTGAAATTTGGCACACTTATAAATTACGGTGGTCCACATATTTGAGATATTTTAGAACTTAAAAATATTGTGAAAAGTATAATGTGTGGGATATCATTCGAAGGACTCGAACCAAGAATTTCAAAAGCATTTTTTATTTTTTTCCTGTAAGAAACTTTAGAAGTTATTGCCGAAAATGTGTGAAAAAAATACAAATACATATGGAAATATATTTTTGGCTTACACAAAAAAATTAAGTAAGGCGTACGATCTTTTGATGCATTGGCCAATAGCAAAACTTTTTTATAAACTATATTTCTTCTCCTTTAATATCACAAACAAATAGGAATATAAAACCATTTGAACGTCTGACTCGTACTTGCCCAGTTTTTTAATGACGCCGTCTCTTCGTTTCGCATCGGGGAATATGACACACTTATGCGAATGGTAAGGGGAAGCTTCTTTGAACTTTACCGCCTGATGATTTTTAACTTACAAAGAAAAAAAAACATTTAACGATATTTAATCATTTGAATGCATTCAGAATACGTTTTGTCGGATAGGTAAGGTTATGTTACCGGGCTGATGATAATGGTAAGATCTTCATCACACTTAGGTAGATGTGGATCCATTGTGATACCCATAGTGTGTTCCAACCCGTGGTGTCAATGCTTAGGTTTCAACCAACCGAACCCCCTAGCAAATTCAAGCAGGTCAGATGGTGATTCATCTGATAGCTCGTCGATGTGATCGAAGAAGAATTTGCCCAGGGTTCTATTTCTCAGTTGGCAGTGGTTAGGGCAGTGACAGAGGAAATAGGCTGTGTCCTCATCTGCCTCTTTGTCACCGCATTCCCTACAAATGTCATCATAATTCAGTCGTAATTATTTCATGTGGTTTGTTTTGCCCAGTTAGCACTCCTATTAGCATTGATAACAACTTGTAAGAGTTTCCTTGTTCTTTTTGTTCCACCTTCAATTACTGATCTTTGTTCAATTTTAGCATTAAGGTTACAGAGTGGGGGTTTAACCATCTCATCTGCTTCTTCTCTATCTAGTGCTGAGCCCTTTCTGGCCAATTTATCTGCAGCTTCGTTGCCTGGTATCTTGCTGTGCCCAGGGACCCAGCAGAGTTTTACATTGTGTTGCGTGCCGAGAACTTTCAGCTCTTCGCCGCAACGCTTCACAAGCTAAGCTGTTATTTACATAGGAGATATTGCTTTTATGGCCGCCTGGCTGTCAATTTAATTTGGGTGGCCTTTGTCACTGCTAGAATCCCAGCTTGGAAAACGATGCTGTGATCTAAGAGTCATATGGAGATGCTTGGGCACAACAGATATAAAGGTCGCGGTGCATCTCACCCTTCAATAATAGTAATAATAATGGAGCTGCTTATTTCTAGTTCCTCCGAGAGGCAACCCATTTTTGACCTATTGGTTTAGATGGACTTAGCGTCCTGAGATACCTCGAAATCACTTTCTTTTGAGAGGAAATTCACTTTCTTTTGACACCGCATTTGTTAAGATTGGTTAAGTATGAGAGCCTCAAATGGTACCTATACTACAGAAATAATATATATGATTGATGATAGATTTTTATTTTTAGCATGTATTGATATTAAGTTTTAAGGTAGGAAACTAGAATCCATGTAGATTTTAAAATTTTATGCAAAATGTGAAGTCAAAGACAATTTGAAAGATCGGGGCACATTCGGCTTCTGAAAAAGAGGCACATTCGTCACCTGAAAAAGCACTATCTTCTTGGGGACACTTTCGATTTAGTGAACAAAGTCATTCAGAAGGTAGTTTTCAATCCATATACATATACATACATATTATGTACTTCGCGGCAGATTTTGTTAAGAACCAAGGAGAGGAACCATTTTTAAATAGTTAATAAGAGATGTATGTGTATATGTGTATACAATAGACTCTAACGCCTAAGTCTAGTTCTATATACGTATGAAAATCCTAAATTCAATAGTTCAACAAGTTAATATGTAAAAAATGCAAGTTAAACAATTTTGAGTCTATTATTTTCAACTGAAAACTCTTTAGCCGAATGTGCCCCTTAAGATGCCAAATGTGCCCCGAGCTGGGGAACATTCGTCAAAACGACTTATTTTTTTTTAAATTAAAAAAAAATTATTTTCCGTTAATTTTAAGGTCGAAATTCTTATGAGGTTTCATAGCTTAAATATCCAAATCTCTTCCATCATCAAGCATTTTGGAATTCGTTGATAAATTTCGACACAGCATGACTTAGCAAAAAAAGTGGCGAATGTGCTCCAGTTTACCATACAATTGTTAACACTAATTTTATTATGAAACAAATAGTCAATTGAACTTACTTATTGAATCACATTAAAAGATTCCGACTACTTTACAGGACAAAAAACTATACCGCCTGACCTTCTTTCAATAGCATTGTACATTCCGCTAGGCTTTTGATAAGTACGTTCTAATATTTTTAGCAAAGCGTCTTTTTTTACTTTTTACATTTTTACCAAACTTCTTTGCTACTTACTATTTGAAAGTGCCAAAGACTAGATGGCACCGATCCACCGAAAGTTATGCATAAACAAAGTAAAATTTAAGTTACTGTGTCGTATACGTAATATTTTTTCCTTCTTTCATCTTTTTATTTTTAACTTTAAAAATTCCCTCTAATCACAGTTATGTGTATGTATATACGTTTGATTATACAGTATACACCCAGCTAACGATAAGTTATTTATAAGACCAACAACAATTGCGCTCTGCTGAACAATCGATTAAGAATATTTAACTGACGTTACGTTCTCACAGTGTAATCCTCTTCCTAACATCGTCGGATGTGTGATGTGGTTGCTTTAGAATCCAATTTTTTATTTTTTTTAAAAACTAAATTAAAATCTCGTTGGATTTTCATTTTCATTATATGAAGTGTATATTTTTAAAATTCAATTTCCCCCGTTCAAGCAGGCGACCGTCGGCGGTAAGGACAAGTTCATCTCAACCACAATTGGGTTATACAAATGGCAACAGCAGCGCTGGCTCTCATTCTCGGGGTAATTCCAATGTGACGTCGACATCGGGGACACTTCAGCAAGCCACTTGTGAGCAAGGAACACAAACACCAGATTCAATTAGCCGCGAAACTCGAAGGTGTAAATTGAAATCGTTTAAGTTTTCCTTCAACAGTGTGACAACACCAGCACTTAATTTACGGTAAGTATATTACAACAATTTCCTTTTTTTATAGTTTTACTGAAAATTGTGTAATTTTGACCAGATTCCTTAACAGCCGTAACAAACGTAATAATCTGTCGGCCAATGCTGTTGCCACCGAACAAAAAGCTACCAAAGTCCTGGGACTCGTATTCTTTACGTTTGTCCTTTGCTGGTCACCGTTTTTCATATTGAACATCATATTTGCGGCTTGTCCTGAATGTCATGTACCTGAACATGTTGTGGACACATGCCTCTGGCTGGGCTATGTGTCGTCCACGATAAATCCGATAATTTATACGATTTTCAACCGGACATTTCGAGCGGCTTTTATACGTTTACTCAAATGCAACTGCGAAAGGTATGTACTCGCATACATAATTCCAGTGGAAGTGCAATTTAGTGGTAGCAATTTAACCAAAGCTTGATTGTGCTATTTTTATAGATCCGGTAGACCGTCAAGATATCGCTCTGTAACCGAAGGACGAAGTGCATTAAGTTTGTGTGCACCATCAGCACTACCATTGGCGATATCCTTTCAGGGTGCACCACTGATGACACCATCAACAACAAATGCGACACCGTTAAGCGATTTTCGTGGCAGCTACACAATAACTGATGATGAGTGCTGAAGCAAGTGGGTAGATGAGAGAGTACTGTAGCAACATAGATATTAGATACTTGTTTCATTTTAAGCGATTTGTTATGATTCAATCATGAAGAGTTTTGTTATTCATTGATTTTGTGTAGTTTGTCCTTAAGTCGATAAAAGCATTTGTGTGTTGGACGAAGAGCCGGAAATTGGTGAATTGGTTATTGGCTTTCGAAATTTCTACTTCATTGGTTTTGATCGAATTCTTGGAAGCTGTAAAATCTATGTTATTTTTCTTTTCTTTTTTAACTTTGATTTTGTTATCTTTATTCGTAGTGGTAGCTTAGCACGCTGAAGTTTCGCGGTTCAAAGCCAGATGTCTCTGAAAAATGCATTTCTCTCGAAATAGAAATAAGTTGATCAGTTTCAGAATGTCAAAAACTTACTACGAAGGAATAACATTAGCAGTAGGATGGTGGTATGGCAGAAGAAATTGATCAAACAAGCAATGAATAAAAAGATACATCTGGAAAAATTTTCTGTGAATCATAAGCAACGACAAAACTTTCAATAGCACAAAATTCTTCAGTTATCCTGGACACCACCCATAGAGTTGATTGAAACCAAACATCTGATTTCCTATCACTGCGCCGCCGATCTGTCCGTCTCTCGTTCTAGCTCTTCATATGCTCGCACTGTGTGGGCCATTTATAACGACTATAGTGTGAGTAAATTATAAAAAATATGATTTGTCAAGCTTTCTAGTGTTAACAGATGATAGCTTCCTTAAAATACAGTCCCTCTTAACCGACACACTTCTTACGTGGACGATTCCCTTAAGCGGACAAGATTTACTGTTATGGTTGGCTGGTATGATTTTGTTTGAGTCTTTTTCCTCTTAAGTGGACGATTCTATTAAGTGGAAATGGATAGTCTTTTCACAATAATTTGGGTAAAAACATTCTCTTAAATGGACGATAAGAGTTATTTATATGAGAATGAGATTTTTTTGCTTTTCTTTACACGTCGGTTTTGCTTCTGTGCGAAAGTTTGATTAACAGCAAGCGTAGTACAGGAGAATCGTTACTGCTTTTTGCACTCTCTCATTCTCGTATTTTGTTTGTTTGCGCTTTATGTTTGATTAATGTTTTGTTCGTTAAGACTCGCTAGCAGGCGGACTGTATTTTTTTGTTTTTTCCATAGGAAGTATATATGCTATTGGAAAATCGTGTGTGGCCGGGTATATTGAAAGACAAAAAAATCCTACTAGCGCGAATGAGCTACAAAAACGGAGGTCTTATAGCAGCAAAGGTAAGATACGTTGACACATAAATGACGTGTCAAACATTGTGAAAAACGCATCTCTATTTCTACACCATTGGTTCAAAAGAAAGCCAACGATTTTGCGACGGAGATCAATTTCACAAATTTCAAAGCATCATCCGATTTTCTTTTTATTTTCCCCCTTAAGCAGACACTCCCTTATGTGGACAAAATATCTAGTCCCGCGGCTATCTACATAAGATTTTACTGTACATACAATACCTTTTATAGTTGAGTTACTCATGCATACAACCGTATCCGCAACGTATAAAGATTTAAAAAATCTTTCCGACATTTTGTAAAAAGGTCATCGGAAGTCTCCTTAACACTTGCCACAAAAGGTTATCTTGCAGCACTATGAAATGTTATCTGTATAAAACTACTTCGGTTCGTATTTGGGTATTGTATTGGCAAAAGAACATCGCCATTTTTGAAAGCCTCAAACTAGAACGACCGTTCACCAAAAATTATTTCGAAAATTTTATGACTTTATTTTCAATCTTTCTTGTCATCGAAATACCGAACATTAAAACTGCCTCATTTTATGGTACCTAAGCTTGATGATAATTTTCCAATCTATCCCGAGACTCACATCTAATAAAATACATAGTTACTAAAAACGGCTTAAACTTAAAACATTCAAAAAGATTTATGTATTTACTTAAACTTGTACAAAAAGAACATAACAATTGAAAAAGAAAAAAACGACTGGGAATATTTAAGTCTAAGTTCACTAACGAAAATTTGTTAAAATAGAAAATTCAAAAAACAGGTAACACATTTAATTAATTTATTTAATTTTCACTTATACGTAGCTTGTTAAAATAAATTCACTGTAAATACTTGCTACTTCTAGTAATCTAGTGCATAGTCTATTTTTACATGTTGTGTATAGAAAGGCTAAGAATGAAATTTAACTTAAAATTAAGAATCAATAATAAACAACTTTTAATTGTTAAGGTACAAAATAGCAATAAAACATACAGGAAATAATGCACTCCGTCTGGAACGGATCGATTTGGTACCCTATCCCTATAACTTTTTTTTTTAAAAAAAAAGAACTTGTACAAAATGAAGTATTCTACATAATCATCTTTATTATTTCTCATTTCTTCTACCCAACTCGTCGTATGTATATGTAGTATACCCTATGGGATAGGGTATTATGTTTTACTATAAGATTTGTGTATCGTGTATGTACTTATTGTAGCTGTTAAAGTTTAAATAAAACAAAATTATATTAATTTATATACGAGTACATATGTATATGTAAATGTTAGTTAAGATCTATTGTTATTAATTTGATTAAATTATATTTTATTGTTTAATGTTTAATGTGCGAATGTAGAGTAAAACTTATTTATGGTAAAAAAATACGCTCGTATTAAATTTGTTTTTTAATTAGGTTCTTGAAATGAATGTTAAAAAAGTAAAATAAAGAAAACTGAAAAATTATTTAAGAAATACAACACGAGTTGTTTCATTTAATTAGAGACAAAGGTGTGATTGAAATTAAATACATAAGTAACCGATGGTAAGTTCTTCAGAGCCTTTGTAGTGCAGATGTAGTAAAAGTTCGAAAATTCCAGGAACTTCCTCAGATTGTACTTAAATATGTATGTATGTATGTATGTATATATTGAATCTGCCTTGAAGAAATTAGCGATTAAAGCGAATTGGTTTGATGCGCTGGCTGTTGACTGTGTATCTGAAGTACTTATCTTACCTCAGTATATCAAAAGAAACATTTAGGGCGGTAGCTATCGACCGCTCATAAGTTAAGAGCCTCATAAACCTATTTACCAACCGCTATTAGTGCGTATTTATGAGCGCTCATAAATGTATAACTTTGAAATAATTCGAACTCTGCTATCATTTCAAATTTAAATTATTTCTGTTGATTTTTAAAATGGGTAGAAATGAAAGAAATCCGAATTTATCCGACAAGGAAAAGAAAATTATAATGAGCCAAGTGAGCCTATTTCTTATTTTACTATTTAATTGAATTGATTTTGACGGAAAAAAATTATATCCACCAACATCAATTTCACCGTCTACAGCTGTGCTGCGTCATCCCCATATTTATATAACCATTTGTCACTGACATGTTCGAAAAAGAGCGCCATTGATCAAAAAAGAGCGCAACCGGAAATCCGAAAATCGAGTCTCTCATAGTCGAAGTAAGCATAGACAGAAACCTATTAGTGGTTGGTGAATACCAACCAAAAATTTCAACTTAAGAGCCTCTTAACTTTAAAAGCGATTTATGAGCGGTCGATAGCTACCAGCCTTAAATACTGTTACGAAATAATAATAAAACAAACTGCAACGATTTTAAATTTCAAATTAACTTTATTATTTGAACAAATCAAATTTGTTTGTCGATACCGAGCGCGTCTCCTATGGTTCACCAGGGCCCTCATCACGTAAGACAGCCGTCATCGTTTTCGACATCGTTAACGATAGCGAGACTTCACGTTGACATAAAAATCGACCGATCGTCCAATCGACCGATCGACTTCACTTAACAAGAAAATCTGTCAAGTATAATCGTCTCGGGGAGCGTGATAGCACGATAGCTATTTAGCTGTCGTCGTCCTGTGTTTAATGCATTTGTATTTGTATTGTATTTGTATTTGTATTTGGAGTTATATTTTACATTATACTACAAGATATTAGTATCTTTTAGAAGTATTAAATTTAAAGTTACATTAATATATATTTAAAAAACAAACAAATCCTTTTTTTAATTTATAGCAGTTGAAATTAACATAGAATATTTGAATTTAAGACTTATAAACTATTTATGTGAATAATAAGAAAAAAAAAACAAAAAAACAAAAAGAAAAAGAAGATAAAATGTCAAATTGCGAAACTGATGTCAGACAAAAAGATGAAAAGTTTCTTCTGAAATACGGTAATCGAATTTAATGTCTGCAATTCATGCGGAAGGCGATTCCACAGACGAATAGCAGACACAAAAAAGGAGTGCTCTCCAATGCGGTGTGTGAAACGCGGAATGAGAAGTTTTAAACCTCTAGTTGAACGAGCAAAAATAAGCATTTCATATAGATAAGTGGGACATTTAAAGTGAATAATTTTGAATAGCTTCAGAATGTTACAGTAACAATAATACTTATCTAAGTTCAAACCAAGGACAGAAGACTTAAGATGAGAAACACTACAATATCTGGGAATGTTATAAATAAATCGGATACAGTCATTAAACGCAACATTTAATTTTCGTTTACATTCATAATCAAGGCTAGGATACACAGTACAGTTAAAAATAAGAAATGGCATAATGAACGATCTGATTAAACGCGTTTTAACATTTATATCTATCAGGGTAGCCGAGTTGCTCAGGCATCGCAAACCAGCATATACCTTACGGATTGTTTGAGATACAGCATTACAACAAGTAAGTGAGGAGTTAATGTAGAAACCAAGATATTTCACTACTTCAACAATAGGAGTTGGCTCTCCATTTAAAATTATAGGGGGAAAATCGGGGAAATGGAAAGCACTTCTTGAGCAAATCATACTAATAGTTTTAGCCGGATTAAGTTTAAGTTTGTTACACATAGACCACTTTGAGATATTTTCAAGATCTTCATTTATCCTGGCAACACAATCTTCAACCAAACCAATTGGACGTGTAAAATAAATCGAAACATCATCAGCATACATCTGAATTTTGCAGTTTCTAATAATGCTGGGCAGATCATTATTAAATAAGGAAAATAAAAGTGGCCCCAAAACAGATCCTTGAGGGACACCAGTATTAACCAAATAAGGAACTGAAACTCCCTTACTTGTGACGACAGAAAGAACCCTGTTCATCAGATATGCCTGCAGTAATCTAACCGCAGTTGGCGAAAATTTGAAATTATTTACTAATTTTGAAAGCAGAATCGAGTGATCAATGCAGTCAAATGCTTTGGAATAATCAAGCAAAACTAAGATTCCTATTTCATTAGAATCCATCGCAAGTCGAAGATCGGTAGTAACTTTTAAAACGGCCGATTCACAACTGTATTTGCTACGAAATCCAGACTGCCACTTCGACATCAAATTATTTAAACTCAAAAAATTTAGCATCTGGTTTGAGAGTATTTTTTCAAATGCTTTGGATAAGAAACAAAGTATACTGATCGGTCTGAAATCCGAAGGACTGAGAGGATTCGATTTTTTAGGAACAGGAATAATATTTGCAGCTTTCCATTGGTTAGGAAACTGACAACTATACAAACAAAAATTAAAAATATGATGAATATATGGGAGTAAATGAGGAATAAATAGTCTGATAAATCGTGGCGAGATTCCATCTGGACCCATAACATTTGATTTAACTGAAACAATTGCTTTAACTACGTCGATTTGTTCAATGCATTCAAAAGAAAACGATGGATTATCGGCATGTTCTGATGAGTCCTGATCAAAGATACTATTCGGAGAATCAGCAGAAACTGGTACGAAAAAAGCTTTCATTTCGTTTGGACATAGCGAGCATTTCACCGAATCCTTTTTAACTGTAATACCAAGTGCTTTTACATTTTTCCAAAGCTCTCTGGAATTCATTTTTGAGTCCAGTTTACTATAATAATACGATCGTTTGGAGTTCCGGACGAGAATATTAACTTTGTTGCGCGAGACGCAATATTGCCTTCTATTGTATTCAGTTGGATTTCTCCTATATTTTTTAAAAAAACATTCCCTTTCCTGAATTAGGGATTTAATTTCATTATTATACCAAGGACAGCTTTTTGGTTTTATACGTTTGGATATAGTGGGGACAAAGTTATTAAACAACAAATTTACAAGACTATTGAATATCTCAACCTTTTGATTAACATTGGAGACAACATATATGTCAAACCAATTAAGATTGTAAAAATCTGCCACAGCATCGTCATATTTTATATTTTTAAAAGATCTATACGTAAAGCTATTATCACAGTGAGGTTGATTAACATTAAAATTCACAGAGCAGAACAGAAAATCGTGAATAAATTCACTTGTCGGTGTCAGTTGATCAAAGCACAAGATACTGGTTCCAGGGTTAGTTAAAAATATGTCAATTAATGATGGGTTAGTAAGGGATTGAAAACATGTAGGATATCGTGTATTAACTGGAAAAAGGCCTGTTTTATCACAGAAATATTGAAAAAGTCGAGTTGTATTATTGCACTTAAGTATATTAACATTGAAGTCACCACCAATTAAGATGTTTTGATATTTAGAGCTTAAAATGGTTAACTCAGCTTCAAGTTCTTCTAAGTGTTCCGTTTTGAAGCAAGAAGGCGGTGCGTAAACTACTACTAAAATATATTTCTCAAAATCGTTGTACACTTCCACACATAAAAACTGAATAATTGATTTAGACGAAGAATAAATTAATTTGGACTTTACATTAGATCTTACATACATACATACTCCACCACCAACACGCTCTGCACGGTCATTTCTAAACAGTTCAAAACCAGGTAACAACACACTTTGTGACGATTTACTACAATTAAGCCAAGTTTCTGAAACCATCAAAACATCAATTTTAGAGAGGCTAAATATTTGATATAAAATGGTATATTTTGAAGGAATACTTCCTGCATTAATATGACATACATTTAAGCCGCGGTTAACTCCACACATAACATTGAGAACACTTCTTATGCCATCAGGATGCTTTGAGCTCATAGTAAAAAAATAATGAAATACTGACTACCGCAATCAGGAAACAACCATTTAAGCAGAATCGCATTTTGACAAGCAAGTAAATAAGGATATAAAAATAAATTAAATAAGAGCATAATACTTTATCAAGAAAGCAATAATTCATAATAATAATTTTAGACACTAAGCTTAATTTTTTAGAGCTACGCAAAATTCGTTATATTATTACTTTAGTATTATTATAAATTAAAACAGAGTTATTGAACAAAACAAAGTAAAGAAAAAAAAAAAAAAAAATAAAAAATAGATAAATGAAAAAATACAAATAAGTGGCAACACTGATATTCGAACTAAACTAAAACCAATAGAGAAGAAAAGAGACTATGTTTACAGTAAAAAATGAAAAATGAACAACAAATAGTGTACAAATGTGACTAAAAAGAATAAAATATATGTTATGATTATGATACCCCAGCTTCACCTTCAACAACAGCTTCAGAAGAAATGTTAGTCTCAAGATGCACTAATTGCTCCAGGGAGTACATGTTTACAATGCATATGGGTCTATTGTTAGCAGTCTGCTTGACGTAGATTCTCCCGTTTCTTGTAAAAACATTTTCGGTGCGTTTTCATTTTAAATTCGGTTTTTTTTTTTTTGGAAATTGAATTTGGTTTCTTTGGCAAAAATACGAATTTCATTTGTTAAATAAGGAATATAATTTCCAAAAAACGAATTTAAAGTGAAAATGCATTGTCTCCTTTCTGTGTACTGTCATTTTTCATTTAAAAAAAATTTAAAATAACTTAAAGATTTCATTAGTCTATTGTAAATGATCTTAATATTAATTAATAATAAATATGAAATATGAAAATGCCGCCAGAACCACAAACGTCAAATTATTTAAATGTCAAATCGCTTATAAATGTTGTTTTCTGTGGTTCTCAAACTTGAAAAAAAAGAAAGTGATGGACGACACGAGACTGGTAGTGTTTCGGGAAGCATCGTTTCGTCGACGTCGTTTGGCACTGTCGTGTGGTCGCCAATCGTCGATGAAATTACGTGATGAGAGCCCAGATGTTTTGTCGATGGTGGATCAGCGTTGCCGCTCCAGAAAAAAATATCGTGCCTCAACCGCTGAAATACCGTGCCATTTTAAGCGATAGCGTGCCTAATCAAAAAAAAAATTACGTATTCCTTGTTCTATGAGCAAATAGGCAGAACAGCACAGATTTGTTAAAAACAGCAGATCAAAATAGAACAAAAAGTTACAGCCATATGTTTTTTTTGTCAAAAATGACAACTTCACTGTCGATTATCGTACTTAATAATTTCCAAATTATTTATTACATTTAAAAATAACCAAACCTTTTTCCGATTGAACTTCGATTTCTTCAAGTTGGTAACCTTAAATCTCATCGAAACACTTCACTTCATGTAAAAAAAATTAAATATGCAATCAAAGGTGATTTTGACATTTCTGACAAATATGTTCTACACAAAGCAGATCAGT